>WOXC01008730.1:460000-839750 GCA_011680675.1 Gymnobelideus leadbeateri | reverse complement strand
TCTGACCTCAGATACTTACTGGCTGTGTGACCTTGGACAAGTCATTTAACCCTGTTTGCTTCCATTTCTTATCTGCAAAACGAGCTGGAGAAGGACATGGCAAGCCACTCCAGTATCTTTGCCAAGAAAATCCCAAATGGGGTCGTGGAGAGTTGGACACGACTGAAACAACTGAACAAGTTATGTAGCAAGAATGAGAAATGATAGCCAAGGTGCTACAGTAGTACCTCCAGAATATATTAAAATCTATAAGATGACCTCCATCTCTTTGTGGGTTTTGTCCAGTGATAAGAAATATACAGTATGGGTACATATGGAAGGCTTTTTCCCTTCATGTTGGGAGATCACTTCTCCATCTTAGTATTCAAATGTCATAGGCACCATCATAGGCAAATCCAAAATATAAAAATTGGGAATTCCAAAAAGTAATAATATAGAGAAGAACTAAAATTCTTTTTATAAAAAGATTCACATGGGGTGGCTAGGTGGCTCAGTGAATAAAGCACTGGCCCCTAAAGCCAGGAGGACCTGAGTTCATAATCCAACCTCAGACACTTAACACAAATACTAGCCATGTGACCTTGGGCAAGTCACTTAACTCCAATTGCCCTCCAAAAAAGCAAAAATAAAATAAAATAAAATAATTAAGATAAATAAACAGACTCACCATAGGATTTTTAATAGATAGCTTTTATAGTATATTTAACATGTGATTTGATAAATATTCTTCTCCCCAACCCTACTTCAGTTACAGGAAGCTGTTTTGGATTTTTCCCCAAAAGAAAAAAATTTTGGACCAAGGAAAGATACATATATATCCTTCAGCGGATGTATTGTTTATGTTTTCATTCCTTCTATGTGAACTGGCTAGTATTCTCAGGTGGCCACCTTATGACGATTAACAACTCAGTTAGCCAATGGCAGAAGACTTGGACAAGGTCTGGGGATGCACAATGTGACTACAACTTCACAAAGTGGGGACTAGAGTCAATACAACTAGTTTCTCATATTTATCAGTATTAACTATCTCTCTAACCACTTCACATGTAACAGAATAAAAGAAACAAATTTTCTACCTGGGCACCTAAGTGTCCCCAATTAGGGCAATGCCCCAGATACCCCAATGTGGTTATGACTCTAGCCTCGCTCTAACCTGGATTATAACGGAATCAGATCAACAAAGCTAACCAGGTTTTTCAGAACTTCTCAAAGAATTCTTAAGTTTAGGTCTCATTCAACAGATAAGAAGAGGACTTTTTTTTTCCTAAAGAAATTTTCCCTCAGTAAAATCTGGTGCGACTTTTATAGATTTCATTTATAAGCTTAAATAGTCCAAATGACAAGCCACTAATGTACTAAGACACTTTAACATTAAATCTTATCTGTTAGAAGTAAAAATATTTTCTCTCCTCTTCCTTTTCTTAACATATTTTCAGTTGATCAATTTGTGTGATTCCCTGTAGGGCATCATTTTAAAAGACAGGGTAAAAGCAAGGGGCAAAGCACTAGGATATATTTGTACGTGAGTTGCTGAAATTCACTTACTGGGGATGGAGGTGAATTTCATCTTTTTCTTTCACACGGTGTCTATAGTCTTTTAATAATGGGCCCATTTATAAATGTGAGGTATGAAATTCATCTGCATATACGCCAGCCGCAACTCAAAAAAACAGCACATTTCACACCAGTAACTTCTTCCTGTATCAGGCAATGGGGTGAGAGGAGGTTTTGACAAAAATGGTATGTATTACATAACACTCCCATCTTCTTACAGATGCATGAGCAACTTTAAAATAGAAATGTGAAAGCGGTACATTGTCTACTATTCGGGGGAGGATGACAAATTTCCAAGCCCTAACAAGCAAAAAGTTAATAAATAATCACACAGGTAGGGATTGGGGGGTGGAATTCAGTTGGACATTCCTGAGTTAAATAGCCAGTCACAATACAAAAAAAAATTTAAAATAAAACAAAAAACCCTGACAATTGTATAAGGCTTTAAAGTCTGCAAAGTATTTTGCATCTGTTATCACATTGACTTCAGGATGACTTTATAAAGAAGGTACAATTACAGATATTGTTATCCCACATTTACAGAGGCAGAAACAGGTTGAGGTAAGTGGCTTGCCCATAGCTGCACAGTTAGCTAAGACTTGAAGGTGGGATGTGAACCTAACTTTTTTTTTCATTCTACTATGCTATACTACCTCTCCTGAAAAGCAATTCAGGTCACATTTCTTAAGACCATCATCCTAGGTTTCTTCTTTGCTGTCTTTCCAGCTCTATATCTGTGGTCCTATATCCTCTTCTCAAAGAGAAAATCTCTAAGGTGTCCACAAACTAAACCAGTGAACCACTGGTCCCTAAAGAAGCTAATGATGATTTAAAAAAAAAAAAAAAAAAAGAAAGAAACAATATGAATGACTAGGGGGCGGCTAGGTGGCGCAGTGAGTAGAGCGTTGGCCCTGGAGTCAGAAGGACCTGAGTTCGGATCTGACCTCAGACACAACGCACACACAAACAAAAACCTAGCTGTGTGACCTTGGGCAAGTTACTTAACCCCAACTGCCCTCCAAAAAGCAAAAAACAAACAAACAAACAAACAAAACCCAATATGAATGACTTATTTTAATTCCAACACCCCTTACTGGAATTAAATATCTAAAAGAGTGTCCTTATCTCCCAGAACTCTTAGGCACATGCTGTCATCTATTGTGGATATAACTTGTATGTGCCTAGCTATTTACATTCTGCCTCCCCTGTTAGAATGTATTCTGTCTGAGGACAAGGATTTTTTTCTTTTGTAATCCCAGTGCTTAGTAATTCATAGCATATAATGAGCAATTAATGAATATCTGTTGACTGATTGATTTCTCTAGGCAGGCTTATCTCCTTGCTATTTTCTAGTTATGTCATGTTCCTTTTGTCATTGTACCATTGTCCAAAGTGTCCCCACTTTATGATCAGGCTAAACGAAACTCAGAGGTCATCTGATCTAACCCCTTCTTTTTACAGATCAGGAAACTGAGGTGCTGAAAGTAGAAATTATTTCCCAAGGTCACACAGGTAGCCACTATCAGAATCTGGATTCAAATCTGGTTCTCTGACTCAAAATCTAGAACCCTTTCCACTACATCGCCTTCATTTTTTCCAGGAATTTTATTTCCCATTGTCTCCACCTTTCTAAGTTCAACCAGCTTTTAAACTCTGGCTTAAGTCCTATGTGTTCACCAGGCATTCCCAGACTACTCTAGCCAATTCTCATAGCCTTGTCTTTGAATTCTTGTATCATTGATTGTCCAGATCCCTATTTCTAACTTTTAATCACTGGTTGCATGTTGCTAACTACCTGTTTCTTGGTTCTGTTATGCTGTCCTTCACAGATATTATTGATGTTTTGTTGTTGTTAATATTGTTTATGTTCTTTTTTTTTTCTTTTTGGTTTTTGGTGGGCAATTGGGGTTAAGTAACTTGCCCAAGGCCACACGGCTAGGTTTTTATTTGTGTGTGCGTTAAGTGTCTGAGTTCCGATCCGAACTCAGGTCCTTCTGACTCCAGGGCCGACGCTCTACTCACTGCGCCACCTAGCCGCCCCTGTTGTTAATATTTTAATAATAATAATTAGCACTTATAGAGTTCTTTAAGGTTTGCAAAACACTTTACAAATATTCTCTCACGTTATCCTTACAACAACCCTGTGAAGTAGATGCTATTATTAATATCTCCATTTTATTGTGAGATAAGTTTTATTATTTCCTCTATTTTTCAGATGAAGACCTGAGGCAAACAGGGATTATATGTCTTGCCCATGGTCACACAGTTAGCAAGGTTCAGAGGCTAGATTCAAACTTGTCTTCCTGACTCCAAGTTCAACCCTTTAATCACTGCACCACATGGCTACCTTCCCTAATCTTCTATCTAATCAATTTAATCTCACTTTCTTTATTACTCTGCAATTGCTTAAACTGAGCCAAAATTTACAGTAATAATATCTTAATGTTGTTCACTGTGCCTCTCTAGCAAAGACTGTCTGTTCCATCTTCTTGGGACCTAAAGCCACACTGAGATTCTGGAGACACACTTTTCACAACACTAGACAGCAGCCGGTCCAGAAGGTCTCTGCCCAGGATAGCTATTGCAATCAGCTTCCTCACTTTTTGTCTTTATCACAAAGACTTTTCCTAGAAGTTTCATGCAGGGATTTCAATTTATCTCATCCCAATAGGTGAAAAGCAAAGTAGACCCTCGCCAGGATGGGTAACCCATGGTAGTAGTGGGATGCTTATTCTAACATGTAGCCTCTGGTCTTTGGTACCCAGGTGTAAATGAATATGCCACCCAGAAAGACCAGTCACGGCTAATGTCTACAGCAGGGAGAGGCAATTTGAAAATGTGTTAAATAGGGTTCTCTTTACACTTTAATTATCAAGGCCAGTCATTTGGCATGAATAAGATATTTTGGCCACCATTAAAGATGTTAGTGCCTACTAGAAAATGAAACTGCATTGAATTTCACTCAAAAAAGCAAAGCTGTGCTATCATTTTCTCTCCAGATAGGTAAAATAAAGCTATGAATGTCTTCCATGAGGGAAAAATCATGACCCTTCAGAAAAGAAATAGTGTGAATTTCCTAATTATTTTTCTTTGCTCATCAGTTCATTCGATACATATTTATTGAGTTCCCATATGTCTAAGGTACTCTTTTAGAAATTGTGGAGGATGCAATGGTGAATAGGATCAAGGAACTTGGCTATTTTTTCCTGTTGTGTAAATTAGCCACTAATTAATGCCTTGCATGTATATAGTTGTGTGTGTATATATGTATTTCAAAGCACTTTTGTATGTATTTTTATCTCATTTGATCCTCAAGAAAATTATTTGAGACAAGTAAGGTTGGTGTTAATACCATTACCATAGATGAGAACAGATAAGTGACACTGTGGATAAAGCATTGATCCTGAAATCAAGAAAAACTGAATTCAGATCCAATCTCAAAAAGTAGCTGTGTGATCCTGGGCAATTCACTTAACCTCTCTCTACCTCAGTTCCCTCCACAATAAAGTGATCATAGTAGCACCTACCTCACAGGACTGTTGTGAGGAGCAAATGAGAACATTTATAAAAAGCTTTGTAAAGTGCCTGGCACACAGTCGGTACTTTAAAACGCATATTTTCCTTTTCACACAGATAAGGAAATCGAAACCTAAACACCTCACATAGCTCCCCCCTCTTTTTCTGCTACATTCTTATGTGTTTATCATGCAATGTTATGTGTAACAATTACCAATTTTTGTTTTATTGGACTGGACTGGACCATAAACTCTTTGAGGACACATTCACAGTGTGAATTTTGCACTTAGAGTTGCCAATGCACAAGGATAGATATTAGGACAGGCCCTCAGTCATGAGTAATTACAAATAAATATTTGTCGATTGAAAGAATGAGGTTGTATGACTTGTCCAATGTTATGCAACTAGTGTGATCTACTGAGACAATTTGGCACTCTTCCTCTCAAACTACTATATCTTTAATCAAAATGACTTTATTGTCCAAACCTACCATTTCAATGGAATATTACTTGTAACAAGAGCAAAAGTGTAAGAACATTATAGAATGACAGTGAAAGCTGCCAGATTCTGTTTTTTTCCCAATGCCAATCTATCCTTCAAACTTCTTACAGATTAATCTTGCAATACCACAGTGCTGTTCGTATTTCTTCCTTGCTCAACAATTATCAGTGGCTACCTATCGCCTACTGAATTCAGTCCAAATTCCTCTCTCCTAGCATTCAAGGCTCTCTACAACATCATCTCAACTGCTTTTATCTCTCCTATATACGCTAAGTTTCTGCCAGATCTTTTTTTTTTTTATTCTGTATTTTGATTTATTTGATTGACATTTTAATCTGGGGAGTTTTGCAGAGCCAGTTTGACACCTCTTATCAACAATACAATCATCACATGGCACATTTTATAATTAAACATTCGTGATTTCTGTAAACAAAGGAGGAAATAAAACTGGCAAAAAGACCAGGACTTCTCAAATTTTCCCCAAATATGCACCATATGCAAGCCCAGTTGTTCCTTTGATTAAGTCCAGAAGAGGAAGAGAAGAGCCCGCTATTACAGGGTGGGCTCCTCTGCTTCTTGAGTGCCCACTTAGCCGGCCTTTCTCCCTTTGTAGTTTTGCCCATTCCTTCTTTCCCTGGGACTCATCCTATAGTGAATCTCACTTCAATCTGCAGGCATTCTGAACATCCTTCACACTGGTGTTCTAGAACAGAGGATTCCCCCAAATCAGTATTCTGTGTAGTAGTAACTGAATCATGCTCTGTGGCATTGGCATTCTAGGCCACCAGGGTTGCTTCTCCACCCTAATTTGTGCCTACTTCTTAATAAGGGTGGCTGTGGCTCACACTGACATTCTCTTTTCTCTTTGGTGACAGTATTCTGGTTTTCCTACCACCACCTGACAGTCTCCTTGCAGATATCAAGAGGGGAATCTTCCAATCCACTTGATTTCCTTTGAAATCTGAGATATTTTATCATATGCATTTAAATACATTCTGAGAAGGGGCCTATAAGCTTCACCAATTTGCCAACAAAATCTGTAACATAAATTAAGAACTCTCTTTCCTGGGTCATCTTCTTCCTCCCTTGGTATTCTCATCAGTTCTCAAGGGTTTAATTTTCTTACCTATAAAGACATATACCACCTAAACCTGGATATCCAGCCTTAATCTCACTACAGGATCCTAGATCAAAAAAAAAAAAAAAGACTAAAAACAAAACCCCCAAACCAGTCCCAGCTCCCTAGTAGCACAGAGTCGAATGCAAGAAACAAAATGCAAACAGGAGGGGTAAGTAATTAACAAAGGGAAGGCCCTAACATTAAGGGAGACTGAATAGAGGGGTGTACTTTAGGAACATCAATTTTACAGCTAGGTGGAGGATGGACTGTAGGGAGCAACTGAGCCAAGGAGACTAACTCACCAACTCTGGTGAGAATCTGGGCATGAGACAGCAAAGGCCTGCACCAGAGTAGTGTTGGGGTCAGAGGAGAGATGCTAAAGTCCTTGTCAAGAGCCTGACTATGGGGGTGGAGCTGAGGATGAGTCTAGGTTGTGGGCCTGGGTGACTAGGAGGATGGTGGGGCCCTCAACAGTCACAGAGAAGTCAGGAAGAGGAAAGGGTTTGGAGGGGAAACATAAATGAGTACAATTCTGGAACTGTTGGGTTTAAGGTAGCGGTGGGGAGCCTGGGGCCTCCAGGCCACATGTGGCCCTCTGACTGAATCCAAACTTCACAGAACAAATCCCCTTAATGAAAATATTTGTTCTGTGAAGTCTGAATTCAGTCAAAGGGCCATACCATGGACCTAGGTGGCCACAGGTTCCCCACCCCTGGTTGAAGATGTCTAGAGAACAGTTTTAGATATCCAGCAGGCAGCTGAAGATGTAAGACTAGGAGTCAGGAAACAGCTTATAAACTCTGAGAGATGAGTCTCAACAAGAGGGTGACTGACACTGCCCAAGGCTACAGAGAGGTCAGGAAGGATTAAGAATGAGAAAAGGCCATTCCATTTGCCTGAAGATCAGGAGAGATGTTATGGTATGTAAGAATGATCAACACTGAGGTCACTAAATCCATAGGAGCTGGTGCAGGGGCAAGATTCCAAAGCTAAGTGTTCTCCTCTCTAGGGCCATGGCTCCTTCCACGGCCACCATTCCTGGACTCGTGTCCCGTTGGACAGGCATTCATCCAAAAGGAATTTAGGAAGTGTCTTCAAGGTGCTGGATTACTGATAAAGCCCAATTAGTCTTCCTGCTTCCCCACTTCAATCCATCTTCTAGTTTCAGAAAGGCACAGTTGGGAATGATCAAAAATCATCAGTGGCTCCTTATTGCCTCTGCCTTTTGTAGTAGCTTCTAATGGCTCTTCCTGCTTCTGACTTCTCCAATCCAGCCTCCACACAGCTTCGCTGCTCCCCGAAAGGCCTCTAGGCTGGCTTCTCGGGCGCTGCCGCTGTCCTGGGGATCCAACGAGGCGGAGACATGGCGGGGTGGGGGCCACGCGAAGGCTTGGGGGGCCACGCGAAGGCTTGGGGCGCCGCGGACAAAGAGAACTGCGTAGCAAGAGCCTGGCGGACCTCACCCTGCGAGCCGAGCCAAACTGCGTGCGTGCCCAGATCTTTTAAGGATTGCATGTTGTTCCCCAAATATAACTTATTCTTTGCCACTTTTTTTTGTCATTGTTCATGCTATTCCTTTCCCTACTTTGCCCTTCACCTATGTCAGTCTTTCCCATATTTCATTCATGGCCTATCTCAAATGTCACCTTTTTAAAATTTTCTCCTGATTCTCCTAACCAAATGTGACTTCTTCCTCTGAGATCTCATAGCACATGGTCCACACCTCTCTTAGGATACTTACCACTCTCTTGCCTATAATTTTTTTCTTGGTATATTTCTCCAAGCTCTTTGAAGCTATTAACTGTTGCTAATAACTATCATTCTTCAAGGGCAGGGACAACTTCCTTTCTTTGTAATCTAGCACAATAGTCTGTTCACAACAGATGCTGAATAAACATTCATTGAATGAATTGACAGATGAAAATAATTACTTAGTGTGATGTTTATCAGATCCAATGTGCAATGGAGCCAGAGGTGAGTCAGAAGACAGCCTCACATAAAAATTGATATTTAATGGGCTTTTTAAAGTTTTATTGATGCCTTTTCTCTGTTTTTATGTCAGAACATTTTCTTTTATATCTTTCCTTGCCCTTCACACCGCCCTGGACTTCTATTGTGACAAAGAAAATTTCTTAAACAAAACCAAATGACATAACTACTGAAGGTTGATAGTGCTTACAAGATTTTCCACCCCTGATTATCTTATCTTTGGAATGAAAGAAAAATGGTACATTTCCTCATTTTTTCTCTGGGTTCAAGGCCAGTCATTGTAACTTCTGATTTGACTTTGATCATCTTGGGATCATAGGCATAGTGCTGGGACTTCAGGGACCATCTAGTCCAACCCCTCCATGAGGAAACTAAGGTCAGGAGAGGTCAAGTGAATTTCCCAAGGCCATACAAGTTGAGGGACTGAATTTGGTGCGAACCATTCCTGGGTAAATTTGCTCATTTCTTTGAAGAAATTTGAAGACCAGTCCAGTCTTTGAGTGTTTTGATGTTTCTCATGAACCCTAGGCAACACTTTGGGGTATATGAGTCTTCAAGGAAGACTAGGGTGTCTGGTATGAGGGCTTGCTGAGCCCTTATCAGGGTTGCTCATCCACCTCTGGTGTCCACCTAGCACTCAACTCCCACCTATGGTTCCAATAAGGTATAGCACACACAGTACCTGCACCCCAGTGAATTGTCTAGGCAGAAGGCTAAGCCAGGTTGAAGGTAACCAAAAGGCCACAAATCTGTCAGTGAGTTAGGAGGTGTCTTCTCCAAGAACATAAAGACATCCCCCAACAGAATGAGCAGATGAGAATAATTTGTTCCAACGGCCATGAAGGTGTGTGAAGCAGACACTGTGGAGGCTTAGAACTTGGTCAGACATTGAAGACACCAAAGTCATCTACTGCATCCTGGGCCATCACCAATCATCCTGACTTTTTTCTTGCCACTGGACTTTGATGACTTTGCCCAATTCTGCCTCACTTAAATTTAAGTCATCTAAGAGTCAAGACATCATCCTGTGAAGTCATTGGTCCTCTTTGAAAACAAAAGATCAACAACAACAGCAGGGTAAGACTTTACCTTGATGGAACTTTTCCTGAAAATAGAATTGAAAATAACAGAGTAATCAAAATTAACCCTTGTGAGACAGCCAGGGGGTTGTCAATCAGTGATGGATAAGAATAATTAGATAGTAAAGGAAACAGTATGGCTGTGGCATTAGAGAATCTAATTTCATATCTCATTCTGCAACTTGATATATGGGAGCCTGAGCCAGTGGCAACCTCTTCTGGATCTCTGACGTGAAAAATTAGAGGGTAGAACTTTAAATTCCCTTTCAATAGTAGATTTATGTTCCTAAAATGGTCAACAAAAAATGTGGGAATTATAATGATGATTCACCAACTTGGAAGGGAGTAACGATATTGGACTACCTAGCCTCAAAAGTTCCTTCCCGCTTTAAATTATGCATGTAATAGAAACTAATCAGTTAGTGGAATTTAAAATTAATGATTCTTTAAGGGTTGCAAAACCCTATAATTCTCTCAGAATTATTTTGGGTTGTTTTGTTTATAAAGAGGTGCATTAATTCAAGATTAGACAAAGTTGCTAAATTCCTTTTAGAAAACAAACATAAAACCTACTGCCTCATTTTAGGGGCTGTTCACACTTCTGAGTCCTGGAAAACACCAATGCCTATTCATAAGCTGTAGCTGCCCACATTTTCATTAGAGTGGACAGAGATGCTTATTTTTTTTTAAAAGCAACAATTTTATTGAAAAAGCATTCAACATTTGCTGAATGAGGCCATCTCCCTATTTTATGCCATAGTTATGAAGCTCAGATTCTTAGGGACCAACATTTTCCATTGTGTAATGCATGCCTAGCCTACTGATGTCATTTTCTTCAGCTTTTTTTTTTCCAGAGGGATTTACATATAAAATGAGTCAAGAAATATAAGGATTCAAGGCTTAAAAGAACAGATGTTAGAGCTTGCTTTCAGCTATAGGAGAGTCCTAGACTATAGTCAAAACCAAAACCAAATTCATTATGTTTCCATTCACAAATGCTAGACAATTTTTCATAAAATCATAGATTTAGAAGAATCTTATCTTGTATGTCATCTAGCACAGGCCTTTAATTTTGCAGAAATTAAGAGAACTGAGGGTCAGAGAGGAGGAGTGAGTTGCCCAAGGTCACACAGGAAATAATTGGTAAAGTCAGAATTAGAACCTAGATCCTTTGATTCTGAATCTAGCACTTTTCTCACTATACCAAATTGATCCTTAAATGGACTGACCTGTTTTCTGTGAGATGTTAGGTATAATCTCTTCCCAGTAGTATATAAACTCCTTGAGGTCAGGACCCTAAAAAAATAATACATTTTGTTTTTCCATCACCTATATTTCCTAATATAAATTCCTGCCAGGGAGCAATTCCTTATAACAAAAAAATTAAAAAGAGGGAGAAAAACAGTCCAACAAAACTAAACAATATGGGAACCAAACCTAAAATTACAAACAATATCCCTCACCTGGAGTCTAGCACCTCTAGCAAAAAAGGGGAAACACATTTTCATATCTCTTCTTTGAGACCAAGTTTGGTATTTAAATTCTACAATATTCAATTTTAATTTATATTTTATTCTTTATATTTCTATTATTGATATCACTGCATTATTTTCATGCTTCTACTTACTTCATTCTGATTCAGTTCACATGTCTTCTCATGTTTCTCTGTCTTCTTCATAGTCATCATTTCTTACAATACAGTAATTTTCCATTAATTTGTTCAGTTCTACATTTCTCTTTTTTAATCTATTAGATTTAATCTTTTTATTATATCTCTCTGAAAGAGAAACAATAAAATCTTCTACTATTGTTACGTTACTCTTTGTCTTCTTATTCAGTTCATTTTTCCTTTAATATTAAGATGCTATGGCATTTGGGACATTTAAATGTAACATTTATATTGGTTTGATGCTATGGTTCCATGCAGCATAATGTTACTTCCTTGTTTATCCCTTATTTTAAATTGTAAGTTTTTGTTTTTCCTTTGTCTGGGAGCATAATTTCAACTTCGGCTTTTTTGAATTCATACGATGCATGATAATCTTTTTTTCTAGCCCATCATTTTTAATCTGTATGTGACTTTGCTTTTTAGGTATATTTCATGTAAGCAACAGATTGTGGAGTTTTGTTTTCTTTTCTAATCTGTCACTCTTTTTATATTGGATTGTTTAATTCATTTACATTTAAAGTTATGAGAATTAGGTTTATATTTACCTCCATCTGTGTCTAGTATTACATTTTTCTGAATAAAGTTTTTTGTTTTTCTTTCTCCTTCATTTCTAAAAACAAATGCATTTTCCCTGTAGTTTTTTTGTTTTGTTTTGATTTGCTTCGCTTACCCTATGTTAGGGAAGGTATGCTCCCATAAACTCCCATAAAACTCAGTTTTGCCTTCCTATTCCTTAGTTTTAGAGTTTTATTTAACATTGATTCTTTTCCTTTTCTTCTTTTTGTTATCCAATTCTTCCAGGCTTTTTTTTCCCCTCCCTTTCATTTAAGTAAATAAGTCCACCTTCATTTTTATTTCAACTTCCTTGTTAGTTTTTTTTTTTCTCGTCCTTTTTCTTTTCCATATAGGAATGTAAACATAGTTCAACTTTGATAATTTCCTTTTGATTTCTTTTCCCTGATTACCTTCTCAGGCATCTCTTCCTTCTTGTGTCTGGATGTCAAATTTTCTATTCAATTCTGGTTTTTTCCTCAAGAATGCTTGAAAGTCCTCTATTCCACTGAATGACCATATTTTCCCCTGAAACAAAATACTCAGTTTTGCTGGGTAGGTGACCCTTGGGTTCATTCCCAGTTCTTTTGCCCTCTGGAATATCATATTCCATGCCCTTCGATCCCTCAGTGTAGAAGCTGCCAGGTCCTGGGCTATTCTGATTGTGTTTCCACAATATTGAAATTGTTTCTTCCTGGCTGCTTGTAGTATTTTCTCCTTGATCTGGGGATTCTGGAACCTGGCTATAATATTCCTGGGAGTTTTCTTTTGGGGATCTTTTTCAGGAGGTGATCAGTGGATTCTTTCAACCTCTATTTTGCCCTCTGGATCTAAAACATCAGGGCAATTTTCCTTGAGAATTTCTTGAAGGGTGATTTCTAGGTTCTTTCTTTGATCATGGCTTTCAGGTAGTCCAATAATTTTTAAATTGTCTCTCCTGGATCTATTTTCCAGGTCAGTGGTTTTTCCCATGAGATATTTCACATTGCCTTCTAATCTTTCATTTGTTTGGATCTGCTTAACAGCATCCTGATTTCTCATAAAGTCATTAGCTTCCATTTGCTCCAGTCTAACTCTGAAGGAATGAATCTCCTCAGTGAACTTTTGAGATTCTCTTTCCATCTGGCAAATTCGACTTTTTAAGGCATTCTTCTCCTCATTGCCCTTTTGGGCCTCCTTTGCCATTTGAGTTAGTCTATTTTTTAAGGTGTTGTTTTCCTCAATCAGGCTGTTGACCCTCGTTTCATACTTTTCCTGCATCCTTCTCATTTCTCTTTCCAATTTTTCCTCCACTTCTCTTATTTGATTTTTAAAGTCCTTCTTAAGGTCCTCTATGGCCTGCAACCCGCTCATGTTTTCCCCTGGGGCTTTTGGAGCAGGACTTCTGACCTCACAGTCCTTTTCCCGCTCTATGCCCCCAAAATAGGAGTCTAGGGTTGCATTTTTCTGTTTCCTTTGCCTTGGCATGTTGCCACTTAATTACTTGACTTTTGGGCTTGTTGCCACACTATGGCTTTAAGGCCAGATAGAGGAATTTTCATCCCAAACGTGTGGGGGGCAACTTCCGTTTCTGGCAAGCTGTAAACCCACCCACGACTTCCACCCTAGATCACAATCCAGATCCAGGGAAGTTAAAGCAAGAGTGATTACCCCCCAAGACTGATCGCTGGATCTCCCTACAAATTCACAGGCCAGGAGCTGGAGCTGCCTCTGAAAACTACAAAATGGCATGTCTCCTCAGTGGCTTCTAGCCCCCAGGGGAGGGAGCCGACGCATTCCCCAAATATGGGTCCCAAAGTCCATAGGACACTAACCTCTTACTTTGTCCTAGGCATGTCTATGTTGATAATTCTGGGGTCGCCACAGCTGCTGGTGTTCTGGGGTTCCTCCAGCCTGCTGCTGGCCCTGCCACCCGTGGGCTAAAACCTCAGCTCACGCGGACCTGGGCTCGGCTCGGCTCCACTCCCTGTGCTCTGCCTGCTGTGCTGCTGGCTCCCAGACCGCTTCACTGGTCCTTCCTGCAGGGCTGCTGGGCTGTCCTCAGTGGGAGGTTAGCTTCTCTGTGTTGTTCTGTGGGTGCTGGGGCTCCAGAAGTTGTTCAGAGTCCCCTTTTACATAGTTTGGGGGGAATCTGGGGGCAGAGTGGCTTGGATGAGCTGTTTCTACTCTGCCATCTTGGCTCCACCCCCTCTCTTCCTTTTTCTAAAAGGGATTTTTTTACCTTGTTCTCTTCATTAATTTCTTTCCTTTTCTGGCTATTTTAAACTTTTACTTTTTGGTTTGTGATCTTTATACTTGCTTATTCCTTCTCCAGACTCTCCATGCTCTTCATATAATTAAAGCTTCTAAAATATCCTTCTGGATGCTAGTTACTCCCTGCAGTTTTGAATTCCTTTCTTCTGAAGAAGCACTGTTGTCCATGGAGGGACAAACCTCTCTCAGGGGAATTGATCTCAGACTACCAATACCATCAGATGGATTCCATTGCAAGGTCCTCCTCTCTCTTTACAGAATATCTAGTCTTCCATGAGAATATTCTTCAGTGGGACCCCCACCAACCATTAAGTGGAGATGACCCCCCTGTTTCCTTCCTCCTGCTTTAATCTCTGCATTTGTTGTTTCATCATTTCATATTGTATTTGCCTTTCTCCTGTAGCTTCTATTCTTCCTGAGAGTCTACAGGTTACTTTCCCTTCATTGTTTACCATTGACTTGACTAAACTATATCACACAATCCCTACTCTCTCCTATCTCCTCTCTGCTATCATACACTCTCCCATTCCACAATTTTGTCCCCCCACCAAAATCAGAGTCATCTGTAGGAGGGTGGTGAGGTTTAGTCCATAGTGTTTCAAGCCTTTGTAACTTTTCTTATTTCTTTAAGTTCCACCTTTTGATCTGTAGCTGTCTAATCAATTTCCCTGCTGCTGCTGAAGCAATTTCTGCCTGCATTCACTGTCCTTATGCCACCAGTCTGTGACAATAAGTAGTATGCCTCTACTCTGTCCACACTCTTGCAAAGGGGCAGGAGGTATAGGCAAGCTGGAGTTCTCTGCCTAAGGAAGCAGGGTAATGTCAGAAAACTAGTTCAGAGAGTAGTAAGGGGCTCATGTGAGTGTAAGGCTGCACTAGGTCTGAAGGAAAGGGGACTGGCATTCTACTGACCTGAGACAACTTTGAGGTCTAGCCCTCAGGGGAACCATCATCAAAAGTATAGTAATACAAAAATGAGTGTTGGTGGAATATAATGAAAAAAGATTAAAACCATCAAAAAGATCAAAAGAAATAAAATTTAGCATAAAGAGACAAGTCACCAGAAAAAAATTATGTATGCAAAACATTTTATATGTATACAAGATATTTTGAAGTGCTGTCTAAATATTAGTTATTATTATTCACCCTCTTTTCTTCAGGTCTATGGCAAGGACACAGCCATGAACTTGGAAGCTAATATTAAAATGTACTTTCATGACAACACCTTACTCTGCCACTTAGCACCTCCCCCCACCCAGTTCATTAGGTCTATGACTGTCAGATTCTTCTTGAATCATTTTTTGTATAGGATGACAAATGACATAATTGGAATTCTATTTCTCAAACTTTACCTGATGTCTCAGCACCTAGAGTACATGCATTCAAATCTTCCTCACTTGGCATTCCAAGTTAGCTACCTCATCTATAATTACTACATCATGAAAACCCTCTCTTCTCATGTTTAACTGGTATACTCACCATTCCAGAATAATATTTTATGATTCAACACACACATGCACGCATGTGCACACACAAACACACACATGGACACACACATTTTTCCTAGTCCTGTCTAGAATCCTCTGCCACCTCTTCTTTTCCTAAGTGTTGCCTATCTTTTGAAGGCTAGGTAAAGTCTAACTTCTTCACGCCTACTCACTCAATTTACCAATCCAACCTACAGTCATCTCTTACTTGCTATGAACCACTATGACATTTTGTACCTAGCTTGTTCTTTCACTTTATTCTTGAGGCTTTAGTTGTTTCTGCATGTGATTTATCTGCCCTAGTAGACTGTAAGCACTAGTAGGACAGGGAATGTGTCTTTTTATTAGACATCACAGGGACTAAGAAATGCCTAGGACAGTACATAGTATGTGATCAATAAATAGTTGTTGAATGAATGAACCATTCATCAATTATCATGTAGAGGATTATCAAGTAAAAAGTCATCTCATAGAGGCAACCTATAAAAAAGAGATGAAACTAGAATTCAATTCAGTTCAAAAAGCATTTATTAAATACTTATTACATGCTGGGTACTGAGAATAAAAGACAAAAGTGCAATTATAATGATAGCTAATATTTAGACAATGCCCTAGAGTTTGTATAGAACTTTACACATATGACCTCATTAGGTATTTACAATGAGCCTGTGAGGTAGATTCCAGTATGGCTTCTGTTTTACAGAAAAAGCAAGTTGTACGAGGTTATGTTGTTCAGTCATTTCGGTCTTGTCTGACACATCATGATACCATTTGGGGTTTTCTTGGCAAAGATACTGAAGTAGTTCACTGTTTCTTTTTCCAGCTCATTTTGCAGGTAAGGAAACTGAGGCAAACAGGGTTAAGTAACTAGCCCAGGGTCACACAGTAAGTGTCTGAGGTCTGATTTGAACTTGGGTCTTCCTGATTCCAAGCCTAGTACTCTACCTACTGTGCCACCTATTTGCCCATACAAGGTTCCATAGCTATGAAGCTTCTGAGGCTCTGATACAAAATCTTCCTGACTCCATTTCCAGTACTCTCTCCCCTACCTCATTACTCCTTCTATAGTACTAAGTCGTGTCTTGGGCAAAGTAAAAATATTGCATGCTGCTTTCCATCCATAATGCTATACCTCAAGTCAGGAAATTCCAGGCTCAACCCTACCTCATACCCTTACTGACTGGGTAATCCTAGGCAAGTCATTTAACCTCTCTGTGCCTACAAGATGGGGAAGTTGGAATGAATTCTCCCTCACAATATCCCTAAGATCCCTTGATCCTATGGCCCTAAGACCATTATCACCAGGACCAGAGCCTGGCATTTAGGAGCCTTGATACACCAATGACTACAACTCTTATAGTTCCTATAAACAGAGATACTAAAGATTATTAACTACTTTGTTGACAGTAATCCCGAAGAACGCTGAGGTTTTATATCAGAGAAGAAGGCCTGGGTTGTTTGTTTCTTAGGGGAAGGGTTATTATTTTCTTTTTCTTTTTGCCCAAATTATCTAGATAACTGTTTCTGCGGTTTCACATAAGACTTCTAAGGAAATGGATTTTTTAAAATGGTGCCTGTGGCTTGAATTATCCAGATAACTGTCCCAATTCTCCACTCCCCATTGATGTGCGGAACTATTCTCAGACCTTCTCTCAGCCCCTGAAACCCAGCCTGCTCCTGGATGAAAAGCAACAGATTTCCTGACCAACCAATCAGCCATACTAACCTGCTCCCATAGGAGGGAAAGAGAAGAGGATCTTCTTCTTTTGTACCATGACATCTACAAAGCCACAAGGGACTTCTAACAGGATGGAAGACAATTATCCACCTGGAGAATCGCCAGAGATGAGGCTGGTATCCCTTGTGAAAAATACCATGGGAGATTTAATGACCACATGTGGTCAAGAGGGCCTCAGTTTCTTATCTGCTCTGATAACAAGACACCAGCAGCAAGGTTAAAGCAGTACGTTGGGCCCAGAAACAGAAGGGACTATTATTTGTTATTCATCCAGGCCTAACAGCATAGATGGCTGTGCAAAAGGGAGATGTGACCTGAGCCACAATTTTATAATGTTTATAATGTGAGGTCTCACTCTCTGAATAATTTCTCATTTTGGAAGGAAATTTACTTGATTCCTTCCCATTTCCCGGAAATGAAAATTTTGAAGTCCAGGGGTCCTAAGCATTTCACAGTCTCTTTGGCAGGGTTAGATGCTGACCTCTACAAAGCTGGCTGGGTAAATTTCCATTAAGTCATTTAATCTAGAGGTCACTGGCAAATGGCCCCTTTCCTCCTAGAGTTCTGATGAAAGTCCCTGTTTGCTATGTAACCAAACTGTCCAGCTGCAACTATGTCTTTGGTATCTGTAAACTAACAGTTAATGTGGAAGTCTGAACTAACATTCATTTCAATTCAATTCAATACATTCAACTGACAGATACTGTGCTAAGCCTGGGGTTCCAAAGAAAAAAAGTGATATAGTCCCTGCCATCAGGAGATCACATTCCAAATGGGGAGATACTCTTAAAAATGTATAATATATGTGTGTATAATGTTTGTATACATATATTTTATATATCATATATAATATTTGTGATTAATTCAATACACATAGATTATGTATTCTCAAGGTAGTATGGCTATAGAGACAAAGAAACAAAGAAGAAGTAGTCTCTGACCTCAAGGAATGTACATTCTACTGGAGGATATATAATAGTGTAGCTTAAATACAAGTAAAGATGAATTTTACATATATGTGCATATGTATATACACACATACACAAACACACACACATATATATACACATATACATATACGCAAAAAGGAACATAATTTCAAGAGGGGAAGAATGAATGACTAGAAAAAGCCTCTTGAAGGAGGTAACACATGCCTACCTGAACTCTGCTTTGAAGGAAGCTAGGGATTCTCTGAGGCAGAGATGAGAAGGGAGGGCATTCCACGCATGCAAAGGCAAGAGGCTGAATATCATGTATAGCTATACATCCAGAGAAGCGGAGACAGAGACATAGAGGACAGAGGGAAGTAGAGAGAAAGGGAGGGAGGGAGGGAAAGAGGAAGAGAGGGAAAGAGAGAGAGAAGAAGAAGAAGAAGAAGAAGAAGAAGAAGAAGAAGAAGAAGAAGAAGAAGAAGAAGAAGAAGAAGAAGAAGAAGGAGAAGAAGAAGGAGAAGGAGAAGGAGAAGGAGAAGAAGAAGAAGAAGAAGAGTGACAGGAAGAGAGAGGGGAGAAAGAGAGAGGAAAAAAGAGGAGGAATGACAGAGAGGGAGACAGACAGACAGACAGGAAAAGAGAGAGAGAGAGAGACAGGGAGAGAGAGAGAGAGAGAGAGAGAGAGAGAGAGAGAGAGAGAGAGAGAGAGAGAGAGAGAGAGAGAGAGAGAGAGGGAGAGAGAGACAGGGAGAGAGAGAATGAGAAAGTGAGAATATAGGAACATAGAGTAGGGAGGAGAATGAATTATAATTAGAGTAGAAAGGTAGGTGGGAACCAGAACACGAAGGGGTTTAAATACTAGGCTGAGGAATTTGTATTTGATCCTAGAATCAATAGGAGGCCTCTCAAGATATTGGGCTGGGGGAGCAGGGAGACAGGATAACATGGTCAGATCTGTGTCTTAATAAATATCAGCTTGGCAGTTGTGTGGAGTATGGATGGGAAAGGGGAGGAATTTGAGATAGGAAGATCAATGAAAAGGCTATTGCAGTGAACCAGAAGAGAGAATCTGAACCTGTTTGTAGTAATGCCTGTTTGAGTAAAGAGAATGGGATTTGTACCAAGGGTCTTACAGAATCTAGTATTTTGTAATTACTCTCCTATTATTCTTCCAAATTATACCTTGTTCATGAAATCTACTGACAGATGGATGGCCTGGTAGATAGACCACTGGATTTGGTATCAGGAAGACCTAAATTCAGATCCTGCCTCAGACACTTACATGCTGTATAACCTGACCAAGTCATTTGACCTCTGTTCCTTTCAGCTTCTTCCGTAAATGGAGGTGATAATAATATCATCTATCTCACTCAAGGCTGTTGTAATAATCAATTAAGATAATATACCTAGGGGGAGCTAATAGAATAGAGCACCAACCCTGGAGTCAGGAGGACCTGAGTTCAAATCTGGCTTCAGACACTTAACACTTAGCTATGTGAACTTGGGCAAGTCACTTAACCCCAATTGCCCTGCCTTCCCCCCTCTAAAATAAAAAAGAAAAAGAAAAGGATAACATATGTAAAGTCCCCCCCAAAAAAAATGTTGAAGTCTTATAGGAATATTGGCTACTTTATATATTGGGGAAATAAATTTAGTTATCTGGTATGTTTTATATTTGCCCTCCTAGATCCTAAAATTCTATGAGAGCAAGAAATAAACCCCATATTTCTTTGTATATCCTTTAGGGATGAGCACATTGACATCTTGTGAAACTCCTAGTACAGTGCCTAGTATATAGATGCTCAGGAAATATTTATTGAATGAATGAGTTACAAGGCTCTTTAATTTCTCATTAATGTAAGGACGTTTGATCAACTTCACTTATAGGCCATGCCTGTCATTTAGTAGAGATATTATTAGCAAATCTTTGTTCAATGATTGAACACTTGAAATATTGAACTCTGCTTTTAAAAAATAAATTAGAAAACTCAGTATTGGCAAAGATCTACAATTTCACCAGTGTGGGTATTCCCTCCATGCATTGAGAGACAGTCTTCATGAGTTGCTCTGGCTAAAATATTCATCATTTTGTGGCCTACTTTCTGGTGATAACCTCTCCACACTTAACCTAAGCTGGTTCCCAGAGAATAGACACATAGTCTATCCCTAGGCCTCAATATAAAGCCTTTCCTGGTGGTCTGGACTTAACAGAACATGCTCAAGTACAAGGTGACCTCTGTATCATGATGAGATGTCAGAATAAGACTTTAGTAAGGGATTAGAGGAGATCGCTAGGTGGGAAAAGTCCTGCTAAATGTAAAATATGCATAGCTTGCTCTCTTTATTTACATATTTATTTCTATAGTAACAGTATTACACATAAACTGCATGTCAGTTATTCGCCTTCTCCATGCCTGACTGTATTCATGCCATTTCAAAATTAAAAAAAAAACAATTCTTCACTGACAGCACAGTATAATAAACAGAAGAGCCAAATTCTCCAATTAAAAATATATTTCCTTTAGGAAGACTGAGATTTTTACTTCTTAGGGCAATCATTCAATCAACAAATACTGTAATTATTTATATGGAAGACAGTATGCCAGGTGATGTAGAAAATGCATAGAAATATTCAACATGATCCCTGCCCTCAAGGGGCTTAAGATTTAGCTAGGAAGGCAAGGCATAAATGCAGTTAAATAGAGCAAGTAAACAGTATAAGAGAGATCACAAGATGGTACATAATTTATTGCCAAATGAATAGCAGAGATAACAAGCCAAGTGTTGAGAATGAGCGCTGTGGACAGCATGTATATGGAAAAGTATTCTATAGGAAAAATGGTTTGAGCTGGACCCTGAAGGTTGGGTAGGATTTGGACAGGTACAAAAGAATTGGAGTGTTTCAGCAAAAAGCATTTAGGTGAGAAAGTGTAAAAGCATGCATTAAGGCTATTTCCACATATGTACACACAAGGAATTGAAGCAATTTTTCTCTGTATATGTTTCTCTCTCTCTCTCTCTCTCTCTCTCTCTCTCTCTCTCTCTCTCTCTCTCCCTCTTTTTCTCTCTCTTTCAAACACACACACACACACACACACACACACACACACACACACACACACAATAATTCTTCCTGGTATGCCTAGATAACTAAAACAAAATTTATGTTGGCTTGAAGTTTTTGGATAATTGTCTCCTTTTTGCATCTAACTTTATGTGTCCAGTTACTAGCTAAGTGAATATGGATGCTATGCCTTAAGTGAAGGATGCAATTTTCTTCAAATTTAACACTTTCTTAAGGAAAAAAATTAGGCACTGGATATTATGAGATTTTGAATAGACAAAAAGATACATCTATTACAATCAGAGAATGTATATTATATACTCTATAGCCTATATATTATATACTATATAGCCTAAGCCCCTCGTGTGACATATGTTCTTTTCCTCATACATGTAGCTACCACCCATCCCTGTTGTTCTCCATCCCAGAAAGCTAAATGCAGGCTCATTTACTATTAAAGTCCATCATCTAGTCAGATCATAGCTCTGAGCCCCCAATTCCAATGAATCTAATCAGACCAAGGCAGGTGACATATAAATTCAATATAAAATAACTTAAATTACAGCAAAATGGAGAGGAAATTACAGCAAGAAATTGAATTAGGTAGTGAGTATACTCCTAACCCATACCTGAATAGTTTCTCCTCCTATTCCTTCAAGAAAGATTAAGTCTAATGCCCATTCAGTCTCCCGTATCCTCAAAGAAGTAGGACAAAGTCTGTTTAAAATTAAAATAATACATTATAGAGTGTGCTCTATAAGCAATCTCTGTTGAGTCACACCCCTCTTGATCTTGTCAGCAGTACAGGTATCTTCTTAGGATCCAGTGCTGCTTGATATTAGTCTACAAGCCTCCCATTACACATTCATGCCTTTAACACTCCACTCTTGACTTTGTAGTATACATCATTTCCCTTAGCATTGTGCAGATATTACTATCAGTTCTTCTCAATCTTGAATCAACCAATAAACATTTATTAAGCACCAACTATGTGCTGGGCACTGTACTAAGTGCTGGAGCACTGGACTACCACTACTGTATTTCTCTCCTTTCATTTCTCAATTCCAGATGCACTGCTCCTAGTCACCCACTGATGCCAGAGAGCTCAGAACATAACTGCCATTCTTCCTCAATTATCACCACTCCCTACCTCTTGCTCATAGTAATTTCACAGGATGATTTCTCTTTAAACCTTGCAAACTAAAAGCATGGTAATGCAATCAGAGTGCAATACTAGGTATATAATGCACGTAATGCAGTAAAATTTATGCAACCTAGCAGGAGATGTAAACTAAAAGGAACATGAAGAAACATATTCAGTAGCATGCTGGTAAATGTTTAACAATTGACTTTTTGGACAAAAGATGTATAAACAACATACTTTTAGGTTTAATCTATGATATTAACATTTTCTGCATCACTTTCTTAAATCTTGACAATCAACAAAGCATAAATAAACTCCTGGTTTGTAGCATTTGCTAATTTCTGAAGCTCACAGAAAATTTAACAATGGGCTCTTATGTATCTAAACAAGCCAGTTCTAGAGCACTTCTTCATAACTTCCTATATACAGATCACAGAATAACCAAATCTCAGAGTTGGAAAGGACCTCAGAGATTATCTGGTCCAAATCTATAACAAAATAAGAATTCCCCCATAACATCCCAAGCAAAAATACTTTAAATGAGGGGGAAATGGGGTCCCATTACATTAAACATTTGAAGATCTGTGTATATATAGTGGGGAATAGAGTCTAGGGTCCCTGAACCCCAATACTGTTTTAAAGGCAAAGGAGGCATTTCTATTTACCTGTGACCTCTAGATGAGGATAGGAGTGGCTGCACTCTCCAGACCACTGGTTCTGCTTCCAGGCCAGCCCTCACAATCATTATCCAGGAAAGCAAATGCTATGGAGAAGGGACCAGCCATCCCTATCAACTGCCATCCACTGGTAAGGTAAGGCAGCCTAGATAAAGCAACTAGGCACCTTCCTAGGGAGACAGGAGGCAGTATGTGCCAGGCAAATCAAACTGCCCCCACTACCTTGACCACTGTCCCCCCTCAGACCCTAACAGAGACAGCCCTTTGGGAAGAGCAAACTTTCCAGCAGACTGACTGCAGCCATTATCCTGGGATGCAACCCCTGTGGAGATATAGCCTGGCAATTACTCTTGTAGGTGCTATAGCCCTCTCCCTTGAATTCCTAGAGAGGAAAATTCTTGCCATTAAAATCCTTGGTGCTGTCAAATGGTTAAATATCAGAAAGTGATGTGATTTTATTAGTGGAAATAACATTAAAGAAGACAAATTTATATCATCTGGTTTGCCTCTGCACTCTAAGGATCACAGGAACTTCAAGCTGAAATTTTCCCTATGTGTTGTCTCCATCATTAGAACGTAAGCTCCCTGAGAGCAGAGATTGGCTTACTTTTCTATGAATGTGCCCTGGTGCTTAGCACAGTGCTTTTACACATAATTAAGTGATTAATAAATGTGTGGGGGGGGGGGTTTCCCATTCACTCAGTATTCATTCCACTAGTTTCTGGCTGAGATGGGAGCCACTATTTATGCATCTGAATACCTGTTTCAGCTTTTTACATAGTTTTAGAATAGATGAGTTTCCTGATAGCATTGGACTAAATACTCTAAATTTCACTTCCAGCTCTAAATTTCTCACATAAAATGGACTTTTTTTAGGGTTGGGAGCCTGGCATGAAATTTTTAGGGAAGTAATAACTCACATGGACGTAAATGTATAATGAAGTGCCTTCCTTCTCATAACCCTGTTAGTAGGTAGTAGGAATACTATTGTCCCCATTTTAGAATTGAAGAAACTAAGAGTCATACCAAGTCAAAACTATACAGCCAGATTTCAAGTCTAAAGCAGATTGTGCTATACCTTACTGACTTTCCAGTGAACATTAATCCTCCTTACACCTTATTTCTAGTAGTGATATCTCTAGTGGAGGTTCTTAGGTATCTATGCTCCACTCTTTGTTGTTCAGCAATTTTTCTATCCATGACTTTGATCAGTAATTCTCGAATTATCTGGTCTCAGGACCCTTTTATGTTCTTAAAAATCATTGAGGACCACACAGTGTTTTGTTTATCAGAGTTGTGTTCGTCAGTTTTTACAATATTAGAAATTTAAATATCATAGTATAATTGCCCCCTGAGTCATAAACACCCCCCAGAGGTTTCTGGATGATGCTTTGAGAACCACTGACTAAGGTAAAGGCAAGGAGGGCATAATTATTAATCTGCAAATGACAGAAAACCAAAACGGACAAATAACATATCAGATGATAAAGTCAGGATCCAAAAAGATTTCCATGGGATAGGACATGGAACTAAGCAAAACAAAATGAAATTTAATGGGGAGGAATGTAGTATCTTGCAATTGTGTTCAAAAAGTCAATTTCACATATATGAAATGAATCATTTATTAAGCATTTATAAATAAATCCACATTTATTAAGTACGTAATATGTGTCAGCAACTAGGGGGCACTGTGGATAGAGCAGCAGCCCTGGAGTCTGGAGGACCTGAGTTCAAATTCAGCCTCATAGACTTACTAGCTATGTAACCCTGGGCAAGTCACTTAACCCTATTTGCCTCAGTTCCTCATCTGTAAAGAGGAAATGATAAACCACTCTACCATCTTTGCCAAGAAAATCCCAAACAAAGAGGCATGACTGAAATAACTCAACCACAGCAATAACAGCAACAAAAATGTGGTAGATATTGTACTCCAGAGTGTGGTTAGATAACTTATCTCTTACAAATCTATGGTTTTAGTGGACTTTAGGCTCAATATAAGTTGACAGTATGATATGGCAGCCAAAAAAGTACTTTGATTGCAATCTTGGACTACATCAAGAAGTACTGTGTCCAGAAAGAAGGAGGTGAAAGTTCAATTGTACTACATTTTAGGAAGGATGTTGACAAACTGGAAAGCTCCCAAAGGATGATAACCAGGATGGGAAAGAACCTTGAGATCATGCCATTTGTGGATTGGCTAAAGGTACAACTGGGGATGTTTAGCCTAAAGAAGATGTGAGTGGACTATAATGTCAGTCTTCATGTCTTGGAAGGGTAATCATGAGGAAAAGAGATTCATCTTGTTTTCCTTGACTACAGAGGGCAGAATTAGGATCAATAGATAAAAGATCCAAAGTGGCAGAGTTCAGCTTGGTGTAAGGAAAACTTCCCAACAATGAAAGATATTTATGAGTGTTATGGACTGCCTCAGGAAGTAATGAATTCCCTTTTATTGGATATAAGACTTGACTACCACTTATCAAGGATGTTGTAGATATATTATTCTTGCTACTTATGTATTAGACTAAACAGCACCTACTATTGCTTCCAACTTTGAAATTTTGTTATGGCTTCCCCAGATAGAAAGTGACACAAAGAAAGATATGGAAATATACATAGTATATAAAGAAATACAGAAGAAAAATATGCATTTTTGCTACTGTGTCACCTTAAACTGCATTTTGGTAAGGACCTCCATCCCCTTTTTGATAATGCAGAAACTTCTTTATTTGCCTAGAGTTTATGAAAATGATTTTATAGATACCTAGCCAGTGGTACAGACACATAGCTCAAAGGCACAAAACTCTTTTATTAACCCATTATAGTCAGGATTCCTGATAAATTTAATCAATAGTGTGCCTGTGTTGTAATAATACAAGTGCAATTGGCACCTCCATCTCCACCTCCATTGCAAGAACTGATTGAGATATAGCATAGGTTAGTGGAACTTGGAGTGAGGAAGAGAGGCTTACCAATTATGTGCTACTGGACCCAGTAATAACCTCTCTTGACTTCAGTTCTTTTACTCACAAAATGGATTTCTCGGCCTCTAAGGCCTCTTCCAGCTCTAAATTTATGATCCTATGATTGATGTACAAGGAAGAGATTCAAATTTTCCCAACTATCTCTACTCCTGTTTCATTTCTTCAAATACATCTTCCCTCTCCACTCTACTTCTGCTCTCTGTCTCTGTCTCTCTGTGTCTGTCTTTCTGTGTCTCTCTCTCTATCTCTGTCTCTGTCTCTATGTGTCTCTGTCCCTGTCTGTCTCTGTCTTTCTGTCTGTCTTTCTGTCTGTCTGTCTGTCTGTCTCTCTCTCTCTCTTCCCCCTAAACGTTTTCTGCTCCTTTGTTCAAATGCTAATTGCAAACAATATATCAATCTGGCTTGTAACTTGATGGCAATGGTGTTTTTCCCAACTACAACTATGACATGACGAACTGTCTGGAGCTTAACCAGTCTTCCAAAAGTTAGCAGCTAAATGTATTCAGAGAGATGTTAGTTGAAGTGCTTTTTCCATTCCACTCCCAAATTCATGTTTGAAAGCTTCTTTGGTAAATTCTAATAAATTCCTCAGTGTATACTGAGAAATGGTGAAAACTTTCAATCAGGGCTGTCAGAATTCAGCAGATATGCCTTATCAGTTTTATTGTACTGAAACTTCTTTCTCCAAGGTTCCTAATGACCTTCTTATGGAAAGAAACCAACAGGCTTTTGTTCAGTCTTCACCCTCCTTGACCCCTCTTTAGTATGTGGCTCTGCTGACCAATATCTGTCTTTATATTTCCTCTTCTTTGGCTTCTAGAAGACTGCACTTTCATAGGGATCCTCATTCCTCTCTGGCAGCAATTTCTCTTTCACTGGCTTCTTATCATACTACTGTCCTTAAAAAATGGGTGCCCCCATAAAGCTCATTCCTTAGCCCTTTTCCCTTTTTTCCTCTACATGTTCTCACTTAATAATTTCATTCATTCCCTAACTTCAGTTATCATATTTATGCAAATGACAGCCAAATTTATATATTTACCCATGATCTTGCTTATGTGAGATATAAAGTAGGACCAAACTAGGGTGGTTATAGCAGGAGTTGATACATTTCTAACTATTTACTGGTACAGTTGTAACTTGGACAGAGTGAGCAGAGATATCTCCTCAGGAGTAAAAATTTAGATATTCTTGCTTTTCTTAATCAGGTAGAAAGAAGAGACAGGTAAGGCAGATAGCCAGCATCTAAGGGGTATGTTTCTTACCCCTGAAATACTTCCAGCATGCCATCTCCTCACCTGCTACTCTGCACTGTCTTTTCACATACCCTTGCATATAGCCAATGCCCGCCCTATTTCTTTTTGCTACCCTGGGCCATCATCCCTGACAGTTATGTGCTTTTCTCCAAAGGCTCAGTGACCTGGATGCAGGGTCCATTGATGATGTATTCTTACCACCTTCCCAACACCAAGGGTAATGACCACTACTTCATCTTTCCCTACCATTCAGCTCTTCTTCCCCCTCTTCTGAGAGTTTGGGCACCAAATAATTAGCTAGCACTTATATAGTACTTAAAAGTATGCAAAGTATATATGTGTGTGTATATGTATGCATACGTGTATGACTTATATACATATCAGGTTGAACAAGCTCTTCAGAAAAAAATGGACCATCCTTCCCTCAGTATGACTGGACCTAATTAGGTGTTGGTCACTCATTAAACTCATTTTGAGACTTAAATTAGGGAATTCATACATATGCGCATGTATACATATATACATACACACACATGTATACACACATCAGGACATTTTACCAAAGTCACCTATGACACAGTAAAGGTGAATGGCAGCCCAAGTATTGGCCCTAAGTCACTCTCCTACCCCCAAGAGTGCTCCTCTCCAGTTGGCCCCTCCATTGATATAGATTAGCAGTTAATCTCTAATTTAAAATCTTAGACTTAACAATCTTCAACTCTTGCAGAGCTGCCTGATACACAAAGTTTCGAGATGAGTTGCCCCTAGTCACACTGCTACTGTGCACCAAAGACAGAACTTAGAACTAGGTCTTCCTGAAGCTAAGGCAAATCCTTTCCCTCATATGCCATACTAACTTGCTAATTGTTTTTATTATCTTCCCACCTATCCAATTCACCAGTCCCTTCTTCAGCTAGACAAGAGGCAGATGGCATGCTGGAAGTTGGGAGGACCCAAGATCCCATCCCACCTCATGGACTAATTGGGTACATGACCATGGACAACTGATTTAACCTCTCTCAGACTCAGTTTCCTCATGTGTATAATGGAGAGAATAGTACCCTCTTCACATGATTGTTGAAAGGATCAAATGAGATAATGTATGCAAAGTATTTTGCAACCCTTAAGGAGCTATATAAATCCTAGCTATTCTTCTAAATGACCTATTCCTGTTAATGGCACCACTACTCTTCTAGTCACTCAGGCTAAAAAATGACAGAATCCTCTTTGACTTGTCTTTAGCCTCTCTCTTCCATATCAGTCATCAAGACCGTTCAGTTTTCCTCCAGACTATATCTTACATCAATCCTTCCTCCCTTTAACTCCTGCTACAACAACCCCAGTTTGGACCTGTTTTATTTCTCACATAGATTATTGTAATACATTCTGTGTACATCCTGGAGCCTCTCTAAACTTTCAGATTGTTCATCCTTCAGATTACTCCCAAACTAATCTTCTCATCCTTCCTCTCCTCAAAAACCACTAATGGCTCCCCATTACCTACTGAATAAAACATAAATGCCTTGTCCTAACATTCCATTCTATCACAAGCTGGCTCCAACTTACCTCTCCAGCCTTATCCCATATCATTCCCTTTTATGTTCCTTCCAAACTTCGTGGTTCACTTCCTCATTTCTTGTTTTGTCCTCTGCTCACAATGCCCGTCATGCATAGAGGAGATTCCCCTTCATTTCTGCCATTTGAAGTCCTTGTCTTCCTTCAAAGACCCACTCAGATATTGCTGCCTTCAGGGAGCTTTCTTTCCCTTACCCTTGAACTGAAAGTGACTTTGTTGTCGCATTTTTTCATAGCACTTTTTCTAAACCTCTCCTCCACGTTCTGTCTTCAGTCCCTAAGAGCTAAGTGGTTATGTGAGGGTAGACATAGGAGTAGAGAAGAGGTAAGTTAAATGTTATACCACCTTCCCCAAAATGAAGCTGCTTAGAACGGATCTTTTATGTCAATCAAATAATCCTGGTTAGAGAGACACCATACTCCTTCCCCCACATTGTTTTCCTGATTCAAGACTGTGAAGATTCCCCCAGCCCTTGAATTTCTATTTACAAATTCAAATCACCCTTTCTTCCCACTCACCTAGATCTGGGATTTCTTCATTTGCTAAATTTCTGGCTTTGAACTTTGGACTGTTCTTGCCTTTTTGATCTGTTGATCCCCTCCCTAGGGCTTTGTGCTCGAATCATTCTGCTTTGTGTCGCTCCAGACTTGTTGACTCTTATAATCTGAGCCACAGTGTGCTAATGGATCACTAACCTCCTGCTAAACTCTGACTTGTGTTTGTCTTTCTGTGCCCCAGTCAACAGGAAAACATGGTCATTTGTGTACATGTCTTATTCTTCCTATTAGATTATATACTCCTTGAGGGCAGATTCTCTGCCCTATTTCATCTTTATTTTGCTAGCAACTAGCATAGTGCCTTCAACAGAGTAAATGCTGAATAAATGTTCATTGGGTTAAATTGGATTGGATTGGACTGAATCAAATTGGAGAACTAAGGGCCTGAGCTGATATGCCTGGCTGGTAGGTACTTTTGCCAGTGTAAAAATTTCAGGAAAGATCCACAAAACAAAACAAAGAATAGTGCGAGAGAAGTGGAAATGGATGAAAACAATCCCTGATAAATATAATGGGTTCCCCAATCAACTTGATAAAAGTACAGGGCATGAGCTAAGGGTCAACTCCTTACTAGGTACATAGTCATTGTCTAATAAACATGCTTTCATTCATTCCCTATGGAATGTGACTGTGCTTTTTGGTGCCATGCTGAGTTTCAGAGACTGGACTATGTCTGGATGACTGCCTGAATGAGAATCAGCTGCCTCTCCCATTATCAGTGACATCAAGCTGGTTGGTTTCTCTCTTTTCAGAGTTTTGTCTTTGCCATTTTCCTTTGTGTCTTCTTCTGGATGGGGGAGGTATGGAATATCACCATTCCCTGACCCCAGGAGTTGATGATTGTAACTCGTGACAGAAATCCATGGCGTTAATAGACATGTGTTTGTACTCAGACTGAGAAATAGAGATCATCAGAGTGAACTTTCTCAACTTAATTGATAGCAACTAGTAGGGCATTGAAATGTTTCCTGCAAAACACATAGCAGTTCATGACAGGGCCACCCCCCACTCAGCCCAGTAGTGGTGTCTTAACTTTGGGACTTGCTTCAGGGGTTAGCCATAAATTCAAGGAGAATATAGGCACCAGAACTTCTAAACAGAGAATTCCTGACCAAAAAAAAGCCCATAAAATGATGCAAAAACATATTAAATTCTCGGTAAACCCATTATCTTCTTGAAGAGAGGGAGGAGAGAGAAATCCCCTCTCCAATTCCTTGCTGCACTCTAGAAGAAGGCAAGGAAGAGAAAAGGCCTAAAGGAAGCATGAATAACTTACTTGCTCAATTTTATAGACTGAGTAGCTGATTCTTAGTCAGTCAGCAAACCACAACTCTATTCTTTGAAACCCATTTAGGAAGTCAAGCTAGTAGATATGCTCACATACCCTAAAGACATAACCCTTTGCTTTTTTCCAAAGATCCAGACTCTATAATTTCATCAAGTTGTTTGGGGGAACTCATAAAACTCAGTGCCTCCCCTTATCCTTTGTCCCCTTACTATAACATAATTGCAGGGAGCACAGGTTCACAAATATACATACACAAACAGACACACACACACACACACACACATACACACACACATATATATATGTATGTATATGTACACATGCACATATATATGTATACACACACACTACTTTTAATTTACATTGTCTTCATCTTTTGTCAGTGTTAATTTGTGACAAGGACACTGCTATGTTGAAACTCCAGCTTTCTCTTTTGCTCCCCTTCTTGGCAAGTAGCACAAGTGTTAAGTTGGGATATTAGGGGGTCTATTGCCTCTAAAACCATATTATGTCACTAAAACACAATTGCAAGTGACAATTCTATTTTAATTCATTATTCAACATTTACATAAGCTTAGACTTCATTTGGTATATGTAATAGCTAACGAGTCCAGTTTCTTGTATGAAAACCAAGAATCCAAACACAAGGTAATTACTCTGAGGAGGGAAAAAACCACCCTTGGTTAAACAGTGCCATTCTAAATATTGACATTGTATGCTTTCCATTCCACATTAACTGTTTGATATGGGAGTGATTCCTCACTGGGTGGGTGGGTAGATTAGATAACCTCTAAGGTTCTTTTCAGCACTAAAATTCTATGCTTCTATCAATCCCAAGGTCACAAAATGGGAAACAGTAGCTGGGGGAAAAATTGCTGAAGATGGTAGAAATTATTGGATCTAATATAACAGCACAAAAGTTGAGAGTCTAACAAAAATGGACACAGATACTTAAACTTATAAAGAGTGAAGTGGCCAAAATAGAAAAGAAAAAAGAAAGACCTAAACCATCATTACAACTTTTCTTCCAGATATACAAGCAATTCTAAAATTACCATGGTGTCTTATATTGCTAGCAAACCAATCCTATGGGGTCCTTTGCCCTGGGTAATATTTTTCATCAAGATACTTCAGGAACCAGCTACCACAACCTATGCTATGACTAATAGGATAGAACTCTGCCTGACTCATGGAACTAATTGAAAATTTCTAGTATCATTGAGGAACTGCAGCTTCCATTCCTAGTGGGTTCTTGAGGGTAAAATAATTGCCACCATCTATGAATGTTAATTTCCAGGTGCCTGTGTTCCATCCCAAAGTGGAGCAAACTCTCTTGGGAGGTGATGGCTTCCGTTTATCAAAGGTCTTCAAACTTAGGTTAGATTAATATTTGTCAAAAATGTCATAGAAGGAATTATTGTTGGATATGAGTTGGGCTCAGTGACTTCCAGGCTTCTAAAACCCTAAAATTCTCCAAAAAAACCCAACAACAAAAACCAAAATCTAAAATTCCGTGATTCTGTGTTAACATAACAAAACAGAGAATAAAGGTTTGGTTTTTTTTTTAGGTTCTTATTCCCCTACATAGGAAGAATATAAATATATAGGCTTAGAGTTGGTGTATATCACTCATAAATAGCAGATCAAGAAGGGCTGTCTGGGCCATATTCTGGTCATAGTACAAACTGAGATCCAATCAGGTAAACAGAAAACCAGATCGAGGCCAAAGCCAGGAATTCAGGAAAGCAACTAATCCAGGGGGCTAGGTATAAAACAGAAAAAAAAAAAGTCCAAAGCCAGGGGTAGGTGGGCGTAGAGCAAATGCAGGAAAATGCCAAGAGGCAGGGTTAGGTCAGAGCACTAACTGACAGTTTTTTATTTAAGGAGTCAGCCTGAGACAGTTTCAGGCAAGCTATGTACACAGACACTTTCCCTCCACTCTTCATACCCTCCTAAAGCTAGAGATTATATTTAATGAGATAGTATTGGTGGTATGCTTTCCTATATGTCCCAGGGCAAAGGACACAATTGCAGTCAGTTGGTCCTACATACAAGTCCAAAGCTTTTCCTATATTAAACTGAGAAGAGAGCAGGAATAATGATGTGCCATTACAGAGAGAGTTTAGAAATCCAAAAGAGAATGGTTTCATATGATTCCAGGATCCTGCCAGAGATAGAAGGAAATAGTAATGATGGAAGTGAAGTCAAAATCACAGGTACACAACAAGGTGCAAATGGTCCCTGTTAAAAGCTATGGTTCAAGTTTTCATGTTGACAAGTTCAGTATTGAGAGATAGGAAAAAATACATGGAAGTCATTTGTTGTACTCAAGTTTCATGTCTAGCTGAGCTCTCCCTGTGTGATTCCCCCAACTTGCTCAAATCCCTATCATTTGGAGTAACTCCTTATACCTTCATGAAGTTCTTCAGATTGAATGCAATTTATGAGGGTCAAATCTTCTACTGCCAACCCCTTATCACTCACATTTCCATCAGTTTTTCATACCAATTCCATTATTCCCATTCCATTCCATTCCATTCTCATCATTAACTTCATTGGAGCCATTCACCATTAAATCCTTGGAACAATGGACAGGTAAAAGACCACTAACAATTCTGGAATATTCAATTTGCATGATAGGATCTGTGTTCTCCCTTTGGAGCAGTGGATCTACACAGTTCTAGTTTATTAATATTTCTGTATGTCCAAGGTCTCTCAAACTACATATTTTCTTCCTGTCTATCCATTATTAGTGGAGAAGGATCTGGTAGATAAAGTTTAGGATGGCTACAAGAACTAATGGAAGACAGAAGTGAACCAAGGAATGTAATCCTAGATGACTGCATATGAAATTCATGACCTCTTTAATCAGGAAGGATCCTTTTTTTTATCAGGAAGGTCCACAGTTTTCTGGAGGTTCATTATTGAGCAGTTTTCAGACAACTATCTAAACCTCATATTCTATGCCTACAGTCTCCTAGGTATGTGACAGAAGTCAGACTCCCATTTATAAAAAATTTTGTCTGTATATAAGAAGCATCATAAGTCAATTTGGGTGATCTCTTACACACACACCCTCCCTGGTAGACATTGATAGTAGGAACTATGGTACATAGGGATAGTATGAGGAGGAATGAGGGATGGAAATCATAATTTCCATAAAAGGACATAGTTCAGGTAGATAAGTGAACTGTGCTGTACAAACAGAATCCCATTGTGGACAATAGACTAACCAGTGGAAGTTGAGTTTATGTTCTCTGTTTGTCCATTGGTCTGGGAATGATAGACAATGGAAGGATGAATCTTTCCTAAAAATCATAAATACACTGCAGAATACAATATAATATAGTACTAAAACAAAAGGAAAAACTAGGAACCCTAATCAGAGTTGAAAGAGAAGGAAAAACTGCGGAGCCAAAAAACTCCTTTCAGGAATAAGTAAGTGACTTTGGAGTGGTAGGAGATACAATAGAGAGGAAGAGGTAAGCCATCTTGGTCAATTCAAATCAGCACTGCTACCTGTACAACCTCAGGCAAATAACTTAACCTCTCAGAATCTCAGTTTTATCATTGGTAAAATGATGGAGTAGGATTAGATGACCTCTAATAGCCCTTCCAGCTCTTAGTATATGATTTTATGATCCTACATACTCCAGTAGAAGAAGGTCATCTTATCCCAGGGATTGGGGTAAGACCATGACAAAGATCAGCATCACCACTGCCAGAAGGTATAGGGGAATCAACAAGGAATTGCAATAAATCTTCCAGCTTCCAAAAAGAAATACTTGGCCTAAACACATATCTTGCTAATGTGTTCTAGTGTTGATGCCTGGAATGTACTCCCTCCTCACCTCTGCTATTAAAATACCTTCCATGCTTCAAAATTCAGTTCAGATACCACCTTCTACATGAAGCCTTCTCCTCTCCCAAATTACTTTTTATATAATTTGTATATATTTTATATATACTTCTATCAGTACATATTGTTTCTCCCAATAGAGTGTAACCTCCTAGAAGGCAGGAATTGTTTTCTTTTTGTCTTTGTATGCCCAGCAGCTAACTTGATTGTCAGCACAGAGTAGGTGCTTAATAAATGCTTATCAACTGATTGAGTAGAGTGAAAATGCAGGCAGACTTTGTCAAATTAAAGGAGAGAATGGAAAAGAGTCTTACCCAACCTGGCTTGGATGAATACAGCTGTTTCATTTGGCTCATCTAACATCTCTGCAGTCTTTCAAAGATTCATTGGCTCTGTTTTTTAGGATCTTCTGGACTGGGGAATGCTGGTTTGTCTTGACAATGTCCTTATCTACTCCCAAGCCCTTGTTCAGCATGCTGAATTGATTTGGGCTGGCTTCTGGTGCCTATGCCAATAGCAACTATTTGCCAAGTTGGATAAGTGCCAATTTGAGAAAAATAGAAAATATCTGAGACTCACGATAGGTTGGTGGGAAGAAGTGTTTCCATACTGGAATTCTTTTCCAGCATTTTTCAAGAAGTTTATGTGTTTTTAAATCTCAACTCCCAAGGAAAAAAATAAGTCAACAAATCAGAGAATGTATTATAATTCTCCTGTGATAATTAAAAATTAATAATCAACATAGAGACATTACTTATTCTAAAGAATTCAGTGATGTCAGGTTGAAAGAAAGAGCAGGAAAAACTAACACATGGAGTCAGCAGTTAAGTTCAACATTTCTTAGAATTTGGAGAGGAGCAAGTAAAAGAGAATTAATCACAATCTCATCAGTCAGTCTTGCTTGTGGTTAGTGCCATGTTATACTGTATTTGTGGCCCTGTTTTCTGCCACTGGTGAGTCATTCTTGCAAATGAAATAAATATTAAATAAGTTTAAAAACATAGTACACTTTACACATACCTATGAATTTGTTTCTAAGAACTAATGTCTTAAAAGCAAAATAAATCCTGAAATTGGCAAATTTGACAACTAATTCTGTGTAGTGCCATTGACCTTGCTAAGCAGTTTTAATATTACATTATTTAAATACTATCTAATAATGTTCACGGGCATTTTCCAGTATTTGGCATATATTCCATATTCACTATAGACCTAAGTTCTTTTAAATAATACTAAACTTAGTATTTCTTGTTTATTAAACAAATTTTTAGACATTTATAATAATGAGTAAAGAGTATAAAGAATGTCATTTTAGGAAAAATAAAGGGAATCAGCCAGCTTATTGCCAGGTATATTCTAAATCACTGTCATAATATATTAGCTAATAGTAATAATAAACCATTTATTGTTATATTGTTTTTCTTTGCAGAAAAGCTATCACAGAAAAATTATTCACTTTTTATTATCATGGTCACTTATTTTAATACGCATTGGTAAAATGTAATAAAAAACACAGAATAATAAGATTCTCAAGAATTCCTATGAATTCTGATTTTGTGTTCTTGAATCCAGAAAATTACTGTTAGGAATTTGGAAACACTAGTAGGGAGTAAAAGTAAGGGGCAGTCCATACTACAGTAGGAAATGGATGGACAATGAAAGATCTGCCACAGTTCCACAGTTTGGCCGCATACTTACTATTGTTTCATCTCCAGGTTTTGTTTCTGGCAATGTCTCTTAGAGACCTACTGAACTGAAGTATTGGACGTTGGAGTTAGAGGAGACTCAATAAACTCAATTGGTATTTCAGCCCCCACCTTAACTTTAGACCATTCATCATAGAGATCCACACACTCCATACCACAGTGGTGGCTGCATGCTCTAGCCCATCCCCTGGGCCAGGAATGAACTTTTCCTCCAAACTGAGGAGTTACGCTATATGAGAGAAAGATGTACTTAAGGTCAAGGCTATATTTAGGTAGAGAGGTGCCACTATGTGGGAATTTGATCACGTCATTATCTCTATTGTCATTGTTGTTAAATCATTTTTCTTTGCGACCCTATTTGCAGCTTTCCTTGCAAAGATACTAGAGTGATTTGCCATTTCCTTCTCCAGTTCATTTTACAGATGAGGACATGGACACAAAAAGAGTTAAATGACTCGTCCAGGGTCACACAGCTACTAAGTGTCTGAAGCTAGATTTGAACTCAGGAATATGAGTCTTCCTGACTCCAGACCTGGAACTGTACTTGCTGTGCCACCTAGCTGCCCATCATTATCCTTACAACTATAAAATCCTGGAATATCTTCACACAGCTTATTAGTTAAATTACTATAAAAATCACTGGATACTATTTTTATCAGGTCTAAATTTCATGTCTCTCTGTGTCACCTTCTCACATATGGATCAAATTATACCCAGGGCTCTCTTCTGCTACCATTCTCCACCCCCAAAACCCCTAGACCAATTTGACAAGTATCTCTTACCTAGCCAGTTGGTCCCTTAGGTTAAATATAATGGACCTCATGACATTCAGGGTCCTATTATCATAGCAGAGTTGCAATTTCTCAATCCTTTTCTTGTTATATAGTACCACATCCCTACTGAGGGAAATGGATAGCTAGATGAACACCTTCTGATGAGTCTTCTTTCAGAAATTCTTTCAGAACCGTGGTTCTTTAGCCCGGTCAGCAAATAAATCTGACTGGCCAGAACTGGGGCTTGCAAGACCAGGTGAACAGGAAGTAAAGGAAGAGGAAGGTAGGAAATATGTACTAAGTACCTACAATATGCCATATAGCGTGCTAAGCCCTCTACAAATACCATCTTATTTGATCCTCACAACATCCCTGGAGGTAGGTGTTATTATTATCCCAATTTTACAGATGAGGAAACTGAGGCAAATAGAGGTTAAGGGACTTGCTCAGGGTCACACAACTAGTAAATGTCTGAGCTAAAATTGGAACTCAATTCTTCCAAACTCCAGACCCAGATCTTTTCTCACTGCATCATCTAGTAACCTATGGCACATCATAAGACTATTGAAGTGGTAATGTGTCTTCTTTGACTGCTAATTATGTACCCCACTTTCAAATGGGAAGGAGTTCTAAAAGTCCCTTCCACCCTTCCTTAAGGCTATTTTGGCTGTTTGCAATATACGTGCTAGCTTCGGGTTATATTTCTAGTAGTATGGGGAATAGAATGTTATCTTCCCTGAACTGCCTATGATGTCAAAATTATGCAAATATAGCCCAAAGACCCCAAAAACCACTGAGAAAGGGGAGGGCTGAGGAGCAGATGTTATTCAGGACAATTAACTCTTATCTCCCTCTCAGGATCCAGATAGGGCATCTTAGACCCTTGGGTAACTAGTTTGAACAGAAGCACTTGCCAGTCAGTCATCTAGTGATGTTAAACTCAAATAGAAAAGGGGGTCACTGGGGCAGCTAGGTGGCACAGTGAATAGAGCACTGGCCCTGGAGTCAGGAGGACCTGAGTTCAAATCTGACCTCAGACACTCATTAGCTGTATGACCCTGGTTAAGTCATTTAACCTCAGCTAGCCTTAATCCACTGAAGGAAATAACAAACCACTCCAGTATCTTTGCCAAGAAAATATCATGGACAATATGGTCCATGGGATCACAAAGAGTCTGATACAAATGAATGACAACAATGCATACATAAGGACCCCTGTAGGCCACAGACTAACTTTGTTTTAAAATGTAATGTTATCTGTGTTCCATTGTATTTTTGTTTATTTCATTAAATTTTTCACAGTTAGGTTTTAATCTGGTTCTAACCATTCTGGAGTGTTGCAGGATGCAGCCTGAACAGTATGTCAGACAGTGGGAAGATACAGGATGGCAGTGATCCTTATTATGGCTATATGAGGACCAAATGTGTGCTATTTTCCAAAACCTCAGAATTTGCCAAAGCTGGGACCTACAGCCTCTATTGATGGGAAATTCAATTTCAAGGGTCAAGAGCAAGTGGGATTCTGGAAAGACTCAGTCAGGTGTTATTCAATACTAGATTGTGTTGGTTTGGGCCTGGTGGGGAGCTTTGAAATGGGAGCTGATAGGGCCAGTCATTGGACAGACCTGCTCCTTGTATGTTCATGGTACATGGGAAGTGAAGCTTGGCCAGGCACAAGCAATACCTTGGCTGCTTAAGCTTCCCCATGTTCAGCACTGTGTTGCTGGCAATGGATAGAGAGGCTGCTGGAGGGACTTTAGTAGCTTCAGGCACAACTGAAGGCAAGACTCTATGCTGGCAAAATTGATTGAATAGGACAGGTACATTCCATGACAAATCCTAACGTGAGGTCCTGAAGGAGCTGGCTTATTATACTATGGCCCCTTATGCCTGCCAGGGCTAGACAATGCAGCACCTGACAAGCCTGAACACAGCACAGAATAATGGAAAGAATTCTGGATTTTTGGATCAAGGGATCTGGATTCAAATCACTGTTTCAGCTCTCATTAGCTCTTATCACAGGCATATCATATCATCTCTCTGATCCTCAGTCTTCTCATCTGCAAAATGGGAACAAAACACATATCATCTACCTCTCACAGATTTATTTCTTAATCAAAAATCTCGGGGTGGCTAGGTGGCACAATGAATAGAGCATGGATTCTGGAGTCAGGAAGACTTGAGTTCAAATCCAGCCTCAGACACTTCACTAGCCATGTGACCTTGGGCAAGTCACTTAACCCCAACTGCCCTACCTTTCCCGCTCCAAAAAGCAAAAAGAAAAATCTAAAAAATTTTAAAAATTAAAAATACAAATCTTCTGGAGATTTTAGAAGAATTTCTCTGAAATACTCAATGAGGAACTCTTGCTCATGAGGTACAGGGAAACCTAACAAGTGTTCCATGCTGACAAGACACTAGAAAACCTGTCTTGATCAATGCTATGGAGTGTTTGCAAAGGTCCATAAAAAATCTAACTTGTTCCAGAGTCCCCAGGAGGGTCACAGGCTGCTTGGTGGCCAGTCGGGGATTTACCATGTGACCAGTAATCAGGACAACTAATACTATGCACTTCCAGAACTAGTCATTTATTTTCTGAAAAGCCTATTACTTCAGAGACTATCTGAATATAGTTAGTCCTTTTATGGCCTGACCCAACTGTCACTGGAATAGCTCCAAAGCTTACAGCTAGTGGATCTTGTTGTTCAGCCATGTCTGACTCTTTGTGACCCCATTTCAAGTTTTCTTGGCAAAGATACTGGAGCAGTTTGCCATTTTCTTCTTCAGCTCATTTTACAGATGAGGAAACTGAGGCAAACAGGATTAAGTGATTTGCCCAGAGTTACAGGGCTAGTAAGTGTCTGAGGCTAGATTTGAACTCATGAAGATGAGTCTTCCTGACTCCAGGTCTGGTGTTCTTATGCAATGCACTGCTTAGCTACATTTATATCCCAGAAATTGGTAAATGCTACAAATCAGGACTTGATTTATTGTCTTGTTAATTGTCTAGACTTAAAGAAGTGATGGAGAAAATGTTAATACAAATTAAACTTGAGCATGTTTTGAATTTTCAGAGAACTAGCTGTAAAACATTATCACACTGCTACCTATATATCTCTGAGCTCTGTTGTAGGACTACCCTACTTTACCTTAGAGACATATTTTTATGGAATTGTGTGACCTTTCAAGTATAATTTCACTGGTGATCCCTTGTTATGGTCATATACATGCAAATATAAAAAAATCTCCTTATGATCCTACTACTTGTCCTGCTGAATTGTGCAGGTTCCTAAAATCTATTTAAATAGATCTACTCAAAACTGCTGCTCATGAGCTCCCTAAGCCATATGCAACCTAGACTAGCTAGAATTAAACATGTGACATTGTAGTAAGTCAAAAGGACATTTACTTAATACCCAGAATGCTCAGAATGTGATACAGAAGGTACTTCCATGTTAAATTTTAATGTATATTAAAAGCAACAAACCAGTTGCAGTAGACTCATGGTCTCATGTATAATCCCCATTTCCTGGTCTTCTTTGTGTATGGAAAGGTTCATGCTTGTTGATAATTTTCTAATTCATATAAGGTAAATAATAAAGAATGAAAATAAGTGCAGACATTCTTGTTTCTCAAAACTACCACATTTCAAGCCTCCACCCTGTCAAAAATGAGAACTGATTTGTCTCTGCTTTTCATGTTGTCTCATCAACATAGCATTATAAGCCTAAGAACATGAAGAGTATTCACGGCATGCTAGGAAAAAACAAACCTTAAATCTTGATGCATGGTGAATCATTGGAATTCTAGAGCTTTTCCTTTCAGAAAGAAATGGTGAGTTTCCAGCACTTATTCTCAGCATGGATATGGTGGTTCTTCAGCACCTTCCAACCATTGTATTTTGCATGAAATTAATGAAGTTTCAGTATCCAAAAGGTGCTTCTTCTCCAATATCTTCAAGTTCTAGTACTAGCACAAGTAAGGGAAAAATCTCTTTCTGCAATGAGATAGTCTAGGAAAAACTCCCATTTTCTTCCTCTTCTCTCTTTTTTTTCTTTTCCAGAATTCCAGTTCCTTTTGGACAATCCAAAATTGTGTTGCAACTGGCCATTGTTATAAAGGGTAATCTTTTTAGTAGCTATTACATCCTGCCTTCCCTTCCCCCCAGTGGTGTAGTCCCTACAAATTTTACAGGTAATCCAATAAACATACATTATGAACATTTCTAAATTGTCATATTCAAGAAAAAGTATGGCATTGTGATTGAGTGCTAGAATTGGAGTCAGAAAGAAATGTTCAAACCTACATCTAGCATTTCTTAGCTATATGACCTGGGCAAATGCCTTACTTTGTGCCTCAATTATCTTCCTGGTACTTATCAACTAAACCACGAATAGATTACAATTTGCATTAGTGGAGAAACTTTGTACACTAATGAAACCACAGATTCTCCCAATATTTACATAATTATCATATAACATAGCTATGGGCAAGTATCCCAAATATATACATCCTCATGCAGTCACTTCCCTTATCATCCATATTTGCATGGTATGTAGCAAATAGGAGTCACCTAGCAAAATATTTAACATAATACATAAAGCAGTAGTACATGTAATAAGATTGCATATAGTAGAGCCAATAGGAGTCACAGACAATTACATAATATCACAAGTAGAAGTTACATAGCAAATGCATATTACATGCATTCTGTCAATCAGCATTATCTGGCTCCCATGCAGAACATTTTTTTCCCATTATCTCTGGATTGTCAGAAGTCAGCTTGACCTCTGGCCAAATAGCCCTGGCAGGGGGCAGCTAGATGAGCAGTGAATAGAGCATTGGCCCTTGAGTCAGGAGGACCTGAGTTCAAAGGGCCTCAAGCATTTGATGCTTACTAGCTGTGTGACCTTGAACAAGTCATTTAACCCCAATTGCCCTGCTTTTCCCCCTCCAAAAAGACCGAAAACAAAAACAAAAACAAAAAAAAAACAAAAATTAGTCCTGGCACTCCTACCTACTATCGTTAGTGTGTCCTTAAAACCACCAGACCCATATGCCTGTCATCTCAAGTTTGAGGTCAAGGATGACCTAATTCGGTTCCCAATGAATCAGGCATGGGTTTTTGTTGTTAAGTTTGGGAGTTTTTTTCCTCCAGGGCCTCTCCTGATTTCTAGGGCTACTTTTGTAGACAGGCTGATTGTCTAGTCTTTCAGCTACTTGGTATGGCATGGGTTTCCACCATGCTTGCCCTGAATATCAATATCTTTTAGCAGTACTCTATCTGCGGATTGGAATTCCTGCTAGTGATCTTAGGCAATATACCATTGTTCCTCTCACAGCTTTCCAGGTACCCCAGGTTTTATAGACAAACAGATACCATGCCAAACGCAATCTATTACTGGCAGCAGAAATATCTGTAGTGCTTTATGATATATACTGACCATTGATTAAAACCTCTTACCAACATTGAGAGTATGTTTGGTATCAATGCTAAAAGTAACACCAAGCCTACTAAGAACAGTTTAAAGGTGTCAAACACATTTACTGTGGGCTTTATGCAGCCCAGAAGAATCCCTAATGCTGTCCAAATCAGATCAAAATGTTATTGGGAATTTTTTTTTTAACAAAATACATAAAAGTGCAATAAAACATAGATAATGTTAACATGTGGTTTTCTAAGTCAAAATTATACCCTTAAGTATGATGTAGTGGTTCCTATTTTTATTTGTGCTTGACACCACCGACTTAGACTATTTCATTGCCAGGTGGCTGGTTTCCATTTTTGTTTTTAAGATGCTGTATCACTATGTAAGGGAGAGAGATACGAGTCAGCTGTGGAAACTTTTGCTTTGAACCAGACTTTTGGAACTGGAAAGGATCTTAGAATTGATATAGTCATCTTTTTCATCTTATTACTTAGGAAATAAGACCAACATACCTAAAGGACTTGCCCAAAGACATAGCACTTAGAGGCAGCAGAGAAAGGAGAACCCTGGTCTTCTGACTCTCAGTACAGTTCAAAATCCACTCACTGTGGGGCGGAGCCAAGGGGGCGGAGCCAAGATGGCGGAGTAGAAACAGCTCGTCCAAGCCTCTCTGCCCCCAGATTCCCCACAAACTATGTAAAAATGGACTCTGAACAACTTCTGGAGCCCCAGCACCCACAGAACGACACAGAGAAGCTAACCTCCCGCTGAGGACAGCCCAGCAGCCCTGCAGGAAGGACCAGCACAGCGGTCTGGGAGCCGGCAACGCGCAGAGCGCAGGAGCCCAGCAGAGCCGAGCCCAGGTCCTCATGAGCCGAGGTTTTAGCCCCAGGGCGGCAGGGCCAGCAGCCAGCTGGAGGAACCCCAGAACACCAGGAGCTTTGGCAACTCCAGAATTATCAACATAGACATGCCTAGGACAAAGTAAGAGGTTAGTGTCCTATGGACTTTGGGACCTGTATTTGGGGAATGTGTCAGCTCCCTCCCTGGGAGCTAGAAGCCGCTGAGGAGACACGCCATTTTGTAGTTTTCATAGGCATTTCTGGCTCCCAGCCTACAAACCCTGGGGAGATCCAGCGATCAGTCTTGGGGGGTAATCGCTCTTGCTTTAACCTCCCTGGATCTGGATTGTGATCTAGGGTGGAAGTTGTGGGTGGGTTTACATCTTACCAGAAACGGAAGTTGCCCCCCACACGTTTGGGATGAAAATTCCTCTAGCTGGCCTTAAAGCCATAGTGTGGCAACAAGCCCAAAAGTCAAGCAATTAAGTGGCAACATGCCAAGGCAAAGGAAACAGAAAAATGCAACCCCAGACTCCTATTTTGGGGGCATAGAGCAGGAAAAGGACTGTGAGGTCAGAAGTCCTGCTCCAAAAGCCCCAGGGGAAAACATGAGCGGGTTGCAGGCCATAGAGGACCTTAAGAAGGACTTTAAAATCAAATAAGAGAAGTGGAGGAAAAATTGGAAAGAGAAATGAGAAGGATGCAGGAAAAGTATGAAATGAGGGTCAACAGCCTGACTGAGGAAAACAACACCTTAAAAAATAGACTAGCTCAAATGGCAAAGGAGGCCCAAAAGGGCAATGAGGAGAAGAATGCCTTAAAAAGTCTAATTTGCCAGATGGAAAAAGAATCTCAAAAGTTCACTGAGGAGATTCATTCCTTCAGAGTTAGACTGGAGCAAATGGAAGCCAGTGACTTTATGAGAAATCAAGATGCTGTTAAGCAGATCCAAACAAATGAAAGATTAGAAGGCAATGTGAAATATCTCATGGAAAAAACCACTGACCTGGAAAATAGATCCAGGAGAGACAATTTAAAAATTATTGGACTACCTGAAAGCCATGATCAGAGAAAGAACCTAGAAATCACCCTTCAAGAAATTCTCAAGGAAAACTGCCCTGATGTTTTAGATCCAGAGGGCAAAATAGAGGCTGAAAGAATCCACCGATCACCTCCTGAAAAAGATCCCAAAAAGAAAACTCCCAGGAATATTATAGCCAGGTTCCAGAATCCCCAGATCAAGGAGAAAATACTACAAGCAGCCAGGAAGAAACAATTTCAATATTGTGGAAACACAATCAGAATAGCCCAGGACCTGGCAGCTTCTACACTGAGGGAATGAAGGGCATGGAATATGATATTCCAGAGGGCAAAAGAACTGGGAATGAACCCAAGGGTCACCTACCCAGCAAAACTGAGTATTTTGTTTCAGGGGAAAATATGGTCATTCAGTGGAATAGAGGACTTTCAAGCATTCTTGAGGAAAAAACCAGAATTGAATAGAAAATTTGACATCCAGACACAAGAAGGAAGAGATGCCTGAGAAGGTAATCAGGGAAAAGAAATCAAAAGGAACTTATCAAAGTTGAACTATTTACATTCCTATATGGAAAAGCAATAACTGTGACTGATGATATCTTTCTCACTATGAAAATAATGGAAGAAGGGGGTGTGGTCATATGAATACATATGTGAATGTGTGTGTATATGGTTACAGTTATATATGGATAGAGGGCATAGGTTGAATTTGTTGGGAAGGGAGAATACTCAAGGGATGAAATTATGAGGTGAGAGAGGAAAGTGGCAAGAGGAGATGGGGAGAGACATGGTAGGGTAAACTATCTCATGTAGGGGAAGTGGTTGCAAAGGAGGGGGAGAATAAGGAAGGCTAAAAAGGCAAAACCACATTCACATTGAATTTGGTTCAGGGAGAAAATGACATACATACTAAATGGGATATCTCAACCTGCAGCAGGATAGGGGGAAGGGGGATGAGAGGAGGGATGATGGAAGGGAGGGCATCCTTGGGGTGAGGGGAGGTTGGAAGTACCCACTATAGAAGAGGGACAGGATCATATAGGGAATGGACCAGGTGGGGGGTGGGATGAGTGGGAGGGAATTATAAGCAGCCTTGTACAATATATCTACCATGATAATGTTTTGCATAGCTAGACATGTACAACATATACTGAATTACTTATATCCCAAGAAGGAATGGGTGACAAGGGAGGAAGGAAATGGATCTGAAATTCGAGTTCGTAACATTAAATGTTTCAAATATATATATAAATACTATTATTAATACTCTTTTGCCTATAATTGGGAGATAAGATGTGCAGGCATTGGGACACAAAGATTCATCTTCCTCTAATGGAAAAGTCGATGGGGGTATGGGAGAAGGTATGGGAGAGAGCAGATTGGAGGAAGCGATATCTTGTGGGACTGCTATTCAGGGAGGTTGGGTAGGGGAATAATGGGGGGAAAATGATTGTAACTCAAAATCTGGCGGAAATGAATGATGTAAAACAGAAGTTAATAAAGCATTTGTTTAAAAAAAAAATCCACTCACTGTACTGTGTTTTTTCTCTTTACCTATAAAGTTAGTTTTGGAAGTGGAATTGCAGAGAGCCACAGCAAGGTAAATGAGTTCCACATCCTGGCTTCCATATGAGTCCCAAATTCTTCACTATTACACTATCTTTTTTTTTTTTTTGCTTTTTGGAGGGCAATTGGTGTTAAATGACTTGCCCAAAGTTTCAGGGTTAGTAAGTGTGTCAAGTGTCTGAGGCCGGATTTGAACTCAGGTCCTCCTGACTCCAGGGCCAGTGCTCTATTCACTGTGCCACCTAAGCTGCCCCTACACTATCTATTTTAAAGGCTTGAAAAGACCAGGAAGAATATGCCAAGAGACCCATTCAGGACAATCAGGGTTTCAGGGAAGTCCACCATGGAAGGCAGAGAGAGGAACTCACTTCATCCAATGAGGGAAGAGTGTAAATGACTATTAGTAACGTCTCTTTGATGAAGACTTCCTTGTGGTATAGGGGAAAACATTTTGGATTTAGAATGAGAAGACATGAGTTCAAATCACAGCTCTGCCTGTGTGACCTTGAGGAAGTCATTTCATCTCTGAAATTTCTGTAAAATCAGGGGGTATGACTACATGACATTTTACATCCATGTCTATATGTATGTTTTCACGATTCTGCCAGATACATGCATTTTACCCTCATCTGTATCCCTCTAGCACATGGGCTATGAACCATAGAATTTCTCATTTAATTTTAGATACTGTCATATTCTCTCACTGTCTCATGTGTCTCATCTTCCCAACCAGACTTTAGGATCCCTGATGTCAGGAACCATGGCTCAGCTCTGTAATTACTTAACTGTGTGACCTTGGGCATGTCCCTCAGTCAAGGGTCCTTTTGTCCAAAGGACAAACGACAACAAGCTTAGTCACAGTTTCATCATTTGCAGAATGAGGGAATTGGCCCAGAGGATCTCTAGGGAACCTTTCAGCTCTTCAAATTTTTATGAGTATAAGTTATTGCTGTCCCCTCATTGGCTCAGGTGACTTTGTGAAAAATGCTCTTCTCATTTTATTTATTTCTAACATTTTTGTTTATTTCGAGTTCTAAATTCTCCCTTCTCTCTCCAACACCTTCCCCAAACATTTAGAAGGCAAGCAAGATGATACCCATTTTTCATGTGAAGTCATGCAAAGCACATTTCTATATTAGCCATGCTGCAAAAAATAAACAAAACAATAAGAAAAATAAAGTAAAAAATATGCTTCAATCTATACTAGACTTCATCAGTTCTCTCTGTGTAAGTAGATGTCGTTTTTCATCATAAGTCCTTTGGAATTGCCATGGATTGTTATATTGCTCAGAGTAGCTAAATCCTTCACAGTTGATCATCATTAAAATATTGCTGTTACTATATACAGTGTTCTCCTGATTCTACTCACTTCACTTTGCATCAGTTCATATGTCTTCCAAGGCTTTTCTTAACCCAACCCTCTCATCATTTTAAATTTTAAAAAATTGCATTCCATCATACGAGCTCATGTGACTGTCAGCGAGGATTGTCAACCTTTGATATTTCTTTTGGTGTGTTATTAGTTGATCTTATATTATTATTTACACTTTTTATCTATGTATACAGCATATTCCAATGGTATGTTTCATGAAGGGAAAGAGCTGATAGGCCCAGCACTTCTCCTACAAGACCTAACTTGTTGATGGGTTCATAGTAGGTACAAAATAAAGAGTTAATGAATAATTGATGGTTGACCATTGGGATTCCCATTTATATCTAAGGTGAGCAGACTTTTGTCATAGCAGATTAACATCAGGAGTCAGAGAAAACTTCACGTGAATCTTGCCACTTTTGCCATAAAACACAATGTGCTATTATTCCTTATGTCTGTGAGATTAGCACTATACATACACTATGCATAGACTTCAATCCCACAATAAGACACTGTGCTAGGTACTGGGAAAACAGACAAAATCAAAAAGCAGTAACTGACTTCAAGGAGATTGGTTTCTGCAAGATTGGGGAAAGACAAGGAACAAAGGAAATAACATGAAAACTGGTAAGAAAATGTAAAATCATTGATAGCTGACACATGCTTATTTATTGATAGTTATTTTTGTCACACTATCATATAATGAAATGCTTGGGTTAAAAGATAAAATATCAAAGTAGAGGGAGGAATGAGAGAATTCTCTCAAACTATTTAGCCCTTATAAAAATCCCCTTTCACTGATTTCAATAGCCATCAGTGTTTGGGAAACTAATGATAAATGGATTCATATTTTGATGGAACTTAAAAGAGAGGAAGGAAATTTAGTAATAAGAAGACCGTATCTCGAGCTGCTCATCTGCCATGGGACTCTGTTTACATCTTAAATTACTCAAATGAAATGTAAAAACAGCTCACTGCATCTTAAAGTGCTCATTACTTTAATTCAAATAGCACAGAGTTCCCCTCAAAATAAATGAGTTTGTCCATCTGTTTATTTTCCTCAGCTAGATTGATTTTGTGCTTTTCTCAAGATGCTGAAAAACCCTTCCAAAACAGCTGATGCAGCCAAGTAGGGAAGTCCACAGCCCACATCATGACTTGCCTGTAGGAGCTAGTCAGCTCTAAGAAGAGAACACAAATGGTATTGTGACTCTGGCCACTCGTAGTGGTAACAAAATCAAAGAATTTTGGAGTCTAAAGAGATTTCCATGACCATCTTCCCAAACCCATGCCTAAAAAGAAATACTTCACTATAACATAATCAGCAAGTGATCATCCAACCTCTATTCAAAGGACTTCCAATGAAACAGAACTCGATACATTAGAGGCCACCCATTCCACTATTCTATGACTTTAATTGTAACAATGGAGCATAGTTGGTTACAAGCATATGTAGTCTACATATTAGGGTTTTTTTTTTAATGTTGGGTCCTATTTGGGTCCCACCAGTAAGTGAGATGGATAACTATCTACACAATATCATTTGTGATGTACAAGACCTTGCTTGCCTCCAGTGTTTCTTGTCCTCCACAAGTTTTGTGTTCCCTGTCTGCCCGATCTGAAGTTATCCATTTGGATTAGACAGGAGAGTCAGAAGCACTGTCTTTGGAAGGTCACTTCCAAATGAGAGGAGAAAAGGATTAATCTAACTCTCTCCCATTTGTTTCCCATGAACAAAGATTAATCAGGTTGATGAGTTTTCATTTGAAAATAAGAGTGCAACCTACCAGACAAAGTGGGGGGAAGATGACATAAAGAATTCAGAAGCAAGGCACTGTCCATTAGAGCAGCTGAAATGGAAGGAAAATTTAGGGACAACGAGGGTGTTCCACCCTGCCCTAACTTAGCTGCTGTCAAAGGAAGGACAGTACTGAAAAAGAAACTGGGGATGTACTTGGCTGAGATTACGATTTGTGAAGTGCTGACCCTACCAAGCTTATATGAAAATCTCAAATGAGCTGCAATGGATAATTAGTAAACCAGCAAAAAAATCCACAGCCTGTATCCCTTTCTTGTAGGAGCCAGCCAATTCCAGTAAAGAACAGGAATGATAACACCAGTGTTCTATGACCATGTGCTCAGTACCCTTTGTGAATTCTCTAGAATTTTCAATTGAGGCTCATTCATAGATAGGTAGATAGACTTTTCTACTACTGTAAAAATGCAAAAAAATAATTTAAGTACTCTATCTTCTGAAATTCAGGAGATTTCCATATGTGAGGTCCTTTTCAGCTTCAACTTCTAAGGTTCTGTGGAAATAAAATGAGTGCCAAAGTATTGAGAATAATGTGAAAGTTCCCCCATGAATTCTAATAATAAAATATAATATTAAAAATTAACCAACAGCAATATGAGTAAACAAATAAGAGCAATGCTGAGTGTTTAGTTAAATAAAAAATGATGAAGCTTTGCTCTGACTAGGAAATAACTGTCCAATAAGAATTCTGTCTAGGAGAGCTAAATAAACATAAAAGAAAATCTCAGTTTCCTAAATAGATTTTTCTACATTCCATCAAATAGTAATCTGTATTCCTAATGTTGTGCTTATAAATCCACTTGTTTATTGTTCTTGTTTAGAATGTAGAGAGGATTTTCCAGCTAGGTATTCATCCTGGTAAGACTTTTACATGATAAGGCTTCTGTATTCACAGGAATATATTAATTAGGTGACTTTAAATATAAATTGTCAATTAGTCAAAGCTTTCTTTATGTATAATCTGTAAACTAAGGGCTTAGAACACTGAGAACGAGAGGTTTTACACATGAAACAACCAAATGAGATGTTACAGCATTATTATTGTTTTACTTTTGTGGGAGATTCACATTGATGGACCTTATTTGCTTTTAGTAACTAAAGCTATGCATACATTCATTCATCTATCGTGTGTATCTCTCTCAGCTTCAGTTTTCTCATCTGTAAAATGGAGATATTAATACAATTCTGACTAGTTTACCAGGGTAATTATCATCAAATGCATTCCATGAAAACAACTTAGGTGTATAACCTGTATTGAATTGCTTGTCTTCTAAGTGGGAGTGAGGGAGAAGGAAGAGAATATGGAACTCAAAGTTTTAAAAACAAATGTTTAAAAAAATTGCTTTTTTATATACAACTGGGAAATAAGATATATAGGCAATGGGATATAGAAATCCATGTTGCCCTACAAGAAAGTAAGGGGGATAGCTGGGGGGGGGGGGGGTAGAAGAGAGGGCAGATTGGGGGAAGGATTATTCAGTATGCTTGCCATCTTGGGGTGGGGGTAGGGGAGAAATGGGAAGAAAACCTGTAGCTCAAAATTTGGGGGAAATGAATGTTGAAAACTAAAAATAAATTTAAAAAAAGAAAATAATATAGGTGAAAGTTCTTTGAAAATTACCATCCAAATGGGAGGTATTCTCATCTCTCCATGTACTGTAGTCAAGGATCATGTCTCCTGAATCTTTGTATGCTTTTACCTGGCACAGTATATGCAGTCAGTGGATGATGATGATGATGGTGCTGGTGGTGGTGGTGGTGATGATGATGACTATGATGATGAGGAGGAGGACAATGACAACAGCAACAAAATAAGAGATTGAATAAAAAAACTCATCTGTTTTTTAGAGGTTGTGAAGAACAAGAATGATTGAAATCAATGTGTTATATATGTTGTTAATGTGCAGTCCCAGTGCTTGCCACCAAGAAATTCTCCTTTGAGACAGAGGGAATAAGCTCAGCCAAAACAATTACAGAGACAGCTTTAGACTGATATTCTAAATGAAAATTCCCCCTGTTGTTCAGTCATAGACTGTGTTTTGACTTTGGGAGAGTACCAGCCATGACCGTGGTCAACTCTGGCTCCCAGGGCTATGACAAGGAAAAGGTAACTAAGGCTCTGCCCCAGAGTAATGAATTCAGAGGGTGCCTAATTTAGAGGGCACTGATAGCATTTAAAATACTTCAGGAAATATAAACAAAGCTTAGCACATAGTTAGCATGACTAATTAAAGCAGTGAGCTATCAGATGCCAACTGGAATGAACTTTTATCCCCTCCAACTTGGCTCCCCCCCCATTAGGGGAAATGCTTTGTGCCACTTGTTCCAGGTGTAATTCGTTGTACTTGGCCCTAACTAAATATCCCTACTTATGCTCTATAGCTGCTCTTAACTTTCCCACATTCACTACAACAAAGAAATATTAGGAAAACAATAAGGAAACTCAACTCCATTAGAATTGTTATGAACCACTCCTTTCAATCCAAGAGATTTCCTCACTTTACTTTCATCACACTCTTCCTGTCTACCATCCCATATAAGTTAGTCTAATCAACTATGCACCAGTTCTCTTTATACTAACACCCTTAAATGTTCTGAGTAGTGAAAACTCCTGGGAAACATACTTTGCAGTCACAGTACAACTAAACTCATCTATTCCCCATAGCCCCAGTGTGTCAGGAATATGCTGAAGGAGCTTTCACATGTAAAGCATACCGCACACCCTCTTTTCCATTTCTAATAGCCACAGTCCTTCACTCTCCATAATATACTAAGAATTACTTTATAGATGTGTGCTAATTATGCTAGTGGTGCATTAAGACACATACTGTATTAGTAAGCACAAGAGATTTGGATTCTAGTACATCCTCTGCCATTATTTATTTGACTTCAGGAAAATCAGATAGAGTGAGCACTATTAAGTACTTATTATGGGATAGGCACTGTGTTAAGTACTAGGGATGCAAATATAAAAAAATAAGATAGCCCTTACCTCTAAGGAGCTTAGTTTTAATGAGGAGAGATGACACAGGGGAGTTGGATAGTGATGTAGTGGCTGGAAAGATGGAGACCAAGTCTGGGCTATATAAAGCATAATGTCAACAATAAGAGCCAATGGTAATTCCAAGTGGACTATCTAAGGTTCTAGTAGGGAGGAAAGGGAAATAACAGCTGGGATACAGGTAACTCATCTTGGAGATTATGGCCAAAAAGGGCAATCTGGACCTGAATTGCCTGATCTATAAAATAAAATGTTAATGCCTTGGCTGTTTGAAGATAATCTCTTCAAATTTCTTCCATGATTAACACCCTAAAATACTCCTATAGAATCTTTGATTCTATACAAATGAGGCACTTTATTGAAAGGTAGCATGGGGGGATGGCTAGGTGGCGCAGTGAGTAGAGCTCCAGCCCTGGAGTCAGAAGGACCTGAGTTCGGATCTGGCCTCAGACACTTAACACACACAAACAAAAACCTAGCCTTGTGACCTCGGACAAGTTACTTAACCCCAATTGCCCTGCAAAAAAAAAAAGAAAGGTAGCATGGTGTAGCAGCAAGCACCCCAACATCCCCAGGGTGACTGCCAATATAGGTTCTTAGATCTTAGATCTGCTTTTCAAAAGGAAAGCAACTCAAAATGGGTTAACAAGCTTACTTTAATCAAACAAACATACATTACCTAGTTCAGGGGAAAAAGGTCAGCACCCCAAACTTCAGTTACAGAACTTACAGATCAAACAAGACAGGCTTCCAAACTGTCCTACCATTATATCAATACCAAATCACAGTTACCAGAGAGGGAAGCATCAACATCTGGGTTTTCAAAGCCGGGGGGCTCTCAACAACGGCTTCCCAGAGTCTCATCTGGTCAAATCACACAATACTTCTCAAAGTGAGCCCCAAAGCAAAGCCTCTCCTCAGGGCTTATATAGCCTTCTCCTGGCTCAAAGAATGTAACAACCTTCTGGACCCACTGCCCAATCACAAAGTATCAAAGTGTGGGCTTCCCTGAAAAACAAGCCTCCCACCACAGGCTCCAGGTGCACTTAAGCTAGGGGCAGGGAAGATCTTTAAATTTGCATTTCCATTACACATGGGAGAGTAGATAAATTGGAGCCAGATGGTCTGTGTCCATACCCTACCTCTGATCCTGACAAGTACTAAGAATCGAAAGTACAAAGACAAAAATAAAATATTCTTTGACTTCAAGGAGGTTCTATTGGAAGATACAACCTGTACATTATACAAGTATGTGTTGATAAATACAAAATTAGTACAAAGTAATTTGGGGAAGAGGGGCACTAGCAACTGGAAGCATTAGGAAAGTCTTCACATAAAAGGTGGTATTATTGCCCTTAGTCTTGAAGGCATTGGAGGAATACATTCCTGCCAGAATAACCAGTACAGAAATGGGAAAGTGGAGTGTTAGGTATGAAGATGTAAAGTAAGCACGAGCAGCTATCCAGAACAATGCTACAGTGAACAGCTTTTAAGGTTCTGATTACATAGTATAGTGAACACTCTATTTATTCAATAACAAATCAGAGCAAAACATTCACAGTAAATCAAGGTACAGCATTTACAATGTTACAACTTGTCACAGATAATCAAAATACAGCATTCACAACCACTTATCACAGAAAATGGCCACATAGTTTTCACCACAGTAGTCACACAGTTTTGAACAAAGTATAATCATTTAGTCAATTAATCAATTAGTAACTCAATCATTCAATCATCCTTAAGCCTCCTTAAGTGTCACAAAGTACAATAGTCAAAAGTTCTCCACTAATGGGGCACATTAAGTTACAATAGCAGTCACTACTCAGCATTCTCTTAAGGGGTAATGTAAAATATAAAGGCCATCCACCCCTCAGTCACAAATAAGTCACAATCTTCTCAGTCAGTACACAGTATCCAAGTAAAGTCTTCTTTCAGCTTGACTCGGGGTAGTCTCTCAGATTCCCTGGATCCCCTTCGATGGTCCCAGCTCCTACCTGGATTCACAAAACTGTCATCTGCATTCAAAGGCATATAGCTCCCAGGTCCTTGTCAAGCTCTCTGTGATGTTCTTGTTCCACACTGAAGTACACAATGTTCAATCCACCCTAAATCCTTAACAGTCTCTGTTCCTAGGAAGTCAAGGCTTAACAAAGCCACAAAGAGGTTCATTCAAAGTACCGGTATCACAGTCATATTTCCTCAGTCTTGGGCAGCTCCCAGAAGCTGGTAGCTCCCCAGAAGAAGCTCCAGCTGGTTCCCAAACTCACAATCACTTTACCCAGGTTCCCAAAAATCAAAGTCATTCTCTCCAGCCTGGGCTTTTCCTCTTCAGCCTTCTTGGCAGCAGCTGCTTCTGCCTCCATGAAGCTTATCCCAAGGAGTTCTGACTCTCTCTCTCTCTGGGGCTTTTCCTTATATACAGTATTGCCCCTCCCTTTTCAACCCCTTCCTGTTTCATCAGCAACAGGAGTTCATACCTTCTGTTTCTTTAACAGAGGCTTAATCTGAACTAGATGCTAAGTACCTCTTAGATTTCCAATACAAAGGGATCTTTAAACTTCATTACCATTACAGAAGAACAGCAAAACACCAAATTTAGCTGGAGTATGGAGTGCAGAAGGTAGAATAATTTAAATTAAACTGGAAAACCAGGTTCTGAAGGGTTTTTAAAGCTTAATGGAGAAGTTCTCATTTTTACTTAGAACCAATGGAAAGCAACTAAAGTTTATAGAGCAAGGGAGCGACATGGTCAGAACTATACTTAAGAAAGATCCCTTTGGCAAATGGTAGAGATTACATTGGAGTGGGAAGAGACGAGGTAAGGAAATCAAAACTAGAAGGCCATTGGAGTGGTCCAGACAAGAAGTAATAAGAATCTGCATTAAGGCATTGGCTGTGGGAGTGGAGTAAAGGGAACCGATATGAGAGGTGTTGTAGAAGTAAAACGTCAAGATTTGGCAACTGATTGGAATGAGGGATAAGGAATCAGAGTAATAGATTTAGAGCTCTATAGAAAGGAACTCAAGGTCCTAGCCTCTTTGTTTTATAGATGAGGAAACTGGGGCTGAGAGAGGTTAAGCGACTTCCTCAGGATTACACAAGGAAGCATATTAGGCAAGACTGGAACCCTGGTCTTCCTAACTCCAAGCTCAGTACCCTATCCACTACAAGGTTATGAACTTGAGAAGCTAGAAGGTTGGTGATGCCCTTAATAGAAATAAGGAAGTTCAAAAGAAGGCTGTGTTTTCCGAGAAAGAGGTTGGGATCTGATATGGACATGTTGTGTTTGATATATCTGGGACATTCATTTTGATAGATAAAAAAAGATTCAGTGATGAGGGACTAGTCCATGGAGAAAGAAGAAAAGATGTGGTCCATATCAATGGTGGGGAACCTGTGACCTTGAGGACACATGTGACCCTCTATGTTCTCAAATGTAGTCAGTTGACTGAATCCATATTTCCCAGAACAAATCCCCTAAATAAAAGGATCTGTTCTGTAAAACTTGGATTCAGTCAAAAGGTTGCACCTGAGGACCTAGAAGGTTACATGTGGCCTCAAGGCTGCAGGTTCTCCAACCCTGCTCCATAACCTCAAGGAGCTTAACCTTTATTTAGAAAGAAAACCTATTTTAAGTACCTGACAATCCAATATTCTGCATTATGTGAAAAGTAGTTAAATGGATATATAAGGAACTGATTTAAATGCCAAAGAATAAGAACCATTCCCCAAATGATAAATGGTCAACACATATGAGCAATTTTCAGAGAAAGAAATCCAAAGTATCATTATTCCCATGAAAAAAAAGTTCAAATCACTGGAAATGAGAGAAATGCAAATTAAAGCAACTCTCAGTTTTTGCCTCAGCCCTATCAGATTGGCAAAGTTGACAAAAATAGAAAATGACAAATGTTGGAAGAGCTATGGAAAACAGGACAAAAATATACTGCTGCAATAGTGAACTTGTCCATTTATTCTGAAAAACTATTTTAAACTATGCACCAAGTGTTACAAAACTGTGTATAACCTTTGATGCAGCAACACCACTATGATTACCATCAACCTACTGTCCTCCAAAGAGATCAAAGAAGAAAAAAAGACCCTTATGTACACAATTATTTATGGCAGCCTTTTTTTGAATGTATGGTGACAAAGAAATGGAAGCTAAGAGGGATTAATTGGGGGATAACTGAACTTGTGATACATGGTATTTGATTATGGTATATGAATGTAATTGAATAGTATTTTTTTATAAAAAATTATGAATATGATAGTTTAGAGAAACCTGGGAAGACTTGTATGAGCTGATACAGAATAAAATGAGCAGAACCAGGATAATGATTTATATAATAAAGACAGTATTATAAAGAAAATCAACTTTGAAAGACTTAGAACTCTGATGAAAACAATGACCAATCACCATGCCAGAGAGCCAATAATAAAACATACTACCAATCTGTTTACACAAAGGTGATAAGGAAATGAAGCAAATATGGGTTAAGTGACTTGCCCAGAGTCACACAACTAGTAACTGTCTGAGGTGGGATTTGGACTCAGATCTTCCTGATTCCAGGCCCAATATTCTATTCACTGTACCACATGGCTGCCCCCAATACCTTTACTATGCAGGTGCCATTTTCTGACTATGAAGTAGAATATGTGACTATTACTGCTCTATTGAGAACAGGAGCTGATTTTGGAAGAATTGATGGTATTCTAACTAATGAATTATGTAAAATGTACCGAGACAGGGGCTTAGATGGAATAGAGAAGTGAGGACTGCCCCTATAGATGCTCTTGAGCCATTGTATCCAAGTTTGTCACACCTTCAGGGAGAATAGGAAATTGGCCAAGTCCCAGCTCAGATTAAAGAAATACACAGATGAGATTACAGACCCCATATCAGTCTGACTGTATATTGGAAAAATGGATGAAATACTGTAACCAAGGCACTGGTAGATACTGGGGTGGAGACCTCCCTTATTTACAGGAATCCCAACAAAATCAAGCATGGAACCCCTATTACCATCACAGGACTGGAAGAGGCTGAAATATCAGCCAGACAAGTCAAACTAATGGTGAAAATCAGACAATTACCTAAGAAAGAATACACTGTGGTTATTGTACCCATTCCTGAATACATCATTAGAACAGATATATTGAGAGATATGACCCTGAATTTACCTGAAGGAAGATATCAATTTGCAGTGTGGAAGATAGGAATTAATTCAGTTTTAGTGGCAAAAATAAAAATGGACCCAATCACTTTACCTGAACCTTCTGAGGTAATTACTTTAAAGCAGTATCGTGTGCCAGGTAGACAAGTTGAAATTACCAATACTACAAAGGAATATGTTGAAGCAGGAGTGTTAGTCCCTACAACCACATGCTGGAATAATCCTGTCTGGCAAGTAGGAAAATCAGATGGAACGTGGAGAATGACAGTGGATTATAGACAATTGAATAAGGTGATTCCTCCCTTGTATGCTACTGTTCCAAATACCATCACCTTAATAGAAAGGTTCCAGTAATATGATGGGACTTGGTATGCAATTATTGATTTAGCCAATGCCTACTTTTCCATCCCAATAGACTCTAAACAATGGGACCACTTTGCTTTCATTTGGCAGGGCAGACAATATACTTTCACCCACTTGCCACAAGAATATCTGCATAGCTCCACTATTTGTCATAGGATTGTGGCTAAACATTTGGATGAATTAAAGCTACTTGATATAAAGCTAGCCTACTACATTAATGATATTGTGATACAGGGGAAAAAATGTAAAAGAAGTGGAGAAGAGTTTGATGCTTTTAATTGAGTATATGAAAAGCAAAGAATGGGAAATTAACCCTGCAAAGATTCAAGAACGATCTCAAAATATAAAATTTGGGGGTATACAATGGAATAAAGGACTGTAAAAGATTCTGCCACAGGACCAACAAAAGACACAAGATTTGGGGGCGGCTAGGTGGCACAGTGAGTAGAGCATTGGCCCTGGAGTCAGAAGGACCTGAGTTTGGATCCGGCCTCAGACACTTTAACGCACATAAAAAAAAAAAAAAACCTAGCCATGTGACCTTGGGCAAGTTACTTAACCCCAATTGCCCTCCAAAAAAGCAAAAAAAAAAAAAAAGACACAAGATTTTCCTATGCCTACCCATAAGAAAGAGGTTCAAAAGTTTATATGATTATTTGGATATTAGCAACATCACATTCTGCATCTGAGACAGATTTTGAAACCCTTATATAAAGTTACTCGGAAGAAATATGAATTTGATTGGGGATTTGAGCAGAGTAGAAGCTCAGGCTGCTATAGAATTGGCCCTAAATTTATGGCCTATGCAAAATGGCCCTGTGGAATTACAAATGACTGTACAGGATGATTATGCAAACTGGAGTTTATGGCAGAAACAACAAAGCCAAAATATACCTTTAGGATTTTGGTCTAGAGTCCAGACTTTCATCTAGAGTTCAATATACACCTATTGAAAAGCAGTTATTAGCCGCATATTGGCTTTTGGTAAAGACTGAACAATTGACTTTGGGTCAGTGATATTAAGGCGCAGAATCCCAATGATGACCTGGGTAATGAGTGATTTACAAAAAAATTACACAAGTAGTAAAAAGGAAAGCCAGAAAACCATTGCCCTTTCCATTGTATCATGCTCAACTCACAAAGCTGGAAAAAAAATTTTCAATGTTATAAAGATTTTTAGAGAGATAGGCACATTAATATTCTATTGGTGAAGATATGGATTGGCCCAACTGCTCTAGAAACAATTTGGAGTTATCCTAGAAATGTCAGTGAACTATGCATACTGATCAACTCATAAATACGACTTCTGGAAATATTCCTCCTATAAGGCAAAGAGGGGAAAAGTTCTAATATACTACTACTAATAGCAACACTCTTGTGAGAGCAAAAAAAAAAATGTAGAAATAACACGTGTACCTATCTATTGGGGGATGACTGAACAAATTGTGGCATAAAATGTAAAGGAAAATTATTGTAACAAATAACAAGAATTCAGAACAACTCACTACACACACACACACACACAAACACACACACACACACGTACACACACAACTGAGAACAATTTACTCAATAAGGTAAAGAAAAAAACATTAAAAGACGTCACAACGCTGATCAAAAATAATGGTCAATCTTGATTCTGGGGAAAAGGTTGTAAAATATACTTCCTTCTCTTAGAAGGGTGGTACTGGAAAATAGGAACAAATAGAAGAACTAGGAATACATTGACAATATGGTCAATCTTTGGTTTGTTTTGCTGAACTACATTGATTTGTGGTGTGGGAGGGCATTATTGGAGGGAAAGGGGCAATTGGGAAATGATAGTGATGTAAAAGCAATGAAAAAAATATCAAACATTATAAATTGTGATCGATTTGCTTGAAAACATCCAGAGAGGGGGGTAGAGCCAAGATGGTAGCTTAGAAGCAGGAAAACTCCATGAGCTCCCCACATAACCACCTCAAATACCTATAAAATATGACTCTAAACAAACTTTAGAGATACAGAACCCACAAAATGACAGTGAAAAACAAATCTCTTGCTGAAGGCAGCCTGAAAGGCCAGCAGGAAGAGTCCATCACAGCATGCAGGGAGCCCAGAGCAGTCACAATTGAGCAGTGGTTTTAGCCCCAGGGTGGCCCCAACCAATAGCAGTTGAGTGGACATTGGGAGAGTGGATCACCAGCAGCTGTGGTGGTTTCCAGAATTATCAACCTATAAATGCCAAAGGCAAAGTAAAAGGTCAGTGAGGACTTTGAGGGAACAGGGAGACCAAGAGTATGGTCGGCCTCTGCCCCTGGGGCAAGAAGGTGAGAAGTGGTAGAGGTGCTGCAGCCCTGCAGCCACCACTGCATGGCTGCTTCAGAGCTCCTAGCCTGCAGATTATAGGGGGACCAAGAAACCATTCTGAGGAGTAATCACTCTTGCTTTAACCTGCTTGGATATGGATTTCTGTCTTGGGTGGAGATCCTGGGGTGTGTGACTAGGTGCCTGCACCTGTGGAGACTTCCAAGAGGGCACCCGACTAATAGCTCTAGCTCACTAATAGTGAAAAACCCAGTGATTTGGGACAAGGCTCTGCTCTCTAGAAGCAGAGTTCTATTGTGGCAAAAAGCTAAAAGTTCAAGTAATTGAGTGGCAACATGAGCAAGCAAAGGAAGCAAAGCAAGCACAGCAATCCAACTTAAGATTCCTTTTGGGGGGAAAAAAGGATCAAAGCATGGAATGAAAGGATGTCAATAAAGTCAGAACTCCTGCACCAAAAGTTTCCAAGAAAAATATGAATTGGTTACAAGCAATAGAGGAGCTCAAGAAGGATTTTTAAAATCAAGTAAGAGAAGTGGAGGAAAAATTGGGAAGAGAAATGAGAATGGTGTAAGAAAATCATGAAAAGCAAGTCAACAACCTGACTGAAGAAAATAACACATTAAGGGAGGCCAGACCAGCAGCCGGCTGGAGGTACCCCAGAACACCAGCAACTGTGGCAATTCCAGAATTAAAAGCACAGATATGCCTAGGACAAAGTGAGAGGTTAGTGCCCTATGGACTTTGGGACCAGTATTTGGGGAACGTGTTGGCTTCCTCCCCTGGGGGAGGAAAGCTGCTGAGGAAATGTGGCACAGAGGCCATTTTGCAGCATCAGTGGCAGCTCCAGCTCCTGGTCTGCGAATTGTAGAGAGATCCAGCAATCAGCCTGGGGGTTAATCACTCTTGCTTTAACCTGCTTGGATCTGGATTTTGGTCTTGGGGGGAGGCCTGGGGTGGGTATCCAATTTGCCAGAGTGGGTGGAGGCTTTACAGAGGCCACCCAACCTCTGGAAGTTGTGAAGACCCCACGTTTGGGACTGAAGCTCTCCTGTCTGGTGGCAGAGTCCTACTGTGGCAACAAGCCCAAAAATCAAGTAATTAAGTGGCAATATGCCTAGGCAAAGGAAACAAAATAAACAGAAAAATGCAACTTTAGACTCCTACTTTGGGGGCAAAGAGGATCAAAGCATGGAACAGGAGGAGGACTGTGAGGTCAGAACTACTGCACCAAAAGCCCCAAATGAAAATACAAGCTGGCTACAGGCCATAGAGGACCTTAAGAAGCAGATAAGAGAAGTGGGGGAAAAATTGGGAAGAGAAATGAGAAAGATGCAAGAAAAGTATGAAATGACAGTCAATAGCCTGACTGAGGAAAATAACACCTTAAAAAATAGACTAACTCAAATGGCAAAAGAGGCTCAGAAAGGCAATGGGGAGAAGAATGCCTTAAAAAGCTGAATTTGCCAGATGGAAAAAGAATCTCAAAAGCTCATTGAGGAAATTCATTTCTTCAGAATTAGACTGGAGCAAATGGAAGCTAGTGACTTTATGAGAAATCAAGATACTATTAAACAGATCCAAACAAATGAAAGACTAGAAGGCAATGTGAAATATCTCATGGGAAAAACCACTGACCTGGAAAATAGATCCAGGAGAGATAATTTAAAAATTATTGGACTACCTGAAAGTCATGATCAAAGAAAGATCCTAGAATTCATCCTTCAAGAAATTCTGAAAGAAAATTACCCTGATGTTTTAGACCCAGAGGGGGAAATAGAGGTTGAAAGAATCCACTGATTGCCTCCTGAAAAGGATCCCAAAAAGAAAACTCCTAGGAATATTATAGCCAGGTTCCAGAATTCCCAGATCAAGGAGAAAATACTACAAGCAGACAGGAAGAAACAATACCAATATTGTGGAAATACAATCAGAATAGCCCAGGACATGGCAGCTTCTACACTGAGGGATTGAAGGGCATGGAATATGATATTCCAGAGGGCAAAAGAGCTGGGACTGAACCCAAGGGTCACCTATCCAGCAAAACTGAGTATCTTGTTTCAGGGGAGAATATGGTCATTCAGTAAAATAGAGGACTTTCAAGCATTCTTGAGGAAAAAACCAGAGTTGAATAGAAAATTTGACATCCAGACACAAGAAGCAAGAGATGCTTGAGAAGGTAATCAGGGAAAAGAAATCAAAAGGAACCTATCAAAGTTGAACTATTTACATTCCTACATGGAAAAACAATAACTGTGTCTGATGAAACCTTTCTCATTGTGAAAATAATTGAAGAAGGGTATATGGACATATGAATACATATGTGAATGTATGTGTATATGTTTACAGGTATACATGGATAGAGGGCACAGATTGAATTTGGTGGGAAGGGATGACATTTAAGGGGTGAAGTTAAGAGGTGAGAGAGGAAAGTGACAAGAGGAGATGGGGAGAGACAGGGTAGGGTAAACTATCTCATATAGAAGAGGCAAGGGGAAGTAGTTGCAGGGGAGGGGAAGAACAGGAAGGCAAAAAGGAAAAACACTATTCTCATCAAATTTGGCTCAGGGAGAGAATCACATACATACTAAATGGGATATTTCACCCTGCAGGAGAGTAGGGGGAAGGGGGATGAAAGGAGGGATGATGGAGGGAAGGTGATTCTAGGGGGAGGGGAGGTTGGAAGCACCCACTTTCGAAGAAGGACAGGATCAAAGTAGGGAATGGACCAGGTGAGGGGTAGGAGGAAAATATGAGCAATATATCTACTTTTACAATATATCTACTATGGTAATGTCTTGCATAGCTATACATATATAACACATACTGAATTGCTTATCTTCCCAGAGGGAGTGGGTGACAAGGGAGGAAGGGAATGGATCTGAAATTTGAAGTCTTAAAATTAAATGTTTCAAATGTATATAAATACTATTATTAATACTATTTTGCATGTAATTGGGAGATAAGATGTTCAAGCATTGGGGCTCAGAGATTCACCTTGCCCTAATGGCAAAGTTGAAGGGGGTATGGGAGAAGATATGGGAGAGAGCAGATTGGATGAGGGGATATCTAGTGGGACTGCTATTCTGGGGTGGTGGGTAGGTAAAAAATTGGGGAAAATTGTAACTCAAAATCTGGTGGAAATGAATGATGTAAACCAGAAGTTAATAAAGCATTTGTTAAAAAGAAAAAGAAAAGAACACATTAAAAAAATAGACTGACTCAAATGGCAAAAGAGGCTCAAAAAAGCCAATGAGGAGAAGAATGCCTTTAAAAGCCAAATTTGCCAGATGGAAAAAAGAGTTGCAAAAACTCACTGAAGAGAAAATTCCTTCAGAATTAGATGGGAACAAATGGAAGCTAATGACTTTATGAGAAATCAAGATACTATTAAAAAGATCCAAACAAATGAAAAATATATATAAGGGAATGTGAAATATCCATTGGCAAAACCACCCACCTGGAAAATAGATCCAGGAGAGATTATTTAAAAATTATTGGACTACCTGAAAGCCATGATCAAAAAAAGAACCTAGAAATCATCCTTTTAAAAATTCTCAAGGAAAATTGCCTTGATATTTTAGAACCAGAGGGCAAAATAGGGGTTGAAAGAATTCATCGACCACCTCTTGAAAAAGATCCCAGAAAGAAAATTCCTAGGAATGTTATAGCCAGGTTCTGGAGCTCCCAGAAGGATCAAGGAGAAAATATTATAAGCAACCAAGAAGAAACAATTTGAATATTGTGGAAACACAATCAGGATAACACAAGATCTAGCAGCTACTACATTAAAGGATCAAAGGGCTTGAAATATATTCTAGAGGTCAAAGGAGCTAGGAAAACCAAGAATCACCTACCCAGCAAAATTGAGTATAATGTTTCAGGGGAAAATATGGGCATTCAATGAAATAGAGGACTTTCAAGCATTCTTGATGATAAAAACAGAATTGAATAGAAAATCTGATATTCAAATACAAGAAGCAAGAGAAGCATGAGAAGGTAAACAGGGAAAAGAAATCATAAGGAACTTATCAAAGTTGAACAATTTACATCCCTACATGGAAAAATGATAACTGTAACTTATGAAACTTTTCTCAGTATGAGGATAGTTGAAGGGAATAGAAATGTATATATATATATATATATATGTGTGTGTGTGTGTGTGTGTGTGTGTGTGTGTGTGTGTGTATGTGTGTGTGTGTATGTATATATGCATTATATAATATATATTATATATAATATATACACATAAACATATATGTCTATATAGGAGGGTATATGTGTGAATGAATACATATGTGAGTGTGTGTATATATGTATACAGGTATACATAGACAGAGGGCACAAGATCAAGTGAATAGAAAGGGATGATATTTAAAAAATAAAATTAAGAGGCGAGAGAAGAATGTAATAAGAGGAGATAGGGAGAGACAGAATAGGGTAAATTATCTCATATAAAAGAGGCAAGGAAGGGGGCGGCTAGGTGGTGCAGTGGATAGAGCACAGGCCCTGGAGTCAGGAGGACCTGAGTTCAAATCTAGCCTCAGACACAACACAAAAACTAGCAGTGTGACATAGGGCAAGTCAATTAACCCCAACTGCCCTCCAAAAAGCATAAATAAATAAATAGATAGATAAATAAATGAGATAGGCAAGGGAAAACTATGACAATGGAGGGGAAGAACAGGAAGGCAAAAGGGAATGGGTCAACCTTACACTCATTGAATTTGGCTTAAGGAAGGAATAACATACACACCAAATTGGGCATCTTACCCTACAGGAAAGTAGGGGGGAAGGGGATAAGAGGGGGGTGATAGAAGGGAGGGAATATGGGGGAGGGAGAGTAGTTAGAAGCACTCACTTTTGAAAAGGGACAGGGTCAAAGTAGAAAATAGAACAAATGGGGAGCAGGATAGGATGGAGGGAAATATAGTCAGTCTTTCACAATATATCCACTATGGAAATATTTTGCATAACTACACATATACAACCTATATTGAATTGCTTATCTTTCCAGTAAGGGTAGGTGATGAGGGAAGAAGAGAAAGAATCTGGAATTCAAAGTTTTAAAATCAAATGTTTAGAAAATATTATTTATTATGATTATTATTTTACATGCAGTGGGAAATAAGATATAGAGGCGCTGGGGTATGGAGATTCATCTTGACCTACTAGAAAGTTGGAGGGGAATGGGGTAAGATATAGGAGAAAGCAGATTGGGGGAGGGAGTATTCAGTGGGATCACTGTTCTGGGGTGCTGGGTAGGGGAAAGATGGGGAGAAAATTTGTAACTCAAAATCTTGTGGAAATGAATGTTGTAAACTAAAAATAAACATAAAATTTAAAAAAATCCAATGAGAAAGAAAATCTATTACGTCCTGAGGCAGCCCATTTTGCCAGCTCTAACTGTTTATTTTAGACAATGCTAATTATTACTAAGTTTTTCCTTGTATTAAACCTAAATTTTCCCCTTTGTAATTTCCCCTCATTGCTCTTCTGTCTGACATCTGGGACCGATCACAAGTCTGAGATATTTTCCATATGACAGTCCTGCAAATAGGTGAACATAGATATCATATCATCTGTCTCTATCCTCCATCATCCACCTCTAACAGCACAAGCCACCTCTCCTCTAGGCTAAGCATACCCACTTTCTATATCCAGTTCTTATATTGCATAAATGTTAAAACCCTTCAACATCTTAGTTGCCCTCCTTTGGATGATCTCCAACTTATCAATGTCCTTCCTAAAAGGTGACTCCCAGAACTGAGCATAATTTTCCAAATGGGTTATGAACAGGCAGAGTAGAAAAGGACTTATCATCTCCTTATTCCTATAGTCTTTGCCTCTCTTTACATTTGAGGCTAAATGAGGCACAAAAGAAAAAAAGGAAAAACTAGGGGAAAGGGGAACGGTTTTCTACTTATAGGAACAAGAGCAAAGAACAATGGAAATTTCAGAGGTCTAAGGAAATATTTTTTTTCCTCTCAAGTCTTTGTGTTTTTGTTTTGTTTTGTTTTTTTACTTTAAAGCCACTAAGGAACATTGAGTGCTCAACAATCTTGGTTTTTTCCACAACATTTACTTTTTCCCTTGACAACACTAGAAGAATTGCATCTATTTTCCTACAAAGAAATAGACACATCTGGGGGAGCCCACCGCCATTTTGGCAACATGTTCTCTTAGATTTGTCACTTTTGAATGTCAGATGAGTCTCCTATCCTAGTCTGGTAAGCTCTCCAACATGGACTGCAGCCATTCTTTGGCACTAACCATGACAATTTGCAGCAAGGTTTATGTTCCTATCTAATTTCAGTTACATCCCTTCTTTGTTCCCTTGAGGCCCATCTTTATGGAGAAATAGGCACTTGGCCGAGGCTGTTGGAATTGAAAATTCCTTGCTAATTATTTAATTTTCAGTTGGCACATACTACAGTCTTTTAAGTTGAGGGAAAGCTATAAGTCTATTACCTTGCTTAGCCAATGAACAAACTACCACTTATAATGAAATAAAAATAAATATCTCTATCTCCTTCCACCTTTTCCTTTCTCCTTTTCCCACTTCAATGTGCCTAGGATAACAAGCTATTTCTCATGGAATAATGAAGACAGATATATTTTTCCAATTCATTCTCCTATGACTTTCCAAAATTTATCATAAAACTCTCCGAGACTGGTGATGAAGACAAGTCTTTCAGACCAGTTCCTAATAAACCTAGTTAGCTCTCACAGTAAGTATTTAGTATAATTTTTCAGAATTTTATTTTTGTTTTATATATTTAAAGCAGAGTATCATCCATCTCACCTATACCTGACTCATCTATGGCTTCCTTATTCTCATCAAATCTAGCAGTGTTATTATATAAAGGGCACTTTTATCCACATGTTCTCCATTTCTACTGTGAACAGAGCAGAATGAAATAAATCTATGCAATAACAGAAGAGTATTTGGTTGTTGTTGTCATTGTCATTGTTGTTTAATCATTCACTTGTGTCTGACTCTTCATGATCCCATGGACTAAACTGTCCAAAGATACTGGAGTGTTTTGCCATTTCCTTTAGTGGATTAAGGCAAACAGAGGCCAAGTGACTTGCTCAGGGTCACACTTCCAGTAACTGTCTGAGGGCAGATTTGTACTGAGGGTTTCTTAACTCCAGGTCCAACATTCTATCTACTAAGCCATCTAGCTGTCCGAGCAGGTTAAATAAGAAAATGTCTTGAAATTCACATTTAAGAATGGTCTATAAGGGGCAGCTAGGTGGCACAGTGAGTAAGAGTGCTGGCCTCGGATTTGGGGTGACCCGGGATCGAAACCGGCCTCAGAAAATGAGCACCCACACATAAATCATGACTAGCCGTGTAACCTCGAGCAAGTTACTTAACCCCAATTGCTTTAAAAAAAAAAAAAAAAGAAAGAATGGTTTATAAGTTAATTGTCTTTTTACCCTTGTCCCTAAAGATACTTTGTGTTACACACACACGTACATCTAATGTGTACATGTGTGCATATGTGTGTCTCATTTACTTATCTGTGTACATATGGTTTCCTCCCAATAGAATAAAAACTCCCTGAGGACAGTAACTGTTTTGTTTTTTTCTTTGTATCCCCCATCCAACACTATACCCCATGCCTAGATGAATTAATGGATGAATCTTAGAATTTCCTTCTCTCTACATTATTTTTTTTAATTTTTAAAATTTTATTTAATTTTTTAAAAATTAATTTATTAGTTTAGTTTCAGTTAACAAGATTCAATTCCATAGTTCCTTGATTTTCAAATTTCCTTTACTTCCCTCCTCCCTCCCCCCATGACAGCATATAGTCCAGTATAGGATCTGCAAATACATTCATATTAGACATTAGTCCAATTACAAAGGTGTATTGTACTAGGTGGGATGAAAGATGGTAAAGAAGAAATAAAACCAAACAATGAAAAGAAAAAGATCATTTAGTTTCCTTCCATCAGGATTCAGGCTCAGTTCTTTCTAGTTATATCTCTGGATGGCACATTTCTCTCTTTCTTGAGTCTTTCAGGATTGACTTATATCACTGCATTGCTGAAAAGAGTCCAGTCTGTCATAATTGGTCATCACAGATATGGTATGTCTGTGATTGTATACAAATTTCTTCTGATTCTACTCTTCTCACTCAGCATCAGTTTGTATAAGTCTCTCCAGGTAATTATGAAATCCGTCACCTCCTTGTTTCTTATAGCACAAGAATATTCCATTACATTCATATACCACAACTTGTTTAGCCATTCCCCAATTGATGGGCACCCCTTTAGTTTCCAATTCTTTGAAACCACAAAAAGGGCTGCTAAAAATATTTTTGTACAATATGGGTCTTTCTCCCACTTCTGTGATCTCTTTGGGATATAACCCTAGAAGTGGTATGGCTGGGTCAAAGGGTATGAAATTATTTATAATCTTTTGGGTATAATTCCAGATTGCTCTCCAGAATGGTTGGATAAGTTCACAACTCCACCAGCAATGTATTAGTGTTCCAATTTGTCCACATCCTCTCCAGCATTGGTCACTTTCTTGTTTTTTCATCTTAGCCAATCTGACTGGAGAGATGTGGTATCTCAGAGTTGTTTTGATTTGCCTTTCTCTAATCAATAGTGATTTAGAGCATTTCTTCATATGTTTATAGATATCTTTAATTTCTTTCTCTGAAAACTGCCTGTTCATATCCTTTGACCATTTATCAATTGGGGAATGATTTGTATTCATATAGATTTGGCTCAATTCTCTATAAATTTTAGAAATGAGTCCTTTATCAGAGACACAAGTTGTAAAAATTCTTTCCCAATTTCCCACCTCCCTCTTGATCTTGGTTACATTGGCTTTGTTTGTACAGAAGCTTTTCAATTTAATGTAATCAAAATTAGCCGTTTTGCATTTTATAATGCACTCTAATTCTTGTTTGGTCCTAAAGTCTTCCCCCTCCACAAATCTGTCAGATAAACTATTCCTTGCTTTCCCAAATTGCTTACAGTACCATCCTTTACACCTAGATCATGCACCCATTTAGACTTGATTTTGGTATATGGTGTTAGGTAATGGTCTATGCCCAGTTTCTGCCACACTGTATTCCAGTTTTCCCAGCAGTTTTTGTCAAATACTGCATTCTTATCCCCAAAACTGGGGTCTTTGGGTTTATCGAACAATAGATTGCTCTATTCATTAACTGCTGGGTCTCCTGCGCCTAATCTATTCCATTGATCCACTACTCTACACCTCTGCCAGTACCAAGCAGTTTTGATGACTGCTGCTGTATAATACAGATTAAGATCTGGCATAGCTAGTCCACCTTCCCTAGTGTTTCTTTTCATTAATTTCCTTGATATTCTAGACCATTTGTTTTTCCAAATAAATTTTGTTATTATTTTGTCTAACTCTAGAAAGTAGTTTTTTGGTAAATTGATTGGTATGGCACTAAATATATAGTTTAGTTTGGGTAAAATTGTCATTTTTATTATATTAGCTCGACCCAGCCACAAGCAATTGATATTTTTCCAACTATTTAGATCTGATTTTATTTGTGTGAGAAGTGTTTTGTAGTTGTGATCATATAGATTCTGGGTTTGTTTTGGCAAGTAGATTCCCAAATATTTTATAATGTCTACAGTGACTTTAAATGGGATTTCTCTTTCTATCTCTTGCTGTTGAGTTTCATTAGAGATGTACAGGAATGCTGAGGATTTATGTGGGTTTATTTTATATCCTGCAACTTTGCCAAATTTATTTATTGTCTCAAGTAGTTTTTTACTTGATTCTCTAGGATTCTCTAAGTATATCATCATATCATCTGCTAAGAGTGATAGCTTGGTCACTTCTTTGCCTAATTTGATTCCTTTGATTTCTTTTTCTTCTCTAATTGCTACTGCTAGTGTTTCTAGTACCAGATTGAATAAGAGGGGTGATAGTGGACACCCTTGTTTCACTCCTGATCTTATTGGAAAGGCTTCTAGTTTATCCCCATTGCATATAATACTTGCTGATGGTTTTAAATAGATGCTATCAACTATTTTAAGGAAGGCTCCATTTATTCCTATACTTTCTAGTGTTTTTAATAGGAATGGATGTTGTACTTTGTCAAAAGCCTTTTCTGCATCTATTGAGATGATCATGTGGTTTCTGCTAGTTTTATTGTTGATATGCTCAATTATACTGATGGTTTTCCTAATATTAAACCATCCTTGCATTCCTGGAATGAATCCTACCTGATCAAAGTGTATTATTTTTGTGATAAGTTGTTGGAGTCTTTTGGCTAATATTTTATTTAGAATTTTTGTATCTAAATTCATGAGGGAAATTGGTCTATAATTTTCTTTCTCTGCTTTATCTCTTCCTGATTTAGGAATCAGTACCATATTGGTGTCATAGAAAGAGTTTGGTAGGACTCCTTCTTCACTAATTTTCCCAAATAGTTTGTAGAATATTGGAATCAGTTGTTCTTTAAATGTTTGATAGAATTCACTAGTAAACCCATCTGGCCCTGGAGATTTTTTCCTAGGGAGTTCATTGATGGCTTGTTTGATTTTTTTTTTTTCTGAGATGGAGTTATTTAGGTAATTCACTTCCTCTTCTATTAATCTGGGCAACTTGTGATTTTGTAAATATTCATCCATTTCACTAAGATTGTCATATTTATGTGCATACAATTGGGAAAAATAATTCCTCGTTATTTTTTTGATTTCCTCTTCATTGGAGCTAGATTCACCCTTTTCATTTTTGATACTCATAATTTGGTTTTCTTCTTTCTTTTTTTCTTTTTAACATATTGACTAAGGGTCTATCAATTTTGTTGATTTTTTCATAAAACCAGCTCTTAGTTTTATTTATTAATTCAATAGTTTTCTTAATTTCAATTTTATTAATCTCACCTTTGGTTTTCAATATTTCTAATTTAGTACTAAATTGGGGATTTTCAATTTGTTCTTTTTCTAGCTTTTTCAATTGCATGTCCAATTCATTGACCTCCCTTCTCTCTGCTATAATTAAGTATGCACTCAGGGATATAAAACTTCCCCTGAGAACTGCCTTTAGTGCATCCCACAAATTTTGGTATGTTGTCTCATTATTATCATTATCTTGGATGAAATTATTGATTGTTTCTATAATTTCTTGTTTGACCCACCAATTTTTTAGGATTAAATTGTTTAGTTTCCAATTAATTTTAGTCTATCTTTCCATGGCCCTTTATTGCATATAATTTTTATTGCATCATGATCTGAGAATGATGCATTTAATATTTCTGCCTTTTTGCACTGGATTGTGAGGTTTTTATGCCCTAGTACATGGTCTATTTTTGAGTATGTACCATGCACTGCTGAGAAGAAAGTAAATTCCTTTTTATCCCCATTCAGTTTTCTCCAGAGATCCATCATATCTAGTCTCTCTAAGATTCTATTCACCTCCTTAACTTCTTTCTTGTTTATTTTGAGGTTAGATTTATCGAGTTCAGAGAGGGGGAGATTAAGGTCCCCACTAGTATAGTTTTGCTATCTATTTCTTCCTCTAATTCCTTTAACTTCTCCTCTAGGAATTTGGATGCTATACCACTTGGTGCATATATATTAAGTAGTGATATTGCTTCATTCTCAATGGTGCCTTTTAGTAGGATATAGTTTCCTTCCTTATCTCTTTTAATTAGATCTATTTTTGCTTTTGCTTTATCTGAGATAAGTATTGCTACCCCTGCTTTTTTTACATTAGCTGGGGCATAATAAATTTTACTCCAACCTTTTACCTTTACCCTGTGGGTATACCTTTGTTTCAAATGTGTTTCTTGAAGACAGCATATTGTAGGATTATGGTTTTTAATCCATTCTGCTATCCGCCTCTGTTTTATGGGAGAGTTCATCCCATTCACATTCACAGTAATGATGACTATCTGTCTCTTCCCCTCCATCCTATTCCCTCCCCTGTTTATGTTTTTGTCTCTTCCTTCTCCCTTCCCCTACTTGAAGTTTTCCCTTTTGACTGCCCCCTCCCTCAGTGTTCCCACCCAGTGATCCCCCTTCTTAACCTACCCTCTCCCCTTACTACTGTTTCCCTCCCTTCTAATCCCCCCCTTTAGTCTCCTCCTTTTCACCCCCCCTTACCCTTCTACTATCTATAGGACACAATAAGTTTTTATACTTATCAGAGTAAATTACTCCCCATTTGATTCCAAACCAATGAGAGTAAATTTCAAACAGTGCTCCTCTCCCTCCCTCCTTTTCCTCTATTTAATGAATTTATGTGTCTATTCACATTAGAATCTTAAACTTCACTGATTAAGTTGATCCCTCTTTGAACCAGAACCAGTGAGAATAGTGTTTAAATGATGCTCCTCTCCCTCTTTCTTTCCCCTCTTCTATATTGTGTTTTAATGCCTCTTCAGATGGCATATTTTACCTTTTCTTATCTCATCCTTTCCTTTTTCCCATTGCAGTCCCTTTGATCCCCTTAATAGTTTTTTTTTTTAGACTTCATATTAGTGCATTCATACCCACACCCTCTATCTAAGTATAACCCTTTTGAAGGTCATGATAATCATAAAGATTTCGAATACTGACAGTTATCAGCTCCACATATAGGGATGTGAACATTTTGCTCTTGTTGCATCCCAAGCAATGAACGTGTGTTTGTGGGTGTGGGTGTATGCACTTATGCATGTGTGAGTCTATGTTTCTCTTGTTTACCTTTTTATGTCTTTCTTGAGTCTTGTAATTGGAGATCAAATTTTCCATTGAGCTCTGGCTTTTTCATCAGGAAAGTCTGGAAGTCTCTTATTTCATTAAACGTCCATCTCCTTGCCTGAAAGATTATGCTCAGTTTTGCCGGGTAGTTAATCCTTGGTTGTAGTCCTAGCTCTCTTGCCCTACGAAATATCAAATTCCAGTCCCTCTGCTCTTTTAATGTAGAAGCTGCTAGGTCCTGTGTGATCCTAACTGTAGTTCCTTGATATTTGAATTGTTTCTTTCTGGCTGCTTGTAGAATTTTTTCTTTAATCTTGTAATTCTGGAATTTGGCTACTATATTTCTTGGAGTTTTCAGTTTGGGATCTCTTTCAGGAGGAGTCCGGTGAATTCTATTGATAGCTATTTTATCTTCTGATTCCAGGACCTCAGGACAGTTTTCTTTGACAATCTCTTGGAGGATGTTGTCTAGGCTGCTTTTTTCATCATGGCTTTCTGGTAGACCAATAATTCTTAGGTTGTCTCTCCTGGATCTGTTCTCTAGGTCAGTTATTTTTCCAGTGAGATATTTTACATTTTCTTCCAATTTTTCGATCGTCTTGTTTTGTTTGATTGACTCTTGCTGCATCATAGAGTTCTGAGTTTCAGTTTGATTGTTTCTAATTTTTAGCTAATTATGGTCTTCAGTTATTTTTTGAAGTTCCTTTTTTAGGGATGTATTTTCTCCAATTACTTCACTGAGATGTTTTTCCAAGTTGGTCACTGCCTCCCTGATTTTGTCTTTAAAATTTTTCTTAAGCTCCTCCAGGAATGCTATTTGGGCTTGAGACCAGATCATGTTTCCTTCTGTGGTCTCAGGTATGGGTAGAGAGTCTATATTGTCCTGTTTATTTGGTTGTTCGTGCCTGCATAGTAGGCTCAAATAGACTTTCTTGCCTTCCCCTTCTCCTTCTCAGCTTCCTTCTTTCCCATTGTGACTTCTTGTTTCTTAGTTTCTCAGGCTAGGATTTTAGGGCCTGATCCTTGACTTTGAATACCTCTGGATGGCTAGTTTATGGCTCAGTCAGGGAAGTCAGTGAGGAATGTAGATGTGTAGGTGGGGGTGCATCTGACCACTTCAGATTTCTGCCTCTATACCCCTGGGCTGTAAGTAGGCTTTTGTTGGTGAGGTGAGGTGGGGCTTGTTGGGACCCCTCCCTCTCTTCTCTTCAGACTCCTGGCTGTCTCAGTTACACCCCTTCTTGGAGACTCTCAAGCCTGGGGCTATTTCCATTAACTTGGGATTTTAATCTGGGTGGGAGACTTATCTTTGGGTTTTCTGCTTCATGAAGGGAGGATCTGAGCAGCTAGAATTTACTTTGCCATTCCAGCCTCTGTATTATACAGGCAGGCAGTCTCCAACCTTCCAGGCTGGGGGCGGAATGCAGCTGGAGAAGCCTCTCTCTCCCCTGGGGGCCCGACTCTCCTACCTGGCTCCAATGACCACTCCTGTCCCTTCCTGAGATGAAGGGGAGATGATTACAATTCGTCCTTGGTAAGTCTTCGGGCTGGGGCTTTTTCTCTCTCTGGTGTAATCTGCTTGTCTGCTCTTAGGTCTGAGCTGTGCAGACCCCACACGCTCTGAGCTCGTCCTGTCAGGACACACTGGGCAACCTCCTGGGCTGGACTCTGCCACGTTCCATCTTCCAGTGGGCTCCATCACTCCGGAATCTGCTCAGATTCATCCTTTGAGACTTAGTGACCAAGGGGCTCAGCGAGGTTACTCTTGAATTTTATTTTTAAATCTAATTTCTTTGGAGGCAATAGAGGTTAACTGGTTTGCTCAGGGTCACACAGGTAGTAAGTATCGGAGGCTAGATTTGAACAGAGATTCTCTTGATTCTGAGCTAGTGCTCTATCTACTGTGCTATCTAATGGTCCCAAGTCTTCCTTACTTTACAGCCATCTCTTGGTCCTCCAAGTAATGCTGCTTTTTATAGTGCCTCTGTAGTGAGTGCTAGATTATTTTTTAAATGGGAGTGACATCAACCTTCCCTAGAATTATATTAAGTATACTCTACACCTGCCTGAAAGCAGAGAGGTAGACTAATTGATTTTAGGAGAAGGCTTGAAGCTTTATGGTTTTATGCTACCCTCAATCTAGTCTGATTAGGGGAACCATTTATACATTTAAACAGATTTTCCCAGAGTAATAATTCCCCCCAGAGATAAGTGGAACACTTAAAGGGATACAATCCCTCTTTGAGGCCACTAGGGTACCATTTAGTACTCCGTGGCAGTAATTTACTAAATGGCACCCTAGTGGCTCAAAGAGCAAGCATTCTTCTATAAAAATAGCTTCATTTACAGCCAAGGAAGAATTCTCCCTATTGTGCATGGGTAGCATATGGTGGGATAAAGGATGCTATCATGCTCCTATTAGAATGAAAGTTATAAAACTCAAATGTTTGCCCCAAGCTTGTGGCCTTCAGCTGCTGAATACTAAGGACCAATCCAAGAGAGAATGGTAAAGTAGGTGAGTTTTACCTCTTGTACTAGACTATTGCCATTTCAGACATTATCATAGGATGATGAAATGAGTTCTAAATTTAGAGTCAAAGAATGTGAGTTGGATTTGCCACTTGGAAGCAATGTGACTGCCAAAAACTGGGCATTTAATATACATTCTTGACTTGACTTAATGATAATTTCATTCTTACAAAATTGGTGGAAAGAATGAAGGGAACTTTATTCTTAATCGAACCTGACTGACAAAGATGAACTGATGACCAAAATAGGAATGATGGAAACATTGTCTTCAACCTTGGAATGCATGACAGAGGAAAAGAAAACCTCACATAGTCTAACATGTATACTAGGTTTCAGGAGCACAGAGTTCAAAGAATTCAGAGATGGAATAGGTAGAATTCCCCCACAGGGAAACTAGGGCTTTACCTCAAAGCACTGAAAATAGAGAGTGTTGACAGAATTTGCAATCTTCCAATAGCTTAGAAATCACACATAGTTATCTAGTATAACTGACAAAAATGAACTTTCTCCTTCCCACTAAAATGATATCCCAAATGATTTCCTCCCTTGGTTCAGCTCATTCTCTTAATCCTTTATAGCAAGCCGGGGAACCTGCAGTGTCAAGGTCACAAATGACGCTCTAGGTCCTCAAGTACAGCCCTTCGACCAAATCCAGACTTCAGAAACAAACTCCAGAATTGGTTCTGTGAAGGGCCACATTTGAGGACCTAGAGGGCCACACGTGACCTCAAGGCCACAGGTTCCCCACCCCTGCCCTATACTCTTCTTCTACCAGTGAGTGGCAGCCTCACCTACTTAATAGGTTCATCTTGAGTATATTTTGGGGCACTCGTCTGCCCTGGAAGCAAAAAGATTCTAATTACAACTACGCCTAGAATTTTACAACTAAAAGTTAACCCAGGAGGGTAGAGTGCACTCAGGAATGAAATTCTGATGATGCAAACACAAAAGATCCTGGTAAGAAGGGAAAAGGGGAGATGCCTGGAGAGATTGGTGTGGAAGCACAGGAAAATTTTTGACAGGTACAAATGATGGTAGCAAGGGTAGTAACCGATGATAAATAAAAAGAGCATCACAATCATTTAAGAAAAACAGCAGGACCACTGAAGCTCACAGTGCTATCCAGGCTAAGCATGATGTTTGCTTCTCTCCCTGGAAGCACTCTGGACTGAATTTTTCCATCTCTTCCCCAGATATCTTCTCACTCTGGAGCTGTGTCTGCTTGGTGTCCCCCTCCTCTACTTAGTGTGTTCCTATCAAGAATTTCCACAGGAGGAAGTGCCTAGCTCAGCAATGTGTACTTTCTCCAAGCTAGGCTCATGACTCTGGACTTTTCCAAGTTGCCCTAAGGTAAGTAACTCCACCCCCACCCTCACTCCCACCCACATCCCTGATTTTCAGTTCCCTTTTATGTATTATCTTCCCTCATTAGAATGTTAGCTTCTTAGGGGTTGTTGTTGTTTAGTAAATTAGTCCTGTCCAAGTCTCCTATTTGGGTTTTTCTCAGTAAAAATGGAGTGGTTTGCCATTTCCTTCTCCAGTTCATTTCCAGGTGAGGAAACTGAGGCCAAGGATAGGTGACTTGCCCAGGGTCACACAACTGGGCATTATCTGAGGCTGGATTTGAACTGAGGTTCTCATGACTCCAGGACTGGCACTCTATCCACTATGCCAGCTACCTGTCCTTCCTGAAGGGCAGGGACTGTCTTTCTTTTTGTTTGTATTTGTATGCCTAGTGCTTAGCTCAGTACTTAGCATAGACTATGCACTTAATATCCATCTTATCTATCAATCTGTCTGTCTGTCTGTCTATCTGTCTGTCTGTCTATTTATCATCTGCCTGTGTCTGACTGTCTATTTTTCTATATATCTGTCTGTCTAATGAGCTTAGACTTGCTATGGATACTAAACATAGCAAAAAAATAGTTTGTTTTTTAACTATATTTGGGGCAAGTAGAAGAATAGGTCTAGGGTAGATGAGATAATGATAATAGACAATTCTTAGAATATAGAACAGGTCAAGTCTTATTTTGCTTCATTTCTTTCTGCCAAGCAGAATGTTTCTTATAATAGGAAGAATAGAAGAAGAGAGAAATTTAGTTAACAAGGAGTTGAAACCCAAGATAAATGAGAAGTTAAAAACAAAACAAAAAACTATCTTTCCACAATGAAAGGAGGGGCCCAGAGGAGGAGGGAATAATATCCCAGGGTACTTAAAGAACCAGTTCATGTAAGTACTAAGTTGCTATCACTGATCTTTGAAAGTTTTTGAGAATGGAAAAGGTTAAAGAAAGTTAAATGTATCAATAAGATAAAACAAAAAAAACGAGAAAGTAACATTTTTAAATAAAAGACCAATAAGTTTTTATCTCATTCCTGGCAATATATTGTAATTCAATTATAATATTACAATGCAGTTTACAATTCAAAGTATTACAGTAATTACAATAAGATAATAATTCAATTAATAAATATAATTCAGAATATATTACTAAGGGGAAACTTTCATAATATTTAGAGAAAAAATGGTGATCACCAAGAGCCAGTATGGCCTCATCAAGAACAGATCATTTCACTCTAACCTCATATCCTTTTTCAATGGAATCACTAGACAGGGAAATGTCATAGCCATAATGTATCTGCATTTCATTAAAACATTTGCTAATTTTTTTCATGCTGTAACTGGACCCAAAGCATAGCTAACCATGGGTTAATAATAACTTGGAAGGAGTTCTCTGTTGGAATTTCCCAATGATCTGTCCATAACATCTTTCTGCAAACCACTTTTATTAATGATTTTGATGAAGGCATAGATGATATGTTTATGAAATTATAGATGACACAAAGCAGGGAAGGATTGAGAACAAATGGAATGATAGGATCCAAAAAGACTCCAGCGGGTCAGAACAATGGGCCAGATCTACTAAGGGAAAAATACAAAATCTTATACTGAGGCTCAAAATGTAAATTTCATTAGAATAGGATAAATCAAATCCCTAAGTAAATATTAATTAAGCATCTCCTATGTGCCAGACACTATTTGGGGCCTGGTATGTGAAAGTTTATATGAAAACAATATGCATGTTTTAAGAGACTGAAAGGTCAATATATACTAACAGTGTGGAAAGCAACAAAATAAATAAAAAACCTTAAACCAAATTCAGGGAACATACACTATTCATAAAGAGAGAGCCTAGGGCCTTCTTGTACCCTGTCCTATTCCAACCATATTCTGAGTAATATGTTAACTTAGGTAACACTTTTTAGGAAAAACATTGATAAGGTAGAGAACCTCCACAGGAGAACAACCAGAATGGTGAAGGAAGATTATGCCACACAATGACATTGAAATAAAATAATAATAATAAGTTGAAAATATTTGGCCAGGAAAAGAGAAAATATAAAGGGATGGGATTATAATAGCTGCCTTTAAATTTTGAAAGGGTTATTGTATGGGGGAAATCAAGTCCAGACAAGAAGCTTAATAACTTAACTTAGTAACTTAACTTAGTAACTTAAGGAGTTACTATCATCCAGGCACCTTGCTAAACACTGGAGATACAAAGAAAGGCAAAAAAATAGTCCCTGACCTTAAGAAGCTCATATTCCTATCAAGGAAAACAATATGTAAACAATTGTGAACAAACAGGGGCAGCTAAATGGCACAGTGAATAGAGTGCCAGGCCTGGAGGCAAGAAGATTCATCTTCCTGAATTCAAATCTGACCTCAAACACTTACTAGCTGTGTGACTTTGGACAAGTCAGTTAACTCTGTTTGCCTCAGTTTCCTCATCTGTAAAATGAGCTGGAGAAGGAAATAGCAAACCACTCCAGTATCTTTGTTAGGAAAACCCCAAATGGGGTCATGATGAATCTGTCTGAAATGACTGAACGACAAAGTACAAATAAATTGGAGATAAACTCAAAGGGAAGGCATGAAGATTAAGGAAAATTGAGATGAGACATCTGCTTGATCCAGAAGCCAGAATCCGGAATAATGTATAGAAGTTACAATGAGGCAGATTTTGGCTTAATATAAGGGAAAACTTCCTAACAATTAGAATTGTCAAAAAAGTGAAGTGTACTACCTCAGCAGGTACTGTCTTCCACATCAATCGAGGTCTTCTGGCAGAGGCCAGAGGATCATTTGTTAGGGATACTGTAGAGAGCATTCCTGTTTGGATAAGGGCTGAATTACAGCTTTGACAGTCTGCAATTCTAGATTTCATCTGCTACTATACTTAATCTCTTTAAACCACAACTTCCTCATGTAGTCTCTCCTCATTTCTGCATCACAGAATCATTTCAAGAATCCTAAGTACTACTACTCATTTAAGAAACCTTTCCTGATCTCTACTACTACTAGTTCCCTCCCTTCTTAATTACCTTGCATTTATTCTCCCTGTCTCTCTCTCTCTGTCTCTGTCTGTCTGTCTCTGTCTCTCTCTATCTCTGTCTCTCTCCCCCTCTTCCTTCTCTCTCTCCTCTCTGTCTCTGTCTCTTTCTCTGTCTCAGTCTCTCTCTGTCTCTGTCTCTCTTTCTCTCTCCCTCTGTCTCTCTCATTCTCTTTCTCTCCCTCTCCCCCCCTCTCCCTCTCTCTCTCTCTTATTCACACTCTCATTCTCATTCTCTCTCTATGTGTGTGTGTATACATACATACATATATGTGAATATGCTTATGTATGCACTTCTTTTCTCCATCATTAGAATGTAAGGTCCTTGTGAGTAGAGCTTGTTTTATTCTTATATTTGTATCAGCACCATCTAACTCAGCACTTAATAGGAGCTTAAAAAATGCTCCATCCACTGGATGAGTGATTGATCTACAAAGATAATAAAACTTTCACTACTTAACCCATATTTTGAGGATAAAATGATATAATGTATCTGATAGCATTTTCCTAGACTAGAGATAGAGCTGTGAACCCTACCTATGATACTGTGGTAGACCTTTGAATTCTATTTATAAATTATGTGGCGGTTGTGGAGGTTTATTAATTTAGTTTGAGCATACTCCCTTAGGGAAGGCATCTTCTCTCCCTAGCTGAAGGTAAGGGAGAGATACTTAGTCTTTATTGGGCTTCAGCTGTGCTTATCAGCTAAATTCAGCCAATAGTATGAAATCTTAGGACCATAGATTTAAAGCTGAAAGAGATCTAAAAGGTCATGTAATCCAAGCCTCAGTTTAGAGATGAGTAAACTGAGGGTCAAAGAAGTTATGTAACTTGCCTAAAATCACACATGCTGTAAGAAACAAAGCAGGATTCAAACTCAGATCCTTTCACTCCCAAATCAGTACTCTTTCCATCGGACCTTGCTAAGGGTAAGGTCAAGCTTACTTGTGAGCTCAGGTTCAGATCTAAAAAATATGTTGGCTTGGAACAAAGAGTCATAAAGAGAAGATGAGAAGGTACCACTTGACAGGTGCCAAGGTTGGGGTGGAGGTGGAAGAAGAAAGAATAAAGGCCTGGGTCACAAGATAAGGATCCCTCATGATATAGGTAGAAGAGCATTTTCATAAAGGACTGAGCCAGTCTGTTCCTCACACAAAGACACTCCATCTCCCAACTCTAGGCATTTTAATTGGCTGTTTCCCATCCCTCTCCATCTCTGTTTTCTGGTTTCCCTGGCTTCCTTCAAGTCTCAATTAAAATCTCACCATCTACAGGAATCCTGCCCTTTCTCTTTCTAATTCCAATGCCTTCGCTCTATTGATTCTAGTTTATTATGTATCTAGCTTGTTCATACAGAGTTATTTGCATGTCATCTCTCCCCATTGTACTGTAAGGTAGCAGGGATATATATATACACACACACACATATATTACATATATATATACATATATATGTAATCTTTTCTTGAATTCCCAGCACTTGGCATATAGTAGGCACTTAATACATGTTTATTAATTGATTGATTCAGAACAAAGCAAAACAAAAAAAACCAAATAGCTTAAACTGGGGTCAAGAGATGCAAGACTTTAGGCAAAATGAAAACTTTATCTTAGATACCTGGAGAAGGAAGTATAATGTCTCACTGTGGATTTTAGTCATGGTTAGGGGAAGAAAGGCTTTACTAGATCATATGTACTAGTGTAATGGATTAGGAGGACAGTATCAAAGATGTCCAAGATGGAAAACTGTTTTCAGAAAGTCACCACCTAGGTTTCAAAATCTTGCATGCCATATTGAAGACTGAAATAGATTTGAGAGGGCTGTGGAAGGAGCTGTGTTAGGTAATTCTTTGATGTTGAAACTGCAACTGAATTATTTTCAAGGGCTAGACTAAAAAGAAGAAAGTTTGGCAGGAAGGAGCCAAGAAAAATGCGTAAATGTCCTAATAGTCTTATGTAAACCATGAACTATTCTCTCAGTATTACCCTCTGCACTTCTTTCTAAGTTCCCTTATACTTCATCTAAGTCCACTATAAATCACCCACAAAGCTGGTGTGCTGTAATGAGATTCAGGGGAGGAGTGAAGACAAAGAAAACTTTTGAATATTGTAAATCCACGTATGGTGGCTGCCTTCAACTTTTTGTTGGGGGAGGGGGGTGATAATGTAGTCGTGGAAGAGGTTCTTAACCATTTTTTGTGTGTGTCCTAGAAACCTTTAGTAGCCTAGTAAAGCCTTTGAACCCTTCTCAAAAAAAAATTTTTTTGCTTTTTTTTTTTTGGTAGGAGGGGGCAGGACAATTGGGGTTAAGTGACTTGCCCAAGGTCACAAGGCTAGTAAGTGTTAAGTTAAGTGTCTGAGGCCAGATTTGAACTCCGATCCTCCTGACTCCAGGGCTGGTGCTCTATTCACTGTACCACCTAACCACTCCTCAAAATAATTTTTAAATGAATAAAATAAAATACATGGGATTACCAAGGAAATAAATTATACTAAAATATACCCTCCCAAATTAAAGCTCATAGACTCCAGAATCCCTGGGTTAGAAGGTACAAGGAATCCACTACACTTTATCCATGATGCTGTACTATATAAACGTAAGCTGTTATTGTTGATCTTATTATAATCATTATTATTTCAGTGTAAGATATTCTAAGTGGCTTTATTATGCCACCTGGTTGCCCATGGCACTCCACTGCCAAATCTTACCTTCAATTATAATGACTAGCATTTATGTCATGCTCTGGATCTTTCCTGACATCCTTCTTCCAGTCTCCATCACAATTTAACTTTCTTGTGCTCCATTCCTTTGATATATAACTAACTCATGTTGTTGTATACATAGTGGATTGTAGCTTAATGTGTTGTCTACCCTTCCTAAATGCACTGGCCATGATGAGAAGGATCATTGGCTACCTCCTCCTTAAAGAGAAAATCATGTAAAAGTTCCAGACATCGGGACAGAGAAGTGTAGAGAGAGAGTGCTTACAGATGGGAAAAAGTGCTTACATCCCCCCTACCCTTTAATTGTGCCACATTGATCACCAAAGGTAGCCAGCTACTGCATTTATAAATTAAGCCCAGTATGATAGATACTGACATAGTCCTGTTGTAAAAAGTGTACAATTTGCTGCAGTTTCCTATGGTCACCTGTAAATATATAAGCCTGATCTCATAAGGCTTACCTTTTAGCCTTCACTAAACTATTTCCAGGGGTAGTCAGGTAGCATAGTGGGTAGAGCACTGGGCCTGGCATCAGTACCCAAGTTCAAAATCCAGCCTCAGAAACTTACTAGCTATGTGACCCTGGGCAAATCAGTTAACCCTATTTGTCTCAGTTTCCTCATCTGTAAAAAAGAGCTAGAGAAGGAAATGGCAAATCACTCTAGTATTGTTGCCAAGAAAACCCCTAATGAGTTCAGGAATAGTTGGACATGACTGAAAATGACTTAACAATAACAAATAATTTAGAGATTATGAGAATGGACAAGGCTTAGAAATCATGGGATCTACAATTAGTGCTAGAAAAGAACTTATACACTATCAAGTCAAACTCCCCCATGTTACAAAGAGAGACCTATGAAGTTTAAGCAGTTTGTACAAGATTATATGGGCAGTAAGCGTTAGGGGTTCTAGTTTGAAGCAGATACCCTGAGTCTAGAGCCAAGTAATTCTCCTGAGCTAACTCAGTCCTTAACTGTGAAACTTGGGAATTAGATGTCAGTCACAAATATGGATGCTAAAGTCAGCTGGGGCTAATGATAGCACATAGGGTGAAGCAGAAGGATGGGAGCCATAGGCTGGAGTTGTTAAGGAATACAGGATGTCCTGGGGGGGTCTGTCTGTACAGGACCCTTCACAGTGACAAGTGCAGTTATTTATTTGTAAAAGGGTCTCTGGTACCCCAACCCCAATTAATATAGAGAACAAGCTACTAGCTCTATGCACTGATACATTAGCAGGTGACAACTCCTCTTTACTGAGTTACAGAATCAATCAATCAAAGGTATTATATAGGTGTGAACAATTTCTAAGCTCTTCTTTTGGATCAGTCAAAGACATAAAGGAAGTGCTAATAATATAGTTAATCAAGTTGGGAAAAGAGAGAAGTACTTCAGCCCATTAGATAAATTCAGATGATGACATGTATTGAGATTAGTTGGAAGAATTAGACACATCTCTGGGCTTTATGTAGACCAGAGAAGGAGATTTTATCAACTATTTTGAGAGGTCAGCTAACCTTGGAGAGCACTTTGAAGAGCTATAGCCCAAGGCAGGGGTGGGGAACCTGAGGTTTAGAACTGTTAGAATTCAGTTAAAGGGCTCACCTAAGAACCTAGAGGGTCCCAAGTAGGTTCCCCACCCCTGCCCTAAGGGAATCTGGGAAAGGAGTAAGTGTCCTTTCTCCTTGCTCCCTAACCAAAGGAAATCCTTTTGACTTCCAAAGGTCAGAAAATTTAGATTTCCCTTTTTTGGTGTCCATAGAGCAATAGGGGCTGACTGCACCATCAAGAGCCCAGGACAAATTACACATACTAAAGACAGGTTTCTACAAGGGCATTGACTCTGGGAGTCTAGGAGGGAACTATACCCATCCTTCAGAGGAACTGAATGAGAACTTCAGATAAGGAGAACAGAATTTCTAACCAACCAGGAGCTCAGAGTTAACCCCTTTGCCACATGTGCTCTTGAAACTTAAGTCAAGTTCCCCACAGACTCTGTATATACTTGTGGGAATGTGTGTTCCAGACTTTCAGGAGGAATATTTTGTACCAGTTTTTCTTACCACATCATCCCCCCAAATACTTCTTTTTTAAAAGCTAATTTACTCTTAAAGGCTGCTAATCAGTGGAGGAACATACCTGATAGAGGTCCTTGAGAACTCTGTCCTAGAATAAGATATCCTGTGGGAGCCCAGCCTTCCTGTGCTTATGGGAGTTGGAAGATTGATTCCAGAGAGGGTGCTACACACTTATAAACTGTAAAGTTGATAAAGACTTTTGTGATCAACTAGTCCAGTCTCCTCAATTCACAAAGGAGTAAACTGAGGCCCAGTGAGGTTAAGCAAGCTGCCCAAAGTTCAGTAGTATTTAAGGGCAGAGCAGGGGTAGACTAGACCTTCTCAATCCTATTGCAGTGCTTTTTTCCTTCCTCCATCACAATGTTTCTAATAATTGTTTGTGTTAAGATGATGGTGAAATGTCGCCATGACAGTCACATTACCAGCCATATAAGAAGATCCCATTTTGGCAGGAATGGCAAGGAAAGGAGCTGCACTAACACAAATATTGCTTTCACTGTTATGGCAATATATCTATGGAGAAGAAAATATTTTCAGATCTGACTTCTGGATGTAAGAAAGCTTCCTAAACTGAAATGCTATTGACTCTATATGGATTCATACCCTAATAAATGTAACCAATATGTTCTTGTGACTCACTGGGAACAGGGATGTGTGTTTTTTTTTCCTCTGACTGATATTTTTTGTTTGTTTTTCATGGATCCTTTCTCCCAAAATCTGCATATGCATTGATAATTAACTGCAGCATTTTAGAATTTCAGTCACAAAATTAATAATTTGATTGGTTATTCAACATCTTGAGCTTCCTCACAACAGGCAATCAATTGAGGCAAAAAAAAAAATGAAAAATACTCGATATGCAATCTGAAGATTTAGTTTTCCCCTCCTTCCCACAAATGAGCTCCTTTCCAGTGGCCAGACACCACAGTGGGAAGGGGAGGTGTTTTTCTCTCTTATTACATCAAGAAAATCCCTGAAAGATCCAAAGGAGACAAGGGGCACCCTTGAGTCTTGCCTTCCTAAAGAAGGGTCTCTGACTTTGCATATTCTATTTTAGCATCTGATCAGGAGAGACATCACGCTGAAACTTTTTATAAAATGAGATGAGAGATGTAGAAAATATTTGAATTTTTGAGACCAAAAATATTCAGACAGCTGAAAGTGACAAAAGCTTTGACAGAAAAGAGTGTTTTAAAAGGACTAGGGCTGTCTGTTTTTACAATCAAACCTAGGTTCTACCTGACCAAAATGGAGCTGAGAACCACAGAATAGATTTTATAGGTCCTCTGAGAATCAAACTACAGTACTGTTTGCAACCCAGAGCTTTTTTAGAATCTCATAATGCCAAAAGACAAAAGAAAGATTAAATCTTTCTCCCTATATGTATGCAAACAATATTAAAATAAATTAAAAGTGCAATAAATGTACATATTAGATATGTCTGCCTTATATGCATAAACAGGAGATTCTAAATTCTAATCATAACCCAGCAGGATTCCAGGCTCCTGAAGGTTCTCCATAAAAGAAGGAACTTGGCAATTAGCACCCACTTACTATTTTCACTTTGAAGGTAGATAAGTAACAAACAGAAATAGGGTTTATTCATTTGGATTCAACTCCAGGAAAGTCTCAAGTGATGCCTCCTTATGAATCTGACCTAAGGCTGCTCACTGGAGGGGACTGAAATTTCATCTGACAGAATAATGTGCTTTAACTGTAAAAGGCCTTAAAAGAGGGACTCCTAAACTGAATAGCAATTGGGCCACCCAAGAGAAGTGGACAATATTTTGTACCAAAAATAAAAATTGGGAAAAGAAGTTTTAGATCAATGTCAACATTTGCGTGTAGAGACTGATCATCTATGGAATAAGAAGATTATCTGCAAATACTATGGACAGTCAGGTATGGTCATTGATTTAGACCTGAAAGAGCAAGGGTTCTCTGCGGTATGTGGGATTTGGGGGCTGGGGGGGGGGGATAGTCTAATAATTTTATTTCAATATAATTGCTTTTCTTTGTAATCCTATACATTTATTAATTTTAGTCCTTTAAGAACATTATCTGGATGAAGGGTCCATAGGCTTCACTAGATGGCCAAAGAGATAGTAACTAAAAAAAAAAAAAAAAAGATTAGTACCTCCTAACCTAGCACAGCCCTCTCATTTTATAGAGAGGAAGAAATGAATACCTAACAATTTGAAGCCATTTACTCAAGTTAGCACCTATAGCATGTTTGAACCAAGGCCTTCTAATACAATATGCTTTCCATTCCTCCACCTTGAAAAGATGAACATTTCTGCAGGCACAGGACAGGAGATCTCAGCTGAAACTATTCTTTAATAAAAAAAAAAAAAATCTGGTCCATAATGCCTGGCTGTGGCTCAGATTGCTGGGAAGCTACAGTAATCTTTGTCACCCTTCTGATCTGTTAAGCAAAAAAAAATGTTTCCTCCTGATTTCTTAGTCAGTTTCACACAGGCCCTCCATCAAAATATCTCTCTTCACCAGTGCAGAACAGGCATTCTGAATCATCAGTGCCTCAGGCTAACATAACGACTTTTTTTTTTCATTTTCAGAATTAACCCCAATCTTAAGCATGTGTGGAAGAAGGGGGGAAAAACTGTCCCTGCAACTACCACTAGAATGAGAAGGGATATGTGGTCCTAGTTATCTCCATGTTCCTTAAGTTATACTATGAATTTAATACTCTTGCTGCTAGCATGAGCTTGGTGGTTCTAATATAAGTCACTTTCACAGTTCTGATTCTCAATAGTTAAGCTGCATGTCCCTAGAACATATTTACTGGTAGACCTGTTGTGCATCCCAGGTGGTAGACCTATCTTCAAAGGCATAAATACCCTTTCAAAAATCATAGATAATTAGAAGTATTTATTTTTTAATTTGGTGAACTGGATTTTGGAAAGATAAATTCTTATTCTAGATGGGTTCATCTGTGGGAATATGTCTGTATGCATAGGAATTTTAAATGGAGTCAGAGACATAGTTTCCATTTAATTGTTTTCCTAGAGCACAGATTCTTAACCTAGGGTCCCTGAACCTTTTTATTCATCTTATAGATATAATATTTTGATAACTATATTTTAATATGATACGTTTATTTTGTAATATTCTGAATTTTATTTTATACATTTAAAAACATTATTCTGAGGAAGGGTCAGTAGCCTTCATCAGTCTGTCAAAGGGATTTATGATACCAAAAAAAGATCAAGAATCACAGGCATGGAAGGAAAACAAAGTTTCTTTAGGAAAACAAGCCACCACAAAGCAGACCCAGATTAGAAGCTGAGTAATAGTGCCCCAAATTGGGAATAGTAGACTACAGATGATGTCTAAGGTTCCTTCTATCTTAGACATTGCATGATTCATAATTCCAAGATTTAATATCTGTGGGAATGCACAATGGTTTTTCCAAATTTCATGCCTGATGAAATGACGAGAGAGTCTCCAGGCACTGAGGAGGTTGAGATAATTAAGAATATTTAGAATTAAACACGTTCCTGTCCTCAAGGAGCTCATTATCTTTCAGGGTAGGTAAGAGAGAAAAATAACAAGGTGGAATATGAAAATGGACTGAAAAAGTACCAAATTCAGAAAAAGTGGATCCTTTACAGAGGAGACATTTAAACTTGGCCTTGAAGGATGTGCAAAAATTGGCCATGGTGAGGGGGTAGGGAGGGTGAGTATGGCAGCAGGGAACACCGATGGCACTTGGTAGCAAGGGGATGCATTTGATGAATGTTGAGTAGCACAGTTTCACTATAACATGAAGTACACAGAGGCAGAGGGAGCCTCGCTTCATCAGAGTTTGGACAGAGTTTGACGCCTCATGCTCCACTAGGCTTGGTCCCTAAATTCAGTGTTGTCTGTCTGACATTTGAGTGATATCAATTATCACAAGTGAGCCAACTCCAGAAGGCAGCATAACACGTTCCCATCTCTCTATTTCTCTTCTCAAGGTATAGAGCCTGGATTTCAGAAGATGTCATATACAAGATTTGCTATCTCTGAGGGGTAAAAAAAAGTTTGGGGGGGTTTTATTGTTGTTGTTTTGCTTAAGTCAGTCCTAAACAGTTTCCCAGCTGTGGTCTTTTGCCCATTGGATAGAATAAGGTTATTCCATGCCATTCCACAAGTAAGAAAGGGAGTTCTATATCACTTTGCCATATTATGTATATATATATATATATATATATATATATATTTATGTATATATATTTATGTATATATATATTTATGTATGTATATATGTATGTATGATAGCTTTCCTATTAATATCATAAGGTCACTGCTTCATAAGATTTAGAGATGGAAGGAAATGGAGAGATCATTTGATCTAATCTCTTCATTTTATAGAAGGAGAACCTCCGGTCCAGAGCTTAGAAATGACTTGCCCAAGGCCATAAATCATTAGAGAAGCAAAGGCTTCAGATCAAGGTCCTCTGACTCTGTTTCCAATCCCTTTTCCTCTGTTCAAAAAGCCAAGAAACATTCTAAGTAACTCCTTAGTCAGCCAAGGTTAAGTGCAAAATTGCTTTTGAAAGACATATAGCAGGTACTTCATAAGCACTTACTGAGTTGAATCAAACTGAATGAGCATTATTGATACCCAAGAGACCTTGGCTGACCCCTGGGCAGTTAGACGTTATAGTGGATAGAGGATTGGGCCTGGAATTAGGAAGAGCTGTTTTTAAATATGGCCTCATAAACTTACTAGTTGTATGGTCCTAAGCAAATCACCTAAGACTCAGTTTCCCCATCTGTAAAATAAGGATAATAATAGCACCTACTTCTACTTATTGTTGTGAGGACAAAATGAGATAACATTAGTAAAAAAGATAGCACATAGTAGGCACTTAACAAATGCTTATTCCCTTCTTTCTGTCTAGACATTGACCTAGTCTTGGTGGCTACTGTTATAGAATCAAGTGTGGCCCCTGCATTTACTATGAAACTTCAGGTTTACTTGACTCTTCTTCTCTCATTCTATTTATAGAGGGCTCCTCTGAATTTGTTGTTTGGGTGCTGCTGCTGGCTGCAAATCCTGCAGTAAAACCAAGCAACTCCAGAGCCTGAGGGCGGTGTTGCATTTTTATTTGTGTTCTGGATTCAGCATATGGCCTGGCTTCAGCTGCTTTCAGCTCTCTTGAAAGAGAGGAAACTTGTTGTCTGGGGACTTGGTTTTAATTTTCTCTTTTCTTTGTTCTTGGGCACATTGTAGAAGGATCCATTATTCCAAGGAAATATTGTACATTTCCATCACCTTCCTTCTCTCCTTTCTTTTTTAATAATGCAAGGAAAATAATTTTGTAACACACATATGTGTGTATGTATATATACATATATATGCATATATATTTGTGTGTATATTTGTATCCACAAGTTTTAACAAGTCATAAATAATCTCTCCCAGGACTAATTTTGAATAATTGGAAGGTGAAATATTGGATTCTTTCTGACTCTACAATGGAGTCTGTGTGTATGTGCTTGCATGCATGTACATATGCATGCATGTTTGTATGTATATATGTAGATAGATGGACTGATAGAGACAGATAATAGATAGATGATTATCTTTCGATAGTCAATCAAGAAGAGGTTTTCTAAACCAGTGTGTCTCTGAGACAACATAGTAGTACAAAATAAGTGATCATTTGATGGAAAATTTAATTTAATCAAATGTCAGTAAATAACTGACAAGAATCCCACCCAAACAAATGTTATAAAATCTTGAAACCCACAACAGAAATCAGGAAAATGTCAAAGGGACAAGAAAGAAACATTTAAACTTAATCATTTTTCCCCCAGATTTAAAATACTTTGCCAAACCTGGTAACTCACACTTTAGTAACAATGATTGACAGCCAAGGAGTATATCTATCTCCATTTTATTTTTCCCTTGGGGAAGGCACTTGAGTTCCCAATTGTTTTAAATTGCAGAAGCCAGTAATTGTCTTAGAGAGTTAGGAGAAATGGCTTATTCCTAGCCAGAATCTATTCCTGGAGGGAATTCGGAATCTATCCTAAATTATTAAGGTCGCCAAGTCCATACTAGGAGTGGTAACCTGCCATGGTTACCAGACACCAGAGCATTAAAAGGAGGACAGCAAAGGTGGGAATCAAGGACACGAGAACAGATTTATTATATTATTATCATAGTGAAAAAAGTCATTAAACCGATCAATGAAAAATGCAGAGAACCATCAAATATACACTTGCAAACAAAATTGTTATTTGTGAAACTGAGCACCATAAAATTGAAAATAATTTAGCATTAATGTTTTTTAAAGTCTTAAATAAAAGACTGGGCAACGTCAAGTATATTTTAAATGCAGACTAGACCAGAGGAAGTCTTTATTATTATATAACATACACTGATATATTTGTTTATATAAAAAAATCCAAGTGTGACTAACTGTGAAAATTGCATCAAGGACACTAAATGAATAACCAACTGTAAATCATTTTGAAGACCCCTCTGGAGATCTATGCTTTGTTTGCTTTGGGGAAACCACAGACATAATTTGGGAATAAAGTGCAAAATCACTGGCATCATTTTTAGGTGCTAACAGACTGTTTGGAGCACTGTATCCTTGTAGAGACTGGATTTCTGTATTAGAACTTTCACATTTTATTTACATCACACTGGAAAAGACCAGAGCACAGGTTTTGCTGGTTAACACACAGCACAAGGCAAACAGCATCGTGTATTTGAAATCCAACCAATATCAGTAACAGAAACCATGTGTGAAGTTTGGCATACGGAAGTTGCTCTTAGTCTATTATCTAACTGAAATTTTATTTTCCATTTTTTAGAATGTCCTCACACCAGGAAATCAGGAGGGGGGAGTAGGGGGATGGGGGTGGGGGGAAGGATGTTTCCCAACCTTTCCTCCACCTCCTCCCATTCATGCCATTTTATATTATATAACTATGGGGTAATGATGAACATAATAATAATAACAAACATTTACATAGCACTTTAAGACTTTCAAAGCACTTTGCCTTACTTATTTGATCCTTACTGAGATTCCATGAGATTAATGTTCTCCTTATCTCCACTTTACAGATGAGGGAACTGAGATTGAGAAAGAGTTTAAGTGCTTCACCAGGGTCAGATTCAAACTCAGGTGATGATGAGGACTTTAATGATTTTTTTAAAAAATAAATTAACAAACTGTAGGCTTTTAGACTGAAAGTGGGGGAGGGGTGAAGTGGGTAGGAGAATTTTATTAAAGTGATAATTAGTTGAAGGCTTACCTCAGTTTCTTCAGTGGTTAAGTGAAATGGTGGGTTGAACCAACCAGCTTGGAGGGATGATCTGAATCTTTCAGGTTGCCCACCCCCACCCCTGCTTTGGTCCTCCGTGATGGCATTTAGGAGTACTTTTCACTGCTTAGTATATTGCTAGTATAGACCAGGTAGCCAGAAGAAAGGGAATAACTTTAGCAATTATCAGGCATATTCTTCATTCAGTAAATCAATAAAAATGTATTAAGCACTTACCCAGAGGCTGACCCTAGGCAAAATGTTGAGGATATTAAAAAAAAAAGTGAAACAGTGCCTGTCTTCAAGGAGCTTACATTCTAACAAAGGAGACAACTGGTAGAAATCATTAAATAAAGTTGCTAAATTGTAGTTGCTAAACATCTCTCTTACAGGTTTATATTGTATGGTTAAGAGTTTTCATTTAATAACAAAAGGGCCGGGGAGAGTTGACAATTAACAGCTTCTTGTAAGATGAAAGGGTAGATTTCATTATTTATGCTCTGATATTTCTTGGCTTTGCCATTTACCAAGCAGGTAAAGGTTTTCTCTGTATGAATAGGCCTATTAAAAAAAAAAAAAGCATACAGAAAAAAGTGAGGAAATGCTTTGGGCCGTCCACATCTTGACCACAAAGTACAGTTAACCTCTCTGCTGGACCAGAAAAGTCCAACAAAGCATACCACTTATTGGGGTCTGATCTAGGCAACGTTAAAAACCCAGTGGCTGCCCCATCCCCCAATCCAGTCTAATCTGAAACTAAAGAGTGCCACCTCCTCGAATTCCCAACGTTCATCTGAGTGTCATCCCGGTCCAGAAGCCCATTTCGTTCTTCTCTTGGCCTCGGGCAAAACAAAAACCCTATCTGCCAACTTCTCCACTTGGGATCATCGGACTTTGCTCTTTCCAGGGTCTCAGGCTGGAAGGGGATGGAAATTGAGTTGTGTTCCTGAGACACTCTCAGAAGCACTCACAGAATCGTCTTGCCAATTATAATTTGAGTGGGGGGAAGGAGGAGAAAACTATTCCCCTCCCCCCACTAGCTCCTTTCATTCTCTCATCTCCCCCAAATTTGCAGCCCGTTTATGGCTCTGTGTATGGGGTGCAGAGGGTGGGGTATGTGGAGTGTGGGGGATGGATGGAGAAGCTCTCGCTAGCGCTGCCTGTGGTCAAATCTGTTTTCAGTCCCATCTCCAACGCGCACACACAGACACACACACACATACAGACACACACACATACACACACACACACACACACACCCGCTCTCGCTCGAGCTATCTTCTCCTCTCCCTCTCTCCCTCTCATTCCCTGTCTCCTTCTCCCTTTTTTTTTTTTTTTTTTTTTTTGGTATCATAGAGTTGCACTGAAAACAGAAGATAGAGGGAGTCTCGGAGCTCGCCATCTCCAGCGATCTCTACATTGGGAAAAAACATGGAGTCAGCTCCCGCAGCCCCCGACCCAGCCGCCAGCGAGCCGGGCAGCAGCGGCTCCGAAGCGGCCGCCGGCTCCAGGGAGACCCCGCTGAACCAGGAATCCGCCCGGAAAAGCGAGCCGCCGGCTCCAGTGCGCAGACAGAGCTATTCCAGCACCAGCAGAGGTAGGGAGGCTGGAGAGAGGGGGCTAAGGGGGGGTTGAGGGAAGAGTGAGGAGTGATGGGGGGAGGACAGCAGGGGGATGGCCCAGGAGGCCGGGGGCATGGGCTGGGGGGGGAGGGTCGGGCTGCAGGGCACAGGCAGTCGGGGCGCTGGCAGCAGTACCCCGACGTCGGGGCACCCCACTGCCCGCCCCCCCGTACCCCCCACAAATGTTGCAAACTTTTGCAGCACGTTCCCCCGTTGCTGGAGGAGGTGGGCAGCTGAGGAGTGGGGAGCGGCAGGGTTGACAGCTAGCAGGCTACCCCAGGGTTTATATATGTATTTATATATGTATGTATATGTATTTTTTCTGCAAAGAGAAGGAAAACTGCGTTGCCGGAATTAAATACGTTACAAAAAAAAATAAAAGAGGAGTGTGGGGACAGGGGACCGAAAGAAACTTTTAAAGTGGCAGTGTCCTTTTTAAAAAGAAAAAAATATTGTCACCCCGGTCCCCTCCCCTTTACCTCCTTGTTCTTGACAAGTTTCCCTCTCCCCAGGCTATGTGTGTTGGGGTTTCTTTGGGGGGGTGAGGGGGGCGGAGTCAATGATCCGTGAAGTCTGGGGGCTGGGGAGGTTGCCGAGGTCTGGGTGCGTGTCTTCACTTTGAGACGCTTGTCAGTGAATTTTTTACTTTGGGGATGGTGTGTATGTATGTTGTATTAGTGTGTATTGGGGGGTGCGTGTGTGAGTGGGGGGTAGGAGGTAGCACCAGAGACATTCCCATTAATTTGTTAAGCAGGCAACTGCCATAGTGGATACGCAAGTTTAAAGAACCAGGGTAGCCCAACTCCCCCGCCCCAGGATGGAGTGCGTGTGCGTTTGTGTGTGCGCACGTTTGTGTGTGTATGTGTGAGTGAGTGTGTGTGAGTGAGAGTCCCTCTTCATAGGAGATGGCATTAAAAAAAAAAAAAATCCAACGTTAAGAAAGGGGGAGGTGAGGGAGAGAAATCCAAACTTATTTCTGCTTAGAAAATTACCTCCCTCCCCGCGGTTCATGGAGTGTTTCCGCCAGATCCTGGGGATGGTCAGTGTAAGTTGAATGCTGGTTGGATGTTGAGATCAACACTCCCCCAACTCCCCCCACCCCCCCCACCCCCGGCTTAGGGTGCTTCTTGAATTTTATTTTGATGTTCCGGGAGAGACCCGTCAACCCCCTCCTCTGCAACTCCCCACCCCCTATCCTCCTAAGGTTGCTAAGTAGAGTGGAGAGTGGCTAGGGGACTGCACTCCCCTCCCTCTGCCTGGGAGACGAGTAGCCAAACCTGGCGGCTGGTGGGTTGTACTTGGGCAGGGGATTGGGGGGTGGGGGGTGGGGTGGTAGTGGTGGATTAGGGAATGTATTTATCTGAATGTGCCTAGAGTTTGCAAAGAAGAGAGGGAAGCTGCGGTTTTAATTACTGTCGTAAATAATTGATAAATCACGCCTGTCATTCTCAGAAGGAAGCGAGCCTGCATGGGGGGTGGGGGCCTTCAACCCCCCCCCCCCAGGCTTGGGTGCCTGAATCCTACAGCGGCCCGGATTCTGCACTCTGTGGTCCCTTTTCCCAGTTCCTGTCCGGGATCAGGAAGATCCCAGAGTGGGGGCCCCAGGCTGCGTTCCCACCCCCTTTGCTCTCTATTTTAGTTGGTGGGAGAAATATGGCTGATCATGTGTTGGCTGTTTTACAGTATCCCACCCCCACCCCCACCCCTACCCCCCTTTGGCCACACCCCCCCTGTCCAGGCGTCTTCCCATTCACGGAATCCAAGTACAGTAAAAGCCATCAAGATGACACACGCGAAAAAAAAACAAAACACATTTAATTAAAGGCGATTTCCGAAGAGTGACCGAGCTGAACTGCAGCAGCTTGAATGGGGAGGGAGATGGTCAGAGGGGCTAGGGGTGAGGGGTGTTAGGGATCAGAGGCCCGGGGGGCTCATGCCAGCCGCTGGGTGAGTTTGAGTGCAGAAGGCTTTTGGCTGCAAAGAGTATATTTAGACCCTGAGACGGTGGATTTGGAATGCGAGCCGGTTATGTAACAGGGTTAATCAGAAACACTGGAGAAAATTCCCTTCATGTGTTTCGGAGACTTTTTTTTTTTGGAAGGAGAAGCACTAGCAGCGATAGTATTTAGAAAGCTCTGATACTTTCGGGCCCCGAGCTAGCCCCCACCCCTTTCCTCTTTCCCCTCTCCCTGGCTCTCCCCCACTCCCCAACCCCTACCCCCAAACCCTTTTGCTGCTAGCATCTTCAGGTGTCATCCTCGCCAGAAGGTGTTCTTGCAGGAGGAGGATGGGGTGGCAGGCAGCAGAACTGACTAGCAATTGGGTAACTTGCTGTTCTTGCAAATTACATAACGCCCGGGCAGTCGGCCCCCTCATGCACTGCTAAAAGAGACCAGGGGCCGAGCTGTCCCCAGAATCATAGGGCTGAGGCAGCAATTGGGTTCTGACACTGCTAACCTGCTGACCCACATCCCCCCAGTATCTCTTGCCCCCCTCCTACTCCAATCTCTAATCTTTTCCATTATGATGTTAAATAAAGAAGGGAAAGAAAGTGGGGGGTTTTTTGGTTGTCTTTTTTTTTTTTAAACCAAAACACCCAACTCACATACTGCACGCAGGCTCTTGGTTATATAACAGTCTGAATGGAAAAAGGAAGGTCAGAGATGGAGGCATCCTTGTAGCTAACACAGCAGTAGTAAAAGCTTCTAGAAATTGTGTGCATTTGCAGACTTTAACCTCAGATGGAGCCTATGCTTCTCAGGGGTACTAATCTTTTGAGAGTGTGTGTGTGTGTGTGTGTGTGTGTGTGTGTGTGTGTGTGTGTGTGTGTGTGTGTGTGTGTGTGTGTGTGTATGAGAGCTAGAGAGAGAGGGGAGAGAGGGAGAGAGGGAGTGAGGGAGGGGGAGAGAGAGAGAGAGAGAGAGAGAGAGAGAGCATGTTTGCCTGGTGGAAGAGAGTGATTTGAAAATGGGAAATGTTTGGGTTTTCAGATGATGTAATGGAGTTGGCAGAATATTCAAGTCTGCTCTCTGAGTGTAAGCAGTAAGAAAATTGGAGCTGGCATTCACTATTAATGTTGCATTAATTACAATATCGAAAAGGAATTAACCTACATACTAGGTGATTATACCTTTTTAATACTTAAAACATAAAGATGCACAACTCTACAGCAAAAGCAAACATGACCACTTTATTATAGTTAACATTTTTAACTTCCTTGAGAGGAGGTTTTTGGCTTTGGGTGAGACAGGATGCTTTGTGATTAGAAGTTTTGTTGTTGTGGACTGGTTTTTTTTCCACAAGGAGTACCAGAGTAAATTTTGAGGCAGGCCACATCTGGAATCCAAGAAGGATGTGGAATTAAATCCTAATGACATTGAGGTGACCTTATGGGACAGTACCAAGAATGGATTCAAGTAGGGAACAGTAATTGAATGTTGTTAAATTCCTAAGCCTCTGTGAATGAGTGAGGGTGGGCTGTGTACCATATTCCCTAAGCTTGAAGAGCCAGTGTTAGATTTTTTTTTTAATCTGAAAGAAGTGCCCTACCTCTGTACCTCTCCCCTTCCCTCCCCATACATATAAAGGTGCATAGAATACTAATGATTTTATTGAAACTATTCAGTTTTCTAGGTGGTGTTAATCTTGACTGGTGTGATATTGCCCCATCTTAGGCGTACAATGAAATTAAAAAAAAAAAGGCAACATGGGAAGCAGGAATGCAGCAGAAAAACCACAGTGAATCTTTAATTTAACAAGGCTTTCAGTGACTTCAGGGAGCTATGAGCATTGTGACATAACTGCTGTTAAAATCCTTTTTCAGGATCTCATTATTATATGCATGCCAGAAGCCTACATATTTTATTTCACTAAAGTTATCCTCGCAGGACTATATACAGTGCAGTCAGTTTACAACATACAGACTGATGGTTGAAGGCTTTTAGGGCAGGCCTACCCAAGGGAAAAAATTAAACCAAAAGATGGAATTAACACTAAAAAGCCTGACTAGATAAGACTTAACCCACCCAGAGTTCAGTTTAAATGGACTTAAGTCAGTTAAGCAGGCGTGTAGGACATTTGCAGCCTCGTGGACCTTTAGAAAACTATAGTGAAATCTACAGAAGGTCTTTGACTGACTTCCTCACCTCTCTCCCACCCCTACCCCAGCAAGCTATTGGAACTCTTTCTAGAGGCTAATTTTCAGATCAATGTTTCCCTCATGTGGACCTGATTCTCCATAGTAAACAAATAATGACCCCCATAGGTTGAGAGGATTCAAATCCCTCATCAGAGGGATGGAATAATTATTTTTTAAACCAGGCGACTTTAATTTTCCGGTAAATTGCTCTTAAAAACATTTATAATTATACCCTTTAAAATGTAATAGAATAATTTTAGAAATGTATTGGATGATAGTTATGATAACCTTTTCTAATGCTTCTCCCATTATTTCTGAAAAGAACTGAATTATTAATACAAAAACTGGGTTTCTGCTGGCTAAATACATTCACCTCAGGCTCTTTTTACGTGCATCACCTGCTACAATTTTCCAAATTCTGCTGGTACCGTGAAGGATTCTTGGCATTAGAAAATTTCTCTTTCTGAGACTGAACTTGGGCCTGCTTTGAAGTCTCCTCAGAGCAGTATCATAAGGTAACAGGGACAGGTAGGTCCTTTTAGGGAGCAGAAGGGATGTAGATATTCACAACATCTCCTTCTGATAAGCTTTATACCAGGCTTCTAAAGTCTGATGTGGAGAGACATAGAATTTTAATTTCAGTAGTCTAGTCACACTACAGGATGGAAATACACCAAAGTTCTTTGGTGACACCTGAGCTGCTCTTGGAAGCAAAGAGTATAGTGCCCTGCATGCAGAGGTCTTTGAAAGGAGAGAAGTGTCAAACCAGTAGTTTGTTCCCTGCAAGTAACTACTCCTTCTCCTTTGTTACTTTTTGAAGATCATAGATCATATATTTAGAACTAAAAGCAGTCTCAGAGGTCATTAATAAAACTATGGCAAGGAGTGATTAAGTGACTTGTTCAGAGTCACATAGCTATAAGGATCTGAGGCAGGATTTGAATTCAGAACTACCAGACTCCAATTCAGTACTCTTCCCAGTAAGTAATCTAGCTTTATTTCCTCATCCCCTTGCTCTTCCTACTCCGAAACTCTTTGATGTGATTTTACAGGGCATGGATAGGACACATTCCTTTGGGAAATAAGATACCATTGGTGTGAATCTGCATCTACCAGACTGAATACTCAAGCCACCGACTTTCCCATGTATCTATCTATTCTGTTAAATTTTGCTGCTTTATCGACTTGAAACATTTATTTTTGTAACACATAAAACAAAATACAGACTTCATTTCAGGCCCCTGGAAGAGAGCCCTCATCATAGCTGAGTATTTCCTTCAGCTGTGGCTCTCCAAAGGGCTCAGAGACCCTTTCAGGCAGTCTAGGAGGTCAAAACTAATTTCATGATGATGTTAAGAAATCTTGATGTCTGTATTCAATTTTACTTTCTGTTCCAAATTGTCTCCTTCTCTTCCCCTCCCCCACCCAGAAAAGGTCTTACAAATATGCAGAACACACTTGCATAGATGTTTTCATTTCTAATATGTAAGTATCAATAGCTATAACCCACATAGACAAAACTCTTTGGGCAGGGTCTTAAATAATTTTTAGGAGTGTAAAGGAGTCCTGAGTTCAGTCAGTAAACATATTAAGCATTTATTTTGTGCCCGGTGCTTCACTAAGCACTGGTAATATAAATATAAGCTGCAAAGAGAGTCCCTGCCTTCAAGAACCCCACTTTATATTAGGGGAAATTGAGTAAAAGGAAGCTGAAAAGGGATGGGAGGGAGACCATGAAGGTTTCTGGCACATAGGAAGGGATGGAAGCACAGCCTGAAGAGGAATAATGACAAGAGTGGCCTGGGTACCATCTTTAAAATGGTGGTTCTGGGAGGAGCCATCCAATCAGAGGGAGTAGCCCCTTGGTGGGTATGGGGGGGGGGGTAGGGAAATGGAGTTATTTACTTTGTGTGAATTCCAGGGCTGCAGCAGCTTCCATGATGAAAAAGTTTTCTGAGGAATGATAAAGTCCACAGTGCAGCCTGGGGAAGACCAAAAAGTTTCAGTTATAGTGTTGCATTTAATCTACAAGAAATTAATTTGTTTCATTCTAAAGCCATAGGTCAGTCTTTTCATAAAGACGTTGTCTCTATGGGGCTACTAGAAAACTCTCCAACCTAAATTGATCCCTTTGGTTCACTCTTTTAGTTGATTCCACTACACATAACACACCTTCAAAAAATTGACATATTGTTTGTATCATGCAGAAATAGGCTAATTGGGAATGACTTCATCAAATTGTTAGTCCAGCAGATATGATTGATCAGCCAGCCATTAGTTTAGATGTAGGAGCCAAGCAACATCTGAGTTGCAGGGCATTTTTAGCCAGAAAATTATTTTTCCCAAGTGATTTCACGCTCTAACTCCCTGAAATATTTGCTTTATCATCCCCCAAATAATTAGTTATCACATCAGGCAAAATCTCTCAACATCCTTATCCTGCCCCACCTTCTCACCCTAGAAAGCTACTCAAATATTTAGTTACACATCAGTATATTTTTTGATGATGGTGCACATCCATAGGTCAATGAGGAGAAATATGTTTGGGTGAGTGAGCTCCAAAAGTTAAATCAGTAGAGGAGAGAGAGTGAAGGGGGCATCTGTCCAAATTCAGCAAGAGCTTAGTAGTAAATGCCTCAATAGCAAGATGAGCTCATCTTGACAGGGCCCTCAGCGATTAAGTCAACAGCCATCTAGAATACGGATCTGACTTTATTTTTATAACAGCTATTTATTTTTTATCATAATTCTGTAGCAAAAGTATATTTTTGCTTTTAGATTTGGTAAAGAACTCATAATAGCGAAGATCAGTTTAAAAATTCACTGTAAATAAGCTTTGAACATAATTTATTAAAATATGTTCTAAGAAATGAGAAATATATACTTTAATTCTGATCTTTTTTTTAAAAAATTAATTCTGTCAGTATATATTAATATACAATAGGATACTGAAGAAGTTCTAGTAAACTGATTTTTCTAGATAACTTAAGATAAAACAGAAATCTTTTTTTCTTTGAATATTTATTGAAAACATTTTTAAAGTATATGAGTCTAATTTCCTACCTTAGCATACAAAACACTGTCAATATAATTGAGTAGGTCATGATTTGAAATTGAGTTTCTTTCATTGCTGGAAAGTTGACTATTTTCTTTCCTGGGGAAAAAAAATCCATGTCTGATATCACTTTGTTCATTTGTAATTTTGTCTCTTTCTCTTCATAGTGACATGCCAACTAAAACTTATTATTAATTATGTTCTCTCATTTAATTTAATGTTTTACTGTATAAGAAAACTGGAGCTTAAGAGTCTAGGGTCCTGGTTATACTTCCTCCTAATCTCTGCCTACTTGCTTCCCTGGCTTCCTTTAAGTCCCAACTAAAATCCCATCTTCTAATTGACAGGAAGCCTTTCCCAACCCCTCTTCATTCTGGTGCCTTCCCTCTCCAAATTGCTTCCTATTTATACTTGTATATAGTTTGTTTGTACATATTTGTCTGTTTGTTGTCTCCCTCATTAAATTGTTCCTTGAGGGTAGGGACCATTTTTTAGTATTTTTTTGTTATCCCCATTATTTAGCACACTGCTTGCCACATAGTATGTACTTGCTAAATGTTTATTGACTGACTGATTCTTCTCATAGAGTAATAATAAATGCAAGTTCTTTACTTAATACTCAAGCAAGATATTTAACTTATTGGTAGGATATTGTGTTCAGTAAGCTAGTGTACTTGTAGTGTGAATTTTCTTTTATTATAGTAGAAATTCTAGTCTATATTCCTTTCTTCTGCAAAGTGGCAGGTATTCGTAATGGATATATTTCAAATTCTTAGTGGGGCGTTTTAAAGCCTGCAAGTTTGTAAGCTTTATAAAGAAAAAAAATAGAGATCGTCAGTTGTAAACAATTTCATTCCCTGCTCTGAAAAAAAAATCAAAGTATAGGGAAGGTTCATTGGACTGATGTGGAATGCACACCTGGAACTTTAAACTCTGGGAAGACTGAATTTTGTTAGAATTGTCCCATTCACCTTCATGATTCTCTGTGGTTATCTTGACAAATCTTTGATGTCACTATCATCTCTATTATTCACCCCATGCTTCTTGGAGTTCTCTTGTGATGGCGCAATTATTTTTGCTTTTGGAGGAAGAAATAAATGTGATTGTCTAAGGAAAATGTAAAACTCAGAAGTTTGGCATGATAAGATCTAATGTGTCTCACTTAGCTAGTTTTTAGCAGCCACAATTTCAGCGCCAGGTTTTTTTTTCCTTAATTTCAGGAAAAATGACAGCAGGGTTCCAGGTACCTCATGTTAATGCTAAAAGGAGGATTTAGTAATAATTCCCTTGTGTTGGTAAGAGAATAGGGATCTTTTTTTTTTAAAGCAATTCACATCCTTAAATGACATTTTATCATTATACTCTGTCTTATTGCAATGACTTGCATGGCTCATTAGAAAATGCTATTCAGCAACAGTGAGGTGGAGTCTATTACCAGGTTTCTGTGTCCAAAATTTCCAGTATCCCAGGCCCGGGAGTTGTGACGTGTCAGATGCTGATGCTTCAGCACACCAGCCGTAGTGACCAGTTGGGTATCCTTCAATAGTGACTACTTGCTGCTATAAGATCATAGGCTTCCCCATTCCCTAATATGGTATAGTCCTCTACATTGTCAGCCAGAGTCCTTCATGCCACCATTTCCTTCTAGAAAGCTCAGTAAGGAAGTAGAGAATAAGAAACAGATGTCACAACTTTATAGATGAGACGACAGATACCCATAGAGGGTAAGTGACAAGGAAAGTAAATAAATGGCTGAGAAGGTATTTGAACAAAAGATCTTCTGACTTTTGTCAGTATTCTTTGTCCTGCACTATTATTTACCTCCAATAAATTTCTTTTGATTAATGTGTTTTGTAAAACTGAAAGGGTTAAATGGACATTATTATTTATCATGAGCATCCTGGTGCAGTGGAAGTGTTGCTTTGGGGGTCAGAGGACTTGGGTTTGAATCCTAACTCTACCATTTACTGCCCACATGATTGTGGGACCCTCCCTTAATTGGTCTTGTCATCTATAAAATCAAAATGTTGGATTGTATCAGTCATGTAAAACTCAAATAGAAATGGGGGTCACTAAAGCATGTGTAAGGATCCCTGCAGGCTACATATTGACTTAGTTTAAAAATGTAATGTTATCTATGTTTTATTGTATTTTCATTTATTCATTTATTTCTTTATATTTATTGTATTAACTATTTCCCAATTACAGTTTAATCTGGTTTGGGCTGCACTGGGGAGTGTTGTGGTCCAAAATCCAGCAGTGAGTTTGATACCTCTGGACCAGGTATCTTTTAAAGTCCATTTCAACTTGAAATCTGTGAACTTGATTATTATTCATCTCCTCATCTTTTTCGATGGCGTTCTGGTCCTGGGACAAACCACTGTCATGCTATAATTATTTTATAAGGCACTGGGGACCCTCTGTGCAGGTGAATAAGATGACAGCTTTTTGTAATTGAATACAAGAATTAAGGTTTAGCTCACCTTCAGCAGGCTTACTCGAAGTATCTTTAGTGCACTTCAGTAGCAAACAAAGTGAGAGGGATGATCATTTTTAAGATTTTATTTCAAAAGGGGCATCAAGGTCTTTAAAGTGTATGGTATATGTGACTTCACATGTATAACAAGTATCATATTGTTTTCCTTCTCAATTGGTGGGGGAGCAGTGAGAGGGAAGGAAAGAATTTGACACTCAAAATTTTAAAAGGAATGTTGAAAAAATTAATTTAAAAAACCACTATGACAAGAGGTGGGGCAGGGGATTACTGAAAAATAGATTAAGTTTTCAGGGGCCTAGGGGTGGACAGGATTTCCTAAGTGATGCTCACTGTGTTAGTTTGCCATCTGAAAGAGACAGTGTTGCTTTAGAGGATGATTTGGCTGAATATTGAAAAAGTTTATATAAAAATAGATGTACTTATTCCCAAAGGGCTATAAAAATGTGCATGCCCTTTGACCCAGCAATACTATTTCTATGGCTGTATCCCAAAGAGATCACACAAGTGGGAAAAGCACCCATAAGGTACAAAAATATTTATAGCAGCTTTTTTAGTGGTGGCAAAGAATCAGAAATCAAGGGGATGACCATCAATTGGGGAATGGCTAAACAAGTTGTGGTATATGAATGATTTGATGGAATACTACTGTGCTATAAGAAACAAAGAACAGATGAACTTCATAATAACCTGGAGAGACATATAAACTGATGCTGAGTGAGGAGAGCAGGACCAGGAGAACATTGTACATAATTACAGACACATTGTATCTGTGTAGGACTAACTTTGATAAACTGGAGTCTTCTCTGCAATGCAAGGCTATAAGACAACTCCAAAGGACTTGTGATGCAAAAGGCTATCCACATCTAGAGAAATAACTATGGAGTCTGAATGCAGATTAAAGTAAACTACTTGCTCTCTCTCTTTTTTGTTTTGTTTTGCCTTGTTTCCTCTTTCTAATTGTTCATCCCATTGGTTATACTTCTTTACAACTAATGTTTAATGTGAAGGTATATGTAAAACCCATATTGGATTGCATGCTGCCATGGGGGGAGGGGGAAGAACAGGGAGGGGTAGAAAATTTGGAACTCAAAAACTTGTGGAACTGAATGTTGTAAACTAAAAGTAAATAAATTTAAAAGAAAAGAAAAAAATTCTTAGGAGGTTCTTAAGTTGCTGATAGTAAATGATACGATGGTTAGAAAGAAGTAAAATATTATATATATATATATATATATATTATATATAAGGCAAGAAGAGAATATATTATATATAAGGCAAGAAGAGAATCGTGAGTATGATAAGAATGTTGTTGGGTTTGGTACTTAATGGAGAAAACTAAGCATTTAACATCTTATTGTCCTGTCCCCCCTACTCAGCACTTTTTATTTAATTAAGCTATAATATTTATTTATTTCAACATTCTTTTCTTTTTAAATTCTGAGTTCCAAATTCTCTCCCTCCCTCCCCCACCAATTGAGAAGGCAAGCAAAATATCAATTATATATGTGAAAACATGCAAAAGAGATTTCTATATTAGCTATATTTGACAAAAAAAAAAGCACAAAAAAGAGAGAGGAAATCATATTTCAGTTTGCACTCAGAGTTCATCAGTTCTCTCCCTGGAGGTGGATAGTATACTTTCACCAAGATTTCTTTTGGAATTGTATAGGACCATTGTGTTGATTGGAGAGCTAAGTTTTTCACAGTTGATCATTATTACAATGTTGCTGTTGTGCACAATGCTCTTCTGGTTCTTCTAACTTCACTTTCCATCTGTTCATATAGGTCTTGCCATGTGTTTTCTGAAACTACCCCTTTGTCATTTTTTATACTACAATAGTATTTCATCACAATCATCTGACATAACTTGTTCAGCCATTCCCCAGCTGATGAGTAGCTCCTCAATTTACAAATTTTTGCCACCACAAAAAAGGCTGCTATAAATATTTTTGTACATAAAGGTTCTTTTCCTTTTTCTTTAATCTCTTTGGAGTTCAGAGCTACTAGTGGTTTTGCTGGATCAAAAGGTATGCACCATTTTATTGCCCTTTGGGTGTAGTTCCAGATTGTTCTTCAGAAAAGTTGAACCAGTTCAGTATTCCAACTCTTCATCCCCTCCAGCATTTGTCATTTCTGATAGGTGTGAAGTGGGGCCTCAGAGTTATTTTAATTTGCCTTTAATCAATGGTGATTTAGAGCATTTTTCATATGACTAGGTAGCTTTGATTTCTTCTTCTGAAAACTGCTTGTTCATATTCTTTGACCATTTAGCAAATGGGGAATGACTCTTACTTTTACAATTTGACTCAGTTCCCTATATATTTGAGAAATGAGTCCCTTGTTAAAGACACTTCCTGTAAGATTTTTTGATATTACACTATTCTCTATGGTACTATTTAGCAAAATGTAGTTTCCCTGATTATGTCTTTTAATTAGACATAGTTTTACTTTTGCTTTGTTTGAGATCATGATTGCTACCCCTGCCTTTTTTACTTCAGTTGAAGCATAGTAGATTCTGCTCCAATCTGTGTGTATACTCTGTATATGTCTTTCTGTTTCAAAGTAAGTTTTTTGTTTACAACATATTGTTCGATTCTGGTTTCTAATCCATTCTGCTATCTACTTCCATTTTATGGGTTAACTCATTCCATTCACATTCATAGTTATGATTATTAACTTTGTATTTCCCTCCATCCTGTTTTCTTCTATTTTTCATTCTCTCTCTCTTTTTATACTATTCCTCCTCAAAAATATATTTTGCATCTGACCACTGCCTTCCTTAATCAGCCCTCCCTTTTGTCACCTCCCCTCCTCCATATCTCTTATCCCCTTGCCCTCCTATTTCTCTGTTGGGTAAGATAAATTTCTATACCCAGTTGAGAATATGTTATATACTATATGTACATATACATATATATTCTTCCTTCTTTGAACCAATTCTGATGAGAGTGAGGGCCAAGCATTGCCTTCCACCTTCCTATGTTAACCTTCACTAAAACAGCTCTTCATTACACACCTGTTTTATGTGAGAAATTTTTCCCCATTCTACCTTTCCCTTCCCCATTCTTACTGTGCATCCCTCTTTCTTATCCCTTAATTTTGTTTTGTTTTTATATACTCCCAACATAATTGACTCACATTTGCGACCTCTGTCTTTGTAGACACCTAAATGCCCTAATAATGATAAAATTCCTAAGAGTTACATGTATCATATCCATTCAGGAATATTAAACAATTTAACTTTATTAAGACCTTTATGTTTACTCTTTCTTGTTTACCTTCTTATATTTCTCTTGATTCTTGTATTTCAATGTCAAATTTTCTATTTAGCTCTGGTCTTTCCATCAGAAATGCTTGGATGCTCTCTCTTTCATTAAATATCCATTTTTCCCCATGAAAGATTATACTCAGTTTTCCTGAGTAGGTTATTTTTGGTTGCAATCCTAACTGCTTTGCTTTTTGAATAAATATTCAATCCTCCTATCTATTTAACATGGAAGTTGCTAAATGTTATGTGATGCTGACTATGACTCCATAATATTTGAATTCTTTCTTTCTGGCTACTTGCAATATTTTCTTCTTGACCTAGAAGCTCTGGAATTTAGCTATAATAGTTTTCACTTTGGGATCTCTTGCAGGAGGTGATCAGTGGATTCACTCAGTTTCTATTTTACCCTCTGAATCTAAGCTATCCAGACAGTTTTCCTTGATAATTTCTTGAAATATGATGTCTAGGCTCTTTTTTTTTTTTTTTACCATGGGTTTTCAGGTAGTCCAATAATTCTTAAATTGTGTTTCTGGATCTATTTTCCAGGTCAGCTATTTTTCCAGTGAGATATTTTACATTTTCTTCTCTTTTGTTCATTCTTTTGACTTTGTTTTATTGTTTCTTGAACTTTCATGGAGTCATTATCTTCTACTTGTCTGGTTCTAATTTTTAAAGAATTGTTATATTCAATGAGCTTTTGTGCCTCCCTTTTCATTTGACCAGTTCCATTTTTCAAGGTGTTATTTTCTTCAGTACTTTTTGTGCCCTTTTCATAATTTTCTATTTCTTTTTTTGCTCACATTCTATTTCCTGATTTTTCCTCTATTCTTTTTTTTTAACCCTTCCAGGAATTCTTGCTGGTCTTGGGTCCAATTAGTATTTTTCTTTGAGGCTTTTGCTTGAAGCTGATTTACATTATTGTCTTCTGAGTTTCTGTCTTGGTCTTCCCTGCCACCATAATAGTTTTTTATGGTCAAGTTCTTTTTGTTTGTTTGTTTGCTCATTTCTAGTCTGTTTCTTCACTTTGAATTGTATATTAAGGTTGGGCTCTGTTCACCTAGGGGTGGGGAATCACTTTCCCAAGCTACAGGCTTTTTCATGGTACTGTTTTTGGGGGTCTTCAAGTTTTTAGTACTTCCAAGGTAGCTATCTTGGGAGAGTCACTGCTCTCTTGATCTGTACTCTGTTCTTTCCCCAGGAAGGGCCTCTGCTACCCTGAAGTCAAAAGTATTAGTGCTCTTCTTGGACCTAGAAATGTGACTAGGAGTTCTGCTAGCTTGTGATGGGTCAAAAGTGCTCCTTTCTTTACCACCCAGAATTGATTATGGGCAATAGCATTGCCAACTGGTTCCAGGTATAGTTAGTGCCAGCATAGGCTCCCCTGTAATCATTTTTTGACCAGTTGTCCTTGCCCTTTAATGTCTCTAGGCTGAGAGCTCCTGAACCCGCTGATGCTGTCTTAGGCTGGAAAAAACAAAAACAAAACAACATGTCTACCTCTGATCTTTTGAGGCATTATTATAAAGTTGTTGGGAGGGGAATGTTGGGAGAGTTCACCTGGATCCCAGCTTATACATTGTCACTTGGCTCTGCTCCTTAACATCTTTTTTTTTTAATTAGATCTTGAGATTAAAGAAAGAGTTTATTTTGTTTTGTTTTTAGTACACAGGTCAGAAAAAATAACAAAAGAGGAGCTGTGTCACAAGTTTCTTTTACTGGACTTAAGGTGAGGCAGAATGAAAGAATAAACCAGATGAACACTTCAATTGGCTGTAAAACCTGATGACCACAACTCTGAATAATCCAGTTGAATGTTCTAACTACTAAACCACTAAATAATCAATAAACAACCATCTGAAATCCAGTTTATAGGTTGCATGTAGGTAATAATGATCTTTAATGGAGAGAATGTAGCTTCTTAAAAGAAATGTTAAATATTATTTACTTTTATTCTTATTCTGATTGACAGTTGCTTGTATTTGTCTTTCCTGAAGGGGATTTGAAGTCTTTAGGCATAGATAATAATTTTTAGAATTAGAGTAAAGGAAAGAGAAACAGACCTAACTAAACTTAGAATAAAAAAAAAATAATACTGAAGTCTATTGTGGTGATACTATTTAGAGGATATACTCTGAATATAAGATCTCTTTACAAATATGTGTGTGTGTGTGTGTGTGTGTGTGTGTGTGTGTGTGTGTGTATTAAAGTATAGTCAAATAAGTAAGGGCATGGACTCCTCTGGTCGTCTGTGAAGTCTATGGACCCCTTCTCAGGATAACATTTTTAATTATGAAAAATAAAATACAAAGGAAATCAATTATATGAAATAAATGTGTTTTTTTTTCCCATTCCACCAACTGAGTTCTGTGAATCCCTGATTAAGAACACTTGCATTAAAAAGAAAACAACCCTTATCACAAATAAGGAAGAAAATGAAATTGATGATAATTCTGAAATGACTCAGGAAGTAAATTCCATATTTAAAATTATCTTTAACCAGCAAAGTGAAAAGGAGAAATTTAGGTCATTAAGAGGTAATGGTGAACTTGTCAAGAATGCCAATTGACAAAAAAAAAAAAAAAGCAGATAAGGGAATAGTTAGAAAAACAGAAAATCTAGAGATCTGAAGGTCAAGATGACATGTATCCTGGGGTGTTAAGGGAATTGGCTGGCATATTTATTGACTTCTTGAATTAGTTCTGAAGAATCATGAAGAATTGGACAAATATGGAGAAAAAGCAACCAGATGTGATTTTGACCTTCAAGAAAAATAGTCCCATTCCTATCCTATATGGTACCAAAAATGGGGTGAGAGGAGAAAAAGGGAAGTAGTTATTTAAGTATTAAGAAGAAAAAAGTATGCAAATATCTAGAATACCAAAAGAAAAAAAGAAAAAGGAACAATAAGTATATCTTAAATCTAAAATTTGGCAGATTAAATAGATTTATTTTTATAGAATTACAAAATTAGTGAATAGGAAAATATGATGATGATGATAAATATTTGTAAGCATCAATTTAATTCTTCCAACATACTCCTGATGAGGATATTGTATTAGAAGGAATGAGACATCCATGAGGCTAAACTATAACTCGCAGTTGTCCAGTAGAATGGAGTATTGAGCAAGAACAGATAAAAGAAAGCCAGAGAGTAGCAAAAAAATGTCTTATTTTAGCACTTCCAGCTATCTCTTTCACTAGTAGTAGTTTCTGGGCTGCTTAACAAGTATAAAAATTTACAGTTGAGTTTCCCTTCTATTGAATTTTTATCCCTTATTTTTTTGTTTGTTTAGTCATTTCATTCATGTCTAACTCTGATCCAATATCAGGTTTTCTTGGCTAAGATACTGGAGTGATTTGCTGTTTCTTTCTCTAGCTAATTTTACAGATGAGGAAACTGAGGCAACCAGGGTGAAATGACTTGCCCAAGGTCACACAGCTACTAAGTATCTGAGACCAGATTTGAATTCAAGTTAAATGAGTCTTCCTGACTTCAACCCTGGCACTCAAGCTGCTGCACCACTTAGCTGCCCATCTGTTCCTTAAAACCCAATTCAAATTCTCCTCCAGGAAGCCTTCCCCCATTCTCACAGTTGTTTTGACGTTTTTCCCCCTTCACACTGTAATTAGCACTTTATTTGCACTTTTCTTTGTCACATATTAAGGTACTGAAGTCATTTGTGTTTGGGTCATATTCTCTTATTAGATTATAAATTCCTTGATATCAAGGACTAGATTTTATCTCAACTTTGAATCTTCTCTGTTAGGATTAGCAGTGTGTGCTTTGCAAACAGATTAAATATTTTGTTAGTTGAAGTAAACAGAATTGAATTAAGTTTATCTTTTCTTCTCCATTCCCTCTGTTGGCAAGAGTATAAATGAAAAAAATAAGGATTCATAGCAAAGGATTGTAGATTTAGAGCGGACAGGGACCTTGGGGATCACCTCATTGGGGATGTTTAACCTGGAGGCTATGAACTTTTAAAAAATATTTTAATAACTATTTCAATTTAATTGGTTTCTCCTGTAATATTATGCATTATATTTCACACACTTAAAATCTTTGTTCTGAGGATACATACAAAATATATGGCATACAGAAAAGATTAAAAATTTGTGATCTAATATAATTCCCTCATTTTACAGATAAGGAAACTGAGACCCAGGGAGGTCAAGTGAATAATTTCAAATCACACAGATAATAAGTAACAGAGCAATGATTTGAACTAGGGCCTTATTCCTCTAGATCTAGTGTTCAGATTTATGAACTTTCTGATTAGTCCCTAAATATTTCATTGTGTGTGTGTGTGTGTGTGTGTGTGTGTGTGTGTGTGTGTGTGTGTTTTAAGGCTTAGTTACTAAAGAAGAAGATACAGTGATTTTTCTCAAGGACAGACTAGAATCTGAACCTCTTTTCTTACAATTCAACCTTTACTCATTAAATCAGTGGTATTCAGTAGGAAATTGATGCTTGTCAATCTTGTAGTCTCTGGTCATCATAGCCTATGGAGCTGAAGAACTGTAAAACTGGAAGGAAAACTTAGGGCTTGTAGACAACCCCTCCATTTTACTGAGGCCCACTGACATTAAATGACCTGACTCCATTCACTCATCTGGGTAGTTAAAGAGCCCGGACAAGAGCCAAGGACCTCAAGCTTCCTATCCTAGAATTCTTTACATTACAACAGTGGGAGGTAAAAAGAAGTAGAAGAGATGGTCCCTTACCTTCCAGAGCTCTCAGTAATCTTGGGAGAAGACTTGTACATAAATAAGCACTGATGTCAGGAAGGTATGATTCAAGTCCCGTGAGTGGCAACGATGAGCTGGGAAAATGGATGGATTTAGTGACCCTTTCTCAATCAATGTTATTTTTCCTTGTATGACAATGTTTATTAGAAAAAATGTACAAATTATAATAACTAACTCTTTTGTACACAAGTAAAGCAATTTTTTAAGGTTCAGCACATATCATGTTTGTATCTCAATAATCATACAGTATCTTTTTGCACTGTGTAATGTTTAACATATGGAGTTATGTGTCAAAATATGGGGATATTATCAAAGCAGAGAACCTTGCACATCCCAGAACCTTGCACATAGTAGGCTCTTGATAAATATTTCCCACCATGGCAGTCATTCTGTTTGTGAAACACTGCTGTCCCCAAGTTGCCCAGTGACAAAATGACACTTGAAGCCCTTTTTTACACCCGTTGGAGAATTTGAAGTTCTCAAGGTTAGGGCTGCTCCAGGTGAAGAATTTCCCATCTTCTCACTATTCTTTACAAATGTGAAGGAGCTCAGTGTGAGCTAAGCATCTGTTATTATTGATGTTTTGAGAAGTACACGGCCTGCCTGGACGGTGATTACTTAAGCAACAAGTTTTATATAGCTGTTTGATCAGGAATAATTGAATAAAACTTGCAACAGAAAAAGTTTAGATTAAATTTTAAAAGATGCTGCCTGATATGGAGAGCTCTTGGCTGATGAAAGCATTTCTCAGGGTATCTGGGCAAAAATTCTTGAAAAGTTATTGGAGGGAGTGTTTCCACAGTAACTGTCTACTGTGTCAAGTACCAGGTGTTATTCGTTATGATTTTGGAGAGGAGGTGGGGGATGAAAAATAATGTAAATACTTATTATTTATAATCACACAGTATCTTTCTGCCACTTTTAGCACATATTCATTAATGTCTTATTACATTTAGTCCTGCATCTGGCATGCTTGTCTGCTATAGAATGTAAATTCTTGGTGGGCAGGTAACATTTTTCTGTTTGAGGAGTTGATGGCATTTTAATTACTTATCTAGATCTAATTGTTTTTCCATTGATGACCCCATAGCTTCTCACTAAATACTTTCCAAGGCTGTTACTGAACCATTCCTTGTACTTTCTTTATGTTTGTACATTCTGAGCTGCTATCCTGGAATGCCTGCCCTCCCTCTCTCCTCACCACTTAAGGAAATCTTATCTAATGTTCAAAGGACAGCTCAGATCCTAAGTCCATCCTTATGCCTTCTCTGATCATCCCAGGCCTTAAGTGGACCCTTCCTGCCTATGAACTCTCTCTCTCTCTCTCTCTCTCTCTCTCTCTCTCTCTCTCCACACACACACATGTATCATACATGTGCTATACACACTTATGTGAAATGTGCATATGTATCTATATACATACTTATATATACATATATCATGTGTGATATAGACACATATATGAAATGTGTATATGTATATATGCACACATCTATACTTATATAAGCTACATTTTCTTATGTGTTTGTGTATTTTCCATTTATACATGTATTCCCTTTCCAAGTAGACTATAGGCTCCTGTAAGGCAAAGACTCTATCATATTTTTTTTATCATTATTTCCACCCTTTCTCCAGTCCTGTGTCTCCCCCACCTCCCCTGCCCCTCCCTCTCAGTGCCTTGAACATGGACAGAAACTCCAAGAATGTTTGGCAAACATGATGAAAGTAGCTTTAACATGTTAATGCAACAAGGGCCCCCCTTCGACCTTTACTGAATCTACTCAGAAGGCAGCAGGGACCCTGTTGCTTCTGGCTAGGAAGTAGGACTTGGCCCAGAAGTTCAGCCTCTTACATCTCGAAGGCCTAAAACTCCATTCTCTTTCCCTCATTCTCTCCTCCCGGCCAAAAATCATGTCAAAGAAGTTTGTCTGTGAGTGTTCTATTCAACTTGTTTTACATTAATGCACCACTACGGTGACCCACTGCTGAGTCTTTCACTTGTAATGGAATCTAATAATTTACATGCACTTCGCAAGCAATACACTAGGAAACTCACCATTTGTTTGAAATTGCTTTGCTTTTTCAGTATTCGAGCTGATGTGATAGTAGCCTAAGAGATGGGATACAATAAAGCCAAATGAGTGAATATGGCCAAGTAAAATTCAGGGTGGGCACACAGTGAAGATATGTTCCTGGATTAGAATAACATCCCTTGGAGAATCAGAATAAACCTTCATAGATACATATATACTTTATGTGCACACACATATACATACATACATACATACACACATATGTTACAGAATTAATTGGCACATTATCTTGTTGTTTTATTCTTTTCCCACTTAAACATGTTAGAAGCTAATTCTTATATGCAGCCCCAAATTAAAATGGAGTAATGCCATAATTGTTTTCATTATAAAGTAGATGTCAACTTGAAACATAATTTTTTTTACTTTATATTGTGTTTGTATATCTAGCTAAGTAGCTTTCTCTCTATCCATATATAGGCACATGATGATAATAATCATAGCTCATATTTATATAGCACTTTAAGATTTGCAAGGTACTTTGCATATACTATTTCATTTCATCCACAGTGACCCTATGTGGTAGGTATTATTATTATTATTATTTTATTTTTATTATACCCATTTTATAGATAAGGAGACTAAGACTGAGAGTTTAAATTGCTTGCTAATGGTTAAGCAGCTAGAAGGCATATAAAACAGGTTTCTATGTCAGAACTTCCTGAATCTAAGACCAGTCCCACCTCTTAATAGAGATATGTGTTCCCTTGAGGTAGTAGGTCTTTACAAAATAGTTCCCTCTTCAAAAGCATTGTGGCTCTAATATTAAGAAACTGACGAATACCGTGAAGGACCTGTGATTTCCCCAGTGGGGAAACCTCCTAATGTGGAAATTCCTTCTAACAAGAAAGATCAGAACATAGCCATAGCTTAGTAGAAACATCACAGAGGCACATAAGGATTAAATCATTTGTCCAGGGTCTCACAGCTGGAAAGTGTCACAGGTAGAATTTGATCCAATGTTCCCTGAGCCCAAGCCCAAAATTCAATATATTATACCATATTGCCTGTGTGGTCAATGAGTATTATTTGTTGTTCAGTTATTTTCTTAATTATGTCTGACTCTTTATGAGCCCATTTGGAGTTTTCTTGGCTGAGCTGCTAGAGTGGTTTGCCATTTCCTTCTCCAGCTTATTTTACAGATGAGGAAACTGAGGTAATCAGGGTTAAGTGACTTGCCCAGGGTCACACAACTAGTAAGTGTTGGAAGCCAGATTTGAACTCAGGAAGATGAGTCTTCCTGACTCTTGGCACAGTCCTCTGTATGCTGCATCAATTTTTTATATGGTTAATTTATACAAATACTTTGATACTAAAACAGATCAAGAGAAAGATTTGTGAGCAGTGAAGATAAACACTTGACATGTTATCTTTTCACCAGAAGCCATTAAACCAAATTTTAAGGCCAGGGTTTGTTACGAAGGTTTTGGGGTTGGGGTTTTGTTTTGTTTTGTATATTCAACACCTTATTTTTTAAAAAAAATTTTAATATATTTTATTTATTTTGTTGAAAATTTCACAATTACATTTAAGTTTTTTAATATTCATTTTTTAAATTTGAATTTTAAATTCTCTTCCTCTAGCCCTTTTCCCCCTCTTGAGAAGGCAAGTAATATGATTTTTATTACAGGTATAATCATGCAAAAAAATTTTCCATATTATACATGTTGCAAAAGGACCCCCGCCCCTTCCCGCCACCAGAAAAAGTAACAAAAGTAGAAGAATGCTCAGAGTTCATCAGTTCTCTCTCATCTCAGTAGATCCCATTTTTCATCCATGGGTCCTTCAGAATTGTCTTGGATTGTTATATCGATCAGAGTAGCTAAGTCATACACATTTGATTGTGGTTATAGTATTGCTATTACTGTGCACAATGTTCTCCTGGTTCTGCTCACATCACTCTATCAATTCATATGTGCAAGACACCATTTAAAATGGCATTTCTCCATTTGAATTGGGGATAGGAGGACAGTTGTTGCAATATGGTGGGATGGAGTCATTGCCATCGTATGATATTTGTCTTTGGTAAAGCATATTCTTTCATCACAGATTTCATATATAGATCCATCCATCTATATCCATATGCATATACATACACACATACACATATATGTAGAAATTAACATGTTTTCATGGCTTAAGTTTTAGTTTTGCCTCTGAAAGAAATTGGTAAGAAAAATTCAAGCATAGTTGCTGTGTATAATTCACATAAATGTAAAGGCATTTAAGAATGTGATATATACTCAGTATGGTAATGCCTTTTTTCTTCTTCCATATTGATGTGTTACAGGGATGGATTAACAGTTTAGAGCCTCAGTAATTACATTGGGATTTGGAGCTTGAATCCCTTTGTGGTAAATAAAGTTGTAACATCCTTTTACCATCTCTACAATTTGCCTTGAATTTCTATTGAAGAGGGAATCACAGGGATTCCATTGTTGGAATATTAGCAACACACTTGTCACAAGTCAATAGTATAGGAGAAAGAACACTGTCCTTGAGAGTCAAAAGACTGTCAGCTACTAGTAGTATGACCTTGGGAAAGTTGCATAATCTCATTTTCCCTATCTGTTACAGGGAGATGATACTCTCTACTCTGACTTGTGTTTGTCCTTCATTTTTGAAGAGGACCATAACATCAGAGAATGATGACATGACTTGCAGTTGACTTGGATTTGAGTGAGGGAGGGCTGTGCAAGGTCACCAGCCTCATTTCCTCCTCCAGAGGACTACTGGAGATAGCCCCAGATGCAATGGGAAAGGCTGGCCCTTTTAGTCTTTTTAGGTTTTCATTTTGAGTGAGGTAACACCCATTAGGCCTCTTTAAGAATGAGTCAAGGGGCGGCTAGGTGGCGCAGTGAATAGAGCCCCGGCCCTGGAGTCAGAAGGACCTGAGTTCGGAGCCGGCCTCTGACACTTAATCCACACAAACAAAAACCTAGCCATGTAACCTTGGGCAAGTTACTTAACCCAAATTGCCCTAAAGGGGCGACTAGGTGGCACAGTGAGTAAGAGCACGGGCCTCGGAGTTGGGATGACCCGAGATCAAATCCGGCCTCAGAAAATGAGCACCCACACATAAATAATGACTAGCCGTGTAACCTTGAGCAAGTTACTTAACCCCAATTGCTTTAATAAAAAAAAAAAAAGAATGAGTCAAGGGATGGCCCCTTTAATAAAAAAAAAAATCAAACTGGGAGGGGAAGACCCTCAGGGATGTTGGTCAAAAGGAAACTGGTTACTATTTATTATTTACCTACACTCTGTGCTGGGAGGGCAGGAACCTGTGGTTGTCCCATCTAAGAGCTCCAGAGTGAATTGGGTTTTAAGGCTTGGTTTTTGAGAAAGAAATCTAGCCATTAAACCCCAAGTTAATGAGGCAGCTGTCAGCCTACAAAATTTACTTTCTTTTGGGCAGAGCTCCCTCAGGTGAAGAGAGGGAGAGGGACATTTCCTTCTACTCTGACTAGCTTACAGGCTATTGTAAGAATCTAATAAGATAATGTGTGTAAAGTAGTTGAATTCTAAAGAGTTATAAATATATTCATGCGGCATGCTATATAAATATAACACATTAATGTAAATTATTTTTATTAGTATGATATAATCTGTTTGAAGAAAGGGGCTGTTTCATTTATGGCTTTGTGAATGGAACTCCTGGGATAGTGCTGGACACATACATAGTAGGTGTTTGTTGATTGATTCGATAATTATAACCACCATCCCCACTACCACTTTTTAGTCTCATATAGTCTGGGAAAATGAAAAGGAACTCCTCCTTACCACAGCGAAGGAGGCCTTTACATTAGTTGGTTGAGGTATAATATTCTTTAACTTTAAAAGACTCTTTCCAAAGGTTCAGGAATTGATTTAGTTTGGAATACATTCCAAGTTTGTTAGGCTTAGCGTCTAAAGTGTTGTTGAAATACCTTTGGAATGAAATAGAAAATGAAATTTGCTTCAGAAACAGTCTTCCTCCCTGATCTCACCTAGAATTACAGAATGAGTCCATCTAGTTCAATCTGTGCCTGAACAAGAAATCGCTCCTTGAAAACCTCAACTAGTGGTCATCCGATCTTTACTTAATGACCTCTAATGAAGGCAAATCCACTACTTCCTCTGAGCAGCCCATGTCTGCTTTTGGACAGCCCTCATTGTTAGGAAGTTTTTCCTTAAGATGAGCTGAAATCTGTCTCTCTGAAACTACCACCTATTAATAACTTCTAGTTTTGCCCTCTGGGGCCAAAAAGAGCAAATCTAATCTTACTTCCATATCTTTTGAGAGGGTGATGTAGAATTAAAGCAATATTAATTTCAAGCTATTCATAACATAGTGTGTGTGAGGGGAGACAGGAGGGCTGTAAGGAATCAATAGCCAGCCCATTGTCAAAGCATACATGCAGGATAAATATGTTTATGTGCAAGCTTTGAAGAGAAATATCGTAAGCACCAGACAAAAAGCAAGTCCTAATGAAAAATTGTTTCAGGTGCTTGACAACATCCTTTGTTAACTGATGTTCTTCTTTATTACTGTCTCAGCAGTAAATAATCAATGTAACCACATGTGGGATCACTTGTATTCCTTACTGAATTCACGTTTTGCAACCTCAGCTATATTCCTCTGTCTTCTTCCCTCCCAGGCTTAACTCTGAAGTTCTGTCCACTACTTATCTGCCTCACCCTTGGGTGCTAAATAGGAGTGGTTTCATTCAGTTGAGAATCATTGTAGATAGAGAAGCCAACTGAAGGGTGGGGATGGGAATAATTGGATGAGCCAAGAGAAGATACTATGGCTAAAGAGTTTAGAGATGTATGTGGACCTTTCAGATTAAAACAACAACAACCAAAAAGAATATTCAATATAAAGGGGTTTTTTTTGTTTCTATTTGTATAAGAGGAAGAGGTGGGCTGTTTGGGCAATGAGGAGCTCTTTGGAAAATTGGCATGAATGGATGTCCTTTTTCAGATTCTGCAACAAAGTAATGGGGTCCCTTTGAGAACTAGCCATGAGTTGCTATGCTGGTAGGGGATAGATGAAAAGATGCAGTTTTTCCTATTTTTAAAAATGTTTCATGAGTTTATATAACTCCTGGTTGGTTTTTAAAGCTTTTCACAATCTGCTCTCTCTACCTTTCCAATCTTCTGGCACATTCTTCCCCTCCATGCTCTCTTAGTCTAGTCATACTGACCTCCTTAATGTCTCTCACACGCCCCATCTCTCATCTCTGTGTCTTTGCATTGTCTGTCCCCCATGCCTCAGCTCCTCACCTTTCCTGTTTGGAAACCTTGGTTTCTTTCAAAACTCAGATCAAGTGCTCTCTTCAATATGAGGTGTTTCCTGACTATCTCAGCTACCAGTGCCCTTCTTACCCAAACTACTTCATATTCATTTTGTATTTATTCTTTATATATGTGTTATCCCCCTTTCCCCCTGCCCCCACGTATGCTCCTTGAGGTCAAGAACCTATTCACTTGTTTTTGTATTCCCAGTACTCAGCACAGGGCCAAGCACTCAATGGATGCTTGTTGATAAGATGTAGGTTTTAATCAGATTACCTAGTAACCTCAGGAGAGGATGAATCTCTAAGAAAACAGGAGTAGTGAAAAGCTACTGGAATCAGAGCAACTAGGGTGCAACCTTAGGCAACCTTATCTTAGTTCTCTGGACCCCTATAATCTTATCTATAAAGAGAGGAGGGTTAAGATAGATGACCTTCAGGATGCTTTGCTACATCTTAGAAGGTTATGAAGTGGCTTCCTCTAGCTACTGAGGGACCCTGGTGTAGGTGGGTGGGGAGTGGAGATTGTGGAGATTCAGACACATGGCCTGCCTATGCTCAGGAGAAATTGGAGCTTCAAGCCATGCCCTTTGGGTCTTTAGATCTGAGGTGTTCCCCCCAGTCACCTTCTTATTGAAAAAAAAAATATTCTCTTAATCGTGATTCGCTGGATCAAATAATTTTAAAATTTCTAAGAGTCCAGTCCCATTTTGACCTATTTGAAAACATTTGTGTTATTGATTCATCCTTGTTCCCAAAGGGACCCAGCCTCACATTTGACAGTGTTTCAGAGAGAGAAGAAATCAGGTGAATAATAGTTCTGTAAGGTCTAAAAGTTCCGGCAACACTGAGACAATAAAGGCTGAGTGGGAAAGGGGACTGAGGGGGGGTTGGGTGAGAGAGAGCTTGAAAGGAAGGCCAGGAAAGGGTATGAGAGCTTCATTGGGTTGGTCTAAGCATGAGAAACTAAGAGAAAGATTAAAAAAAATGGGAGGGAAAAGATCATTCCAGTGGGGAGTGAGGGGGAGACTCGTGGATGGTAACAGAGGACCATAGATTCGCTGTTTTGAAAGGGTCAGAAGGAACTTGAGAATATTGCAGTCGGAGGAGAAAGTAGAGGGAGAGCTATGTAATGATGGTGACCCATGGACTTTGAACAACTCTCATTTTGATAGGATGACCTTGTCTTTGCTTCGTTGAAGTGAAACTGAGAGGGGCTTAGCACTACATGAATATCCAACCCTTTGCTTTTCCAAGCAGTTGCTTAGCCCCCTATTGTTTCCAGTGAGCTAGGACTAAATGCTTTCAGTGTAGATAGTCTGCTAATGTGTCATATGAATTATTTGTGTTATCTCTGTGCTGTGAAATTAGAGGCCTTTACCCAGTGTGGTAAGGAGATTAAAATGAAAGTCTGTGGGTTTTTTTTTTTTCATGATATGGGGGAACCAGGACAAATATAGGGTGTGTGTGTGTGTGTGTGTGTGTGTGTGTGTGTGTGTGTGTGTGTGTGTGTGTGTGTGTGTGAGAGAGAGAGAGAGAGAGAGAGAGAGAGAGAGAGAGAGATCTAACAGTAGGGAGGCTTTCTGAAACCAGTGCCTTCTGTAACCTGAAAGCTGAGATCAGACCCAAGGTTTCTTCAAAGAGGTTTGTATTTTATTCTCTGGCACTTCTTAAGGGGTTGGGATTGGGTAAGGGGAGGGAGTGGGGAGGAAGGCTTGGAGTGGGTGATCCTCTGATTTCTTTTTTTTTTTTCATCTTGGTCTTTTTAACTTTGTGGAAAGCAGTTCCAGTTTGATGGTCAGACCCTTTTCAGGAGGTTAAGGCCCAAACAGTCCCCTTTTGTTAAACAGTTCTCCTATTTGTGTTTCTCTTGAAAGGTGCCCTTCAGTACAGCAGCTCCTTTATTTGGGCTGTTTATAATAGGGCCCTAAAAAAACCTAAACAGAAATCAGACTTAACCCCAGTCAAGTGACTCCTCTGCCCAAGCAAAGTGGAACCCAGACAAGATGAAATCTTGTTACCTGAGCACTGCCTTAGGTTTGCAAGCCTTGCCTTATCTTGCCTGCCTCACTTTTCTGGGAGCCAGTGGAGTCCAGGTTAGGAAATGCTTGTGTGTGAAGTAAAAGTGAATGAGAATAGAGGTCTCAGTGATTTGGGTTGCATTTGTATTTATCAGACTGATAGACTGCTTATTAAGGGATAGTGAGCTATGAACCTAGGAAGAAAATCAGGACAAAATCATATCTAGGAAAAAGGCAGAATGGCATAGTGGGTAGAAGGCTAACCTTATATCCAGAAAGACCTAGATTCAAATCCTGCTATTGATACAGTGTGAGGTAACTTGGAACTGTAGCTGGGTCATATCACCTCTAGTTAAAAATGTAGAGTCAATTCTCATGAGTTACCTGAGGACTGTTTCCGTGGAGAGAATTTTCCACACAAGGAGTACCCAAACTAATAAAGACTTCTAGATTAATAAGAACCTTTAAACAAACCTAGTATACCCTCAACAAATACAAATAAATATGGAGTGAATTCTTAAAATTGGGACTATTTTTACCTTTTGAACAGGAAGACAATTTAAAGCAACAAAAGCAGTTCATGTGTCCTGGGTTCACTGTGAAATCAGACTAAGTTTATGTGTACAATGGAAAACCCTATTGGTTAGAAACAAACTAATTTCCAACCTGGGCTCTGGCTCATTTTGTCACTAAAAGTCTTCTAAAGGTCTTCTACATATATGTTTAGGTTTTCTCTTCCTTCTTCCTCCATCAGTTGGGCAGGTCTCAGGTTTTGCTGTGGAATGAAACACTGGTTTGCTCTGAGTGAGTCCCTAAGGGAATCTGGCCTTTCTTGAGTATGCACAGACAATGGTATTTTAAAATATTGGGCCCTGAAGCAAGGGAAAAAAATGCAAGAAAGGGCCTGTGCATCTTTGGTTAAATGCAAAATGAATAAATCTTCAAGGCAAGGGGAAAAGGGGCCTTCTCCATCTGTGAGACATCCAGCAATGTAAGGACTCTGTGAATACAGCACAGTCACAAAGTGAGAAACTTCTTGGGGTAGGCATTGATTTTATCCCGAAGTCATGAGTTTTGGGAAGTCAGGGCTTAATTCTGTGGCAGAAAAAAATGAGCTAAATATGCAATTCTATTTTAATTTTCACTTTGTGCCAAGGAAGAGGCATTGGGAGACAGACTATAAATGTATAAGTACATAGTTGCAGGAATAGCCCCATACAAAAGTAGAGGGAGTAGATTCTGCAGAGAATAAATATTTTATCATGTTTTGTAATGAATGTGAATGGTGCTTTAACTTTCCTTGACAGAATTCCTCTGTAGAGGCTGTTCTCTTAATGAGCCGACCTTGATTTCTTGTTGATAATCACTGCATTTTGAATGTATGCATGTTTCAGTAACTGAAATTTCAGAATTAGGCTGAGGCTTTAAAGTATGAATATGCTAATGTTTCTTAGGGTGGTCAATGTTTCTCAAAGTAGCTGCTAAAATTCTTGACTTTCAGGTTTGTTTGTTTACACATGGTCTTGTTTTTATCTGTGTGTTTTATCCCAAGCAGGAGTGTAGTGTATCTAATCACTTTGCATTCATTGTACCATGAATATAGCCCAAGGTAGTTAAGTACGCGGCATCATTTTAAAAAATGTGTGTTGTTGTTTTTTAAGTAAAGCAGATCCCTTCATACTCAAATGGATTTGTGGTCTCCTTGAAATAGATGTTGCCTCCCACAGTGCACATCACCATTCATCCAGACCTGTGGGACTCTTGTCCACACCCTCCCATAAGTTCACCTTGGGAGCCCACCCAAAGTGCTGGGGGGGGGGGGGGTTCCTAGATTTCTCTTGACATCCTGAGGATACTGGTAGAGCAGCCTGGCTCTCCACCTGTTATGCTTGGCTTTCTCCACAGGATTAGTCTATGTCCTTTTTCCATCATGCATTTCCTTGGAAACACATCTTATTCCATATCTCATATTTCTTAATTGTTATCCTCCTCACACCCACCATGAACTTCATTTTTAATTCTCTGGATACTGTACTATTCCATGACTGAAAGTCATAGAACAACACTGCTGGAATATTGCTATTAATTAGGAAGGGCCTTCGTCTTGGGGGAGAAATTTGGAGTCACCAAAGGATAACCCACTCTCCTCTTGTTTAATTCTAGGGTAAGTTCCTTGTGTAGGAGGACTCTATGTTTCTAGTTTGTTTATTCTTCTTGTTATAATCTGGACAATAGATCTTCTTTATCCATTTGGGAAGTTCTTTCATATGTTTAATTTTGTGGCAAATAAGGGTCTGTTTTTCTTTTGTTTGTTTGTTTTAGAAAGACCACTGGGTCTGAACTACTTCAACTTTTTTGTGGGCATCTCTCTTGCCTTTGGTGATCAGGACATATTGAATTGGGTTCAGGCAGCAATACACTAAAGAGCTGGGTGGCCCAAGCCTTATTATGGTTAATGCATCTGCTAAAAGTTCTCCTGGGAACAGCTTATATATTAATAGAAATTATTTTATTCATTGTCCTTGTATTCTCAGCATCTAGCAGAATGCCTAGTGCATAGTAGGCATTTAATAAATAATTATTGATTGATTGAAGGCACTTAAATGCTTATTGATGGATTGATTGAAAAATTCTTCCTCACTCTATTTGAGAAAATCACATATGTTTATTTTCTACATAGTTGAAACAAATGTGAGAAGACAGGAAATGGAAACATATAGCTAGCCAGCTCTCAATTATTTATACAAATGGAAGGGAACAGAGGCACAAATAATCCAGAATAGCAAATAATTTAAAGCTCACTTATATTTGACATAAATGCAAGTTCTTATGCTTCTGTTTGAATATGGGTATAGTAAGTGTTCTGGGAATCTGCTTCAAACAAAACATGAAACCAAATCATGATGACCAACTAAAGGAAACTGCCCAGTATCCTTAACCTGACACTCTCTGTTCTAGCCTTCCCTGCAACCCACTGCAGACTGGGAATTAAGAACATTCAGACTAAGGCAAGGTTTACTCTTTCAGACTTTCCCTAGAGTAGGTAGTGTTTGTTTCAAAGAATTTCTCCCTATGTCACATCTATGGAGGGCATTCATAGGATCATAGGGAGACCCTGGAGACCATGTAGTACAGACTCCACATTTGACTGATGAAGAACTGAGGCTAAAAAAGTTCATTTGACTTGCCCAATGTCACACACTTTGTAAGTATCTAAATCAGGATTTACTCCCAAGTTTTCCTGACCCCAAACCCTATGCTATATTGCACCTTGCTAAATGTATTAAAACAAAACAAAACACAACTGCAATTGATAGGCGTAAGCTTGAAAGTCATTGATTGCAGTTGCTTTTGGATGCTTTAGAATTATTAACACATTTGAAGTATGCCACATTAGGGACCTTGATTCAAAAGTATTCCCAATGACAGCCTGCCTGTTGTTTGCATTTATCAGTCATGTGATGGAACTGTTGAAGCTAGTGCTGAGGATGCTTCAGGGCAAACTTGGTAACATCACACCCAGCTTTCTCTCATCAGAATCACTGTGGACAGGAAAACAGGAAAACCTTTTTAAAGAAATTCATTGCACTGTTATTCAAATGGAAATCACCAAGCACTCTGAATTTAATTGCTAATGAAAGGTGAACACAGACTTCTAGGGCTTGGTTAAATCCTTGATTTGCCTCTTCTTGATTACCTTTTGGGAAAGCTATAATCAACTCAGTCTTAATTCTTTCCAGAGGTTTTTTGTGCTACAGGTTAAGGGCCTAAGGTTCTCTTCCATTCTTTTAGACCTCTTTTTGGTCCATTATGGAATGGCAAAGGAGAGGAAGCCTAGAGAAGTATATAGAGAACAGGCCTTGGAGTTGTTAGTCTTGTCTCTGACAAATAATAAATTGTGACCTTGGGTTTGTTAGTGACCTAGGTGACTCTTTAAGACAAATTACAGACCAGTTGCTGATTACCCTTTGGTGAAGGGAGAGTTCACACATGTGGCCTTCTAGGTTCTTAGATGTGGCCCAAGTTTTACAGAACAAATTCCTTTATTAAGGGGATTTGTTCTGTGAAGTTAGGATTTAGTTAAAGGGATACAGTTGAGAAACTAGAGGGCCATATGTGGTTTCAAGGCCACCTGTGCCCTATACTAAAGAACTCACAGATACAAGAAAATAAAATTGATGCTAGTCAAGTCAACCAGCATTTTTTTAGTTACCTACCACTATGCTAAGCCTCATAAATATAAAAAAAAAAGGCAAAATTTAAAAGTCCCTGCCCCCAACGAACTCTAACTCAGAAGACCACATGTAAACAAGATATGTACAAGATAAATTAGAGATAATCTCAGAGGGAATGCATAAAGTAAGATGCAGGAGGACTGGGAAAGGTTTCATGCAGAAGGTATGGGACTTATTCTAGGACATGGAGGAAGCCAGAGAAGCCAGAAGATGGAAATTAAAAGAAAGTGTTCCAGGCATGGTGAGCAGCCTGCAAAAATGCCAAGAGTTGGGAAATGGACTGTGCTGTTTAAGGAATAGCAAGGAAGCTTAGAGTCACTGTATCATAGGTGATATAAACGGGACCAAGCTAGAAGAAGAGTGGAAAAGTAGGAAGGGGCCATATTATGAAAGGCTTTAAAAGCCAAAGAGAGGACTTTATATTAGATCCTGGATATATTAGGGAGTTAGTGGAGTTTATTAAATGATTTGGAGGTAGGGAATCACATGATCATTCCTGTGATTTAGGAAGATCAGTTTGGCTGAATGGAGATTGACTGGAATAGGGAGATATTTGATGTAGGGAGGACGACCAGCAGGCTAGTACAATAGTCCACACTTGAAGTGATGAGGGCCTGCACCAGGAAAATGGCAGTATGAGAGGAGGATGCTAACACCCCTATATTCCTCTTCCTGTTCTGCAAGTTTCTGGTTTAAGGCCTACCAATGGAAATGTAGTTGCTGCGTTGTGTACTTCTGCCTTTATGCAATGGATCCCTGAATTTGGAAGCAGAGATCCCGCGTTAAAATCAACCTGTACGAGCCTGGGCAAGTAACTTAATTTCTCTCGGCCTCAGTTTCACCAAGCAAAAATGAGGGAGTTGGACTAGGTGACCTCTGGGGTTCTTCCAACTGTAAATCTATGATCCTATGATCTCTTCACTTCCCTATAATCCATAGCTGTCCCATTATCATGGATGAGGAAGAAAAAACATCAGTCTCCTTCCATTTCTCTTATTCACTCGGTGGGCATGACTCAGTAAATCCTCTATTTTCTAAATTTGAGAAAAGTGGGTGCAAAGAAGTGGTGAAACCCTCTTCACAGTATAAATACATAGAGACCTATGAAATCTAGCAGCTTGAATACATTATATTTAGCAAGCTAATTATAAACAGTATCAGTAACATCTTCTGAAATTTAGAAGTTAGATTGTTTACTATTCACAGAGATGGAGATGCCAATTTAGAGCATTGCACCCTAGGGATTACTGCCTCTGGGCATGACTAGAAAGGCTGAGCTTAGGCTGTGGACAGCAGATGGATGGTCCTTCAGCAAAACAAACCTGAAAATTCCTCTGTCAATTCCAGAGAAATCAAATTCAGGTCATGCCTTAGATAGTGACTGACCAAGAAAACACCGTTTGAAAACTATCAGGGTTCATAGGCCATTGTAGAATTCTTAGGAAGAGTTAGAACATAGATGGCTTAGAACAGGGATTCTTGGCCTTTTTTGTGTCGTGGACCCTTTTGGAAGTCTGGTAAAATCTGTGGACTCCCTTCTCAGAATGATGCATATTTTTGTTTTTTAAAATACATAGATTCCTAAGAAACCAATTATATTGAAACACAGTTATCAAAAAAAATTTTTTTTTAAGTTGAGGACCCCCAGTCAAAAAGCCTTTGCTTAGAAGATCCCCAAATAAGTACATATGTACATTGCAGTATGTTCTAATAGTAACCCAAAAAGGACTTTTCCCCTCTTTCTTTGAAGGAAACTTGTAGAAGAAAGAATGGAATCTCAACATTTTATGTGTGTCGGTGTGGAATAAGGGATGATCTTCTTCTACAGTACACCTGATCATGGTTTGATGAGTTGCTTGATTTTCTAATAACAACTCTAAGGTCCCTTTTAGTTCTAAAATCCCTTGATCCTAAGCAAGTAATATTGGAGAGAAAGACAGAAAGAGAGAGAGAGAAGGGAGAGAGAATAAGAATATGAACAGCTGTTGGTGCCCACCCTCATTCACACCCTTCCCCAATGTTCCTTCTGTTGTGCCAATCAGGTGTGAATGAGTGTGTGGTGGGGGTGCTGGGAGGCTAGAAAAGTGGGTGGAAGAATAGTCATTAGGGGGAAACAATGATTAAGGATAGAGATTTTTTGTTTTCTCTAGTAGTGGAAGAAGTATGAAGGTAGCATTTCTTTATGACCTCTGAGGTAGTAGCCTGGGGAACTCCTAACTATTTCCAGGAAATCTTAATTCACACCTTCCCTTTGCTAGATCACCACCATATTAGACTTAGCCATGGCTTCCCTTCTCCTTTGCTTTGGAGGAAAAGAAATCTTTTTTTTTCCCTGGTACCCTAGTCCTTTATGCTTGTTTTCCTGTTCTCTTGGGTTGCCCAATTTTCTTTTCACTTGAGTATCTTGTTGCTCTTTGGGCCAAATGCTTGTGCCAGGGAGCTCCTTCAGACTGAACTCTCCCCTCCAGCTCCTAGTGAACTTGAACTTCCGGCTGGCTAGACAATGGTAAACTCTGAGCTCCTTGGAGAAATTCCTGCATGTGATTTTGACAAGTAACTTTAACTGATTGTTAAAAGCAGCTTATGATTCTAGGTTGGCAGGCACATGTATTATAGACTCAGAATATTAAAGATGCAAAGTTTAAAGCTGAAGGGGGAAGAAAAAAAAAGCCCCCTGCTCCAAAACAAATCTCCCTAGCTCCAACAGGAGCTGGTAAGAGAGTATCTGTTGAAAGCCATATTGGCTGTGGAAGTGCCTTTTTCTTTTGGCCTATAATTTATTGGCTAATCTGCCTTACTTCCCCTCTTCTGGAGACCATCCATATGGAGAAAGCCCATATTGTGACATTTCACAATTGTGTGATGATTCAGTAGTTTTCTTCCCCCTTTATAGCACCCCCCCTTCCTTATTAGGAATGTATTCCTTATTTGCAGGTTCCTTTTGTAAAACTAAATTTAATATTATTCTGTTTACCTTAAGTGTGGATACTGAGTAGCTGAATCTGGATTTGATGGCGCATCATCACTGTGGACCCTTCTTGGTCACAGTTTTTACAAGAAAGGTGAAAAGTCTGCACCTCATAAAAATAAGCACTTTGTGTAAAGGCCAAGTCCTCCTAGACATTGGGAGTTTCAGGTTGGTATTTCAAGGCAGGATTTAGTCCCAGTATAAATGGAGTCCAACTGCATGACCTGCAGATTGACGTTTTTAGAGGGAAAAGCCAACAGAATGGGCAGCTAGAGTTAGAGAGGCATTTGCTATTTTTGTCTGTTGTCCAGTCATTTCAGTTGTGTCCAGTTCTTCATGTCCCTGTTTGGGATTTTCTTGGCAGAGATACTGGAGTGGTTTGCCATTTTCTTCAGCTCATTTTACAGATGAGGAAACTGAGGCAAACAGGGTTAAGTGATTTGCCCACAGTTGTATTGCTTCATTTTAAATCTCTGCTCTGAGCTTGGGCATCTTTGAAAACACACCCATTGCAAGATTTCCATCACCAGGCTTTCACATTTAGCTCCAGACGTGGACTGGGTAGTACTTGCTGTTTGTTTTGTTTTGTTTTTTGTTTAAGGGAAGTGGAGAGGGGAGGGAAGAAAGACTGGGTCTTCCTGTCTGGCCTGGGTTAGAAGTACAGTAGCCACTCACTGGCTGATCTGCACAGAAGCTTTGACCTGCTTGTTTCCCACCTATATGAGTTGTCCTTTCCACAGGAAGCTTGGAGGTCCCTCCAATCCCAGAGGCTCACCACGTTAATGTAGGACAGGGAGAATATTGGAATCACTTTAGCCCTACTGTTGTTCAGAACTCCCAGATTTAAGTAATTCACTGTCCTCAGCCTCCCCAGCAGCAAGGACTACCATGCCTATCTGTTTACTTGATTTTTAACACTTGGGGTCAAATCCCCAAGCCTAACCTCATATAACTTATAGGATGACACTAGCCACATTTGTCTTAGTCAGTGCCAAGATCTTCAAAGGCATATTGGTGTCTATTTCAAACATAGTTCCTAGGGACTTCTCTCTATACAAGGAATCCATAGTATACTTGACGCAGAAGTATCTATTGAGAGCCAAGAACCTTATCTTCAGGAGACATGTTCATTAATGTTATGAGGGGTGGGATGCTACTCTGAAATATATGAGTGAAGTTGTTCCAGTCAAGGGGTTCTTAAGCCAAAGAGTCTGTGAACTTTAATATATATATAATTGTATTTCAATATAATTGATTACCTTTGTCATTTTAAAAAATTTTATGCATTTAAAATCATTATTATTTGAGAAGAGTCCATAGGCTTCACCAGAAGGCCAAAGGAGTCCATGACACAAAAAAGTTAAAAATCCATGCTCTAGCTACATATCTCAGTGGCTGTGCCCAGTAATGAATGGTCTTTTATCCTTCTTGAAGTTAGTTTGAATGGTGACTTTATGACCTAAGGGGCATTGAATTCATGTTTATCAAGTCTAAATTGATAGGGCCCTGTCATTTTGTAATGATGATGAGGTTGTCTGCAGTGTTTTAGCTCAGAATTTTGTCCTTTTGCCTAAGGAGGGAGAGGAAAAAAGAATTTCTCCCTTGAGCCTATTTTCCTGTGTCCCTCATCTCCACCCCCCTTGCCCACCTGATTTTTAATGTTAATGCCACCAAATTGTTTTTTTTTTTCTATTTTTCCTGATTTGGTTAGAAAGGTAAAACTATCCAAAACTCAATTACTTTTTCAGAGCAGCTATGTTAAATGTTTGATTTGATATCTTGTTGAAAAGGACTGAAAAAGCATATTGGGAATTTGGATTCTGTTACTGGAAGATTCTGTATGGTAACAGTAGAGAAGTCATTGAGTTGGCATGAAACTGACAAGCTTCAGAGCCTGTTAGAAAAATATTAATGAATTTATAGTATCTTTTAAAATTTAGGATCACAACCTCATTCGCATTATCCATTTACTCTGTACTCACAGGTGATATCCCTGGATATACCATTCTGTTCTTCTATTTTTTTAATTTTAGTTTTTTAAAATTCTAAAGCATTTATTTTCTCCCCCTCCAGCCTTTTCCCCCCTCAACAAAGCTTTATCCCTCCTCTATATTGCTGAGTGAAATTGAACTATTGCTGTGATTCACATGAGATGGTAGAGTTATCATTTTAATGCCTTAATCTCCTCCCTACTATTGCATTATTCCTTCCTTCCCCTGAGTCCTACTCAGAGTTCTCTTTAGGGGGTTGTGATAGCCTCTAGGTTCTCGAAGGTTATGCAAATAGAGGATAAGCCTTGGCCAGTCCTGTAGAGTATAAGGTATAGGCCTGGTCTCAGCCAATCTAACTCATTCGGAGAGGCTCATTACCACACTGGGTACAGGTTGGTTACTCTAAAGTTTCAGCCATTCTTGGAGACTATCCAATAAGTCATGGAGTTGTCATCTGATTCACTGGAGTTGTAACAACTGTGAAATCACAGGTCCTTGAATTAGTATCTATCTATGATTATCCACCTATTCTCCTGTACTAGACTGTGAGTTCCATGAGAGCAAGGTCTATGTTTCATTCTTTGTGTCCCTTGCTTGTCTTTCTCACTGTAAGTTCTCAATAAATATTTGTTGAAATGAATAAATTTGAGCAAAAGCATCTTAAATGTTCAAATCTTTAATTTAGCATTATTATTATATCATACAAGAATCTAGTAGGATAGTCAATACTTGTTACTTGAGTCATGTAAGGTGGCTAACACCTGAAAAATTTATGTGCATTCTGCATCCAGTTTCTAGCTTTAAATAAAAAAATCTTTTTAAGGGAGAAAATACACTGAGAGAATTTGTTCAGGGTGAGTTTCAAAGGTTTGAGAACATATTGTAATGTTCATGGATTGGATTTTCATTTAATTTGGCAGGCCACAGACTTGGAATTTGCATAGCTGGGCAATGGACACAAGAGATGAGAGGGTCAGAAAAAAATGGTAGGAAAATGTAATATTGATGATTTTTATGGTGGAAAGAATATTAGAATGAGAAAGCCTAGAGTCTTGTCCTTGACTCTCCCATTAACTGACTGTGTGACTTTGGGCAGTCCACTCTCCCTTGGGCCTCAGTTTCCTCATCTCTGAAATGAGGAATCAATAAAGTTACCACCTAGCTTTGACATTTCATAATCCCGTGATTCATCTGTAATTTTCTCCCCCTTTATCCCATCTGCCCTTCCCCACTGGAAAAACAGGTTATTTTTCTTCTTTATAGTTTCAACAGTTTATACCCTGATTATGAATGCTGAACAGTCTGATCTAGATTTGGTGGCAAAACTCATTTGCCTCACTTGGTTTGAGCTAATTAATTATCACCTAGATGAGGGTTGGGTAGACATATCTAGAGAGCAAAAGGAACCTCAGTGATCATTCAGTCCAACCCTCTCATTTTATATTCATATACATTTTGTATATTTATTTGTATATATATTATAATGTATAAATATATGCATTTTATGTATATTATGTGTGCACACATATAATATACATATATGCACATGTATACATACATATATACATACGTATGTGTATATGAAAAATGTACATGGATGGATGGACGAAGCAGTACCTGTGATTTTATTCGTATAAACTCCCAGATGAGAAAATTACCTTTACCGATGCAGGTTCACTGTGTCTGTAAAGCTTCCAGGCTTAGAGTTCCTAGAGCAGTGGGAGGTTAAGGGATTTGTCAAGGGGACAGCCAGGATGTGTCTGGGGCGGGACTTGAATTTAGATATTCCTGCCTTGAAGGCCATTTCTATCTACTTTGCCACACTACTTCTCCTAGTTAGTGATAAATGTATAAAAAGAAATGAACTATTAGGCTAGAGACAAACTTGATGTGTGAAATTTCAAAATAACATGAAAATTACTGACCAATTAATGACTTCAGATTTATTTTCTTTAAAAAAAGTTGAGCTAAAGTGGATCATTTGTAAATTTTGCAGGCAGCTTGTATCCATGGGACCAACTCAAGGCAAAGAATCTGATTATTAATAACCATGAGTTCTCTTCATTATGCAAAGTAGAAGTATTGACAGAAAAGTTTTTTGAATTTTCCCATTTCTTCCCTTCATCCCTTCTCATTTGTGCATAATTATCCCTCTATAACAGAGGCCTAATTACAGGTCTGGGGCTTTTCCCCTCTTTTTTCCACTCAGTGGGGTGTTGCTGTATTTCTTTGACTCTTTCCTTTCACTTAGACAAATGGCAAATTCATGAACCTGGCAACAAATGCAGAGAGACCTGGGCATTTGCAGCAATTAGTCAGATTAGCTGACCTGACCAGATCAACTCTGAGTGTTCCAGGGTCTTAAAACAGTAGATTTAACCTGAGCCAAACTAACCATTGGGCGCCTGTGTGTGCAATGACTTTCTGAACACTTTTGGAAAAACCATAGGCTCAGACAGTCCCAGGGCTCAGAAGTAAAAACCTGAATGTAAATGAGGAGGATGCAATAGGAAAAGATGATTTTGTTGCCTCACTTAGAAAATCCATTTACTGTACTGTTGCTTCCCCTGTTGCAATGAAAACTGACTCTGTCTCTCTCTATTTTTCTTTCTCTTCCTCCTCCCCTTCTTCTCTTTCTCCTATGTATATATGTATGTAAGTATATTTATGTATATATAAACATATATTCTTTAGTTAATTTTTTTTGCAACTATTTTTCTCTCTCATTCTCCCTTGAAACAAACAAAAAGAGCAAAAGAACTATGCATATTTACAACAAATATGCATAGTAAAGCAAAACAAATCTCCACATTGGCCATGTGCAAAAACATATATACACAAAGACTTTATTATTTCCCTGCCTTTTTTTAAAACAAACTAGCTTCTGCTTTCTGATCTCAACCCACATTTTAAACTATTTTTTTTTTCCTCAGGACCGTCAATTTAATTCAGGAATGATCTAATTATGAGGAAGTTGAATCCAGTTCTCTGGATGATAAGTGTTGACTATCCAGGGAGAAGCCCTGGCAGATGGTTAGTTCAGAGTGAATTTACCTTGGGATTGGTGTTTTAGACTGACAGCTTTTTTCACTCAATTAAGTGAAGCAACTGCCAAAAAGAGAGAATCAGACCTGATGCAAATCACCACTGCTCTGTCTTCAGCCCAGCATTGATAAAGTTGAAGGATGTTCCCTGAGTCAGCTGAACTTCCTTGGGATGATGTTTCACAGTGCGAATTTAGGAACTAAAAACAAGACCTAGTGATGCACAGGGAGAGAATACACAATGCCACCCCTTATAATTTAGATATTTGTTCCTTTTCCAGGTCAGTTGCTTTTTTTAGGGCTCTATTTTTGTTTCCTGGATGCCTGTGATTCATTAGGTGCTTCCTGGGCTTTGGTTTTTGCTTTGGGCCCATGGATCCTTCATGGATCCAGTTTCAAAAAACTCAAGATTATTAGTATTATTTTTTGGTATCAAGAGACCTTTCCCCCTCTTCCCCCCCAATACACACCTATATTTTTGATGAATTTCAAACCATTCTGGAGAGCATGATTGGAGAAGGGGAGATAACTACCTTTTGAGGGAGACATTTGCAATGTGTTTCTATCTATGATCAACATCATTTTTTAAAATGCATCTACTATGCCAGTTACTGTGCTGGCTCTGAATGAAAAAAAAATAGACATTCCCTGCCCGCAAAGAATTTATGTTCTACTTGGAGGATACAACATGTTCATAGATAAGTAAATATATACTATATATAAAAGAAACACAAAATAGTGACAGTAGGGAGGCCTAGCAACTGTTTCTTGAAGCAGGTGGCCCATGAACTGAACTGTAAGGAAGCAAGGGGCTCCCAGGAGCAGAGGTAAGGGGGAAGAGAATTCTTGGCTTGGGACAAAAGCACAGGGAAATGGAATATGGTGGAGGAATATAGAGTAGGTCAGTTTGGCCAGAGACTAGCATGCCTGAGGGGGACTAATATATAATCGGCCTGGAAAGGTGGGTTGGAGCCAGATTGTGAAGGGCTTTAAATTCCAGATGAAGGTAATAGCAGAGAAATTCCACAGTGGTATAAATGCCACCTTTAAGAATATTATTTCTTTATATTTGTTGCAGATGCTGTCTGGGCTACACATAGGAATTTTTCATTAATGGGGCTCAGAAATAGTTATGAGGCACATAAAAATCTAAGTAACTTGGCAGTATGTTTCCAGCTAGAGCTCGGGCATCTCTAGTTTGAGCCCTGCCCTCAAATGCCCCAGTGTACTTATGACCCTGGATCGGTAAATTGTACCAAGAGTTAATTCTGTGATATCTCTTTACAGGTACTCTGTCTTCTCTTTTCCATTAGTGGTGGCTATCTCAGGGTCAGCCATAATGTCCCCTCCTTCTATCATTAACTCCAGTCTGTCATTCCCCTTGGCATAAAAACTGTTGGTTTAGTTTAGTTTTTGCCATAATTTTGTGGTAGTCCAGGGTCTGGACCTATGAGGATAAGTGTTAAGCAGATCTCTGCAGAAAGCATTTTTTGTTTTTTGAGGTTTTTAATTTTGAGAAAAACTGTTCTAACCTATACTCCCCTCTTCTAGGAACATTATTTGGTCTTCTTCATCCCTTGTGCTATGCACCAGAGGCATTCAGGTGTCTAGAAGCAACACACAACTTGTTATGTGCTGTGATTTCTGTTTTACAAGCTAGGGGAATCTGAGACTGAAATTTCTTGGTCAGGTATATGCTGTTGTCAGCCCGTTATCAGTTTTCTGATTTACTGTGTAAGCAGTTTTGATAATCCCTGTCATGTGTGATTACATTTGCCCCAACTTCCCATAACATCTATACGTAATTGGTTTGATAAACTCAACCTCCGTCCAGTAGTTTGCTTGAAATATACTTTCACCTTCCATCTCTGTGACTAAGATGGTTTTGAATTGCTCTGCTAGGGGAAATCAAACTACAGAGCACTGATTCCCTATGCAGCTAAGTGAATAAACCAGAGCCTGAAGTCATAAGACTATTGTCACTGTGGGTCTAGAGTTAAGCTTTGGGAAACTAAAGGAGATTTTTTTTCTCCCTCTGCCTAGACTAACAACAACATATACCCCTTCCCTGCCCCCCCCTCACATTCTTCAGGGTTTGTGTTTTCGTGTTTCATTTTATTTCTGTGGGCATCATTCCCACCCCCCTACCATCCACAGTATTGTGGGTAGAAGACCTAAGTTCAAGTCCCACCACTGAAACACATTGACTGTGTGACCCTGAATAAAACACTAAACCTTTCGATGCTACATAGGCAAATCAGTACTCTATACCAATGATGCTCAAAGTATGATATGAGGATTCCCAAGACCCTTTAATTGGGTCTGCAAGGTCAAAATTAATTTCATTATAATACTGAGACATTTTAATTTTAATACAGCAAATATTGATAGATATCAACCACATTTTTTAAAAAAGCTTTTTCGGGATTCTGCAATAATTTTCAAGTATAAAGGGGCCATTGAAACCAACAACATTTGAGAACCTAGGCCACTCAGACTTTAAGTTGCAGTGGAAATGCTTCCCTGCAGTGGTGGAGAGAGTTTTCTCACCTGGGAAAACATTCTACTGATGAAATTATAGATTTAGTCCCTATCCTATCTCCCCTTATTTCAGTTTTTATAGAACTTGGTATGAGGTTCTTTGCAAAAGTAGAACTTATCTTCCCCTAATAGGAGCAAGGGAAAGAAGATATAGTAAAACCTTTAAAAATGGGCATGCTCAGGAATTGAGTCATTGGGCAAACTTCATTTTCTGGGTAACTGATGATCAATCAAAAATAATTCTCCTCTCCCTCCTCCTCCTCCTCCTCCAACATCCTCTCCCTCCCCCTCTTCATCTCCCTCCCCTTTCCGGTCCCTCTCCACACACTGGATCTGTGATTTCCTCATTGGAATAGGGAGCTTCCAGAGTCACACAGGTAGTACATGTCCAAGGTGGGATTAGCGCAGTTCTTCCTTGCTCCAAGGTCAGCAGGGATGTTCTCTGGAGAATATTTTGTTCTTATCAGGACTTTGGAAATTTTTTTCTTGTTCAGAGATGGAAAAACGTGACTGGATATTCCTTCCTAAATGTCTTATTTCAGTTGACTGATGCTGTTTTCTCCTTTTCCACCACTATCACCCTGATTGGAGGAACTTCTTTCATTATATGATAATGGAGGAAAGGTGGGTTTAGCAACAACAACAATAATATTAATAATAACATCCACATGGCACTTCTAGGATTTCAGAGAACTTTACAGATATCAGATTTTGTGCCATTATTATTCCTATTTACAGATAAGGAAAGTGAGGCAGACAGAGGTTAAGTGACTTGCCTTTGGTTACACAGCTAGTGTCTGAGGAAGGATTGGAACTCTGGTCTTCCTCCCCAGGCCCAGCCTTCTGTCCATTGGACTGCCTAACTGTGGACAGTTTCTTGCCAGTGGCAAGAATACCAGCAGCTTCCCTTGGCTTCCCTGTGACTAATTTAGTGAGGTATAGTACACACAATACTGGACTTGAGGACTGGAAAACCTGTATTCAAATCCTCGTTCCGGAATTTAGTAGATGTGTGACCAAACTCTCTGAGTCTCAATTTCTTTATCTGCAAAATGGGGATAATATTGTCAGAAGTAATTACTTCACATGTTGTAAGAATCAACTGAGATTACCTTTTGCAAACCTTAAAGCACTTTATAAATGTCACTGTTATTAAAGTATCACATGCTTCCTTTTGCATGAAATAATCACATATTTTAAGGTCCCTGGGGTTTTTTTTCCCCTTGCTAATTTCCAGTCCTAATGTAACTCAATATGGAGAAAAATATTTGTGTGATGGTCTGTAGTGTAGTTGATATGCACTTAAACTGGGATCAAATGGTAGTCCTGCCACATATTCTCTCTGTAACGTTGGGCAATTCATTTAAACTCTCCTAGCCTCAGTTTTTCCATCCAGTAAAATGATGTCGTTGGGTCTCCTCTAGCTCTTCATATGATTGTCTTTAGCAGTCTTACCCTTCACTACCCCAAGGAAAAAATGGGGGGAAAAGTCTCCAACCTTAAGCACAGCAATCTCTTCCCCCATAGCATGTGGCGGCAATGAAAAAAGTGGAGACATGGCTGTGGGCTCAGAGCCTAGATCGAAAGTATTCTGTGGGTTTGTGAGACCTCTGTGGTATGAGGGCCTTGGACCGATCTTATGATGAATTCTGCTGTGCACTGAATAGTTTCAGAGTGAAAACCCACTGTGCAGGTTTCATTCATTCATACACACTTTTATTCATTCATTCATTTATTTATTTATTGGCCACCTGGATGGTTCTGGCTATAGTTTGTCTGCTCTTATTTGTAGCATACAGATTTAACCTTTAAAAGCTACATTTTTAATCTATTATACATAATGTGAAAAGATAGAATTAAAGGGGGAAATGGTCTAGTCTAGAACTGGAAAGAACCTCGAAGATCACCTAATCCAACCCTTCCCTCCTTACCCCACTCCCACTTCATATATGAAGCCAAGAACTAGAGAGGAGAGTTTGTTTGCTCATAACACTGCTGGTTGGTGATAGTTGAGCCTAGAAATCAGGAGTCCAGTGGGCTTTCCATGACATCCTCCTTGGCTGGCACCAGTGTCCAAATAGAGATGGTGAAGTCATTTCCCAGTGATCCTAATTCACTTTGTCTTCATCATAAGGCAACATATTATTAAAGTCTCATTCTGATACTAGGTTTCTGTATCTCCCTTCTGAACTACATTAAGTCCCCTAAGTACCTTTATTGCCAGCACAGGAAGAGGAAAAAATGTGGGCAGCCTTCTAATTGAACAACTAGGCTTTTGTCAGGATTCATTGTTTTCAAACCTGCTATTAGAGTGGCTAATGCCCCTGAATGTTGGTTAACAGGCAGGAATTTGCCTTCTAAACCGGGATGCCTGAATGACTTTTTAACTGGTGTTCCTCTGTGGACCACTGGGCAGTATATCTTTAAATTTGTGTTGTTTCCCGAGATCTGCTCTGGCAAGCAAGCTCTGCCTTAAACCTGCAGAGTTAAATTTACCCAGAATGACAACTGTATATGCAGGGTTTAGTTACATAACAGCGGTTGCTGCGTTTCACATTGCACTAATCCAAACACAGTAATCACACAGGCCACAGAAAAAGCAGGCAGCCTCCTTTTTTTTGGGGGGGGGGGAGAAGGGGTGTATGCATGTGTATGTGTGTGTCTGTGTCTGTGTGTGTGTGCATGCGTGCATGATCTCTACATGGGTGACTGGATGTATAACTCTTAATTTTTTTTTACACTGTAACAATTATCCCATTATCTTGAATTTGGTATCATTAGGTGACTTTTTAATATCTTAATTATTAGGTTAGCAGTTTCTGTGTGCACATGTACAATTTGTTAATTTATGCTATTTGAAATAAAAATCTAGTAGTGTGCCATATAAGTACTTCATAATATTGTGGCTAACGAATTCTTAGTGGTGCTAGCAATACAGGGAAAATGGGTCCTTTTCTCTGTGCTGTTTTGTAGTTCTTTTGTATGTTGCTTAATTCCCTTAATAGTCTGCTTTTCTATCCCGCTCTGCCCCCACCCCCAAATAGCCCTGCTCCAAACGTTGGAAATGAGAAAAGCATGGTGGTACTTGCCTGGGAGAAAAGTGGGCAGATCCATACAGCCTAGAATGGATTGAGCCTGGGGTGAGCTCCTAAGGGGACCCTGGCACCTAGAGATGGAGAATCATTCGCTTTCAAGCTGCTTTGGCCATTAAGTGACTGCTGAGCGATTGGAAGTATCACAGAGAGACTCAACAGGACTGTTAATGGGTTTTTATCACTTAGATGATAAAACTGCAGTTATTAGTTATAGACCATGGTTTAGAAAATCAATCAACCAATAAATATTGATTGAACACCCACTGAGCCAAACCACTGGGCTTCAGAGTTTGGGGGAGGCATTAGGAAATAAGAGATATACTCCACACAATCAAGGTTTACAGTTCAATAAGGGAAAAAAGACCCAAATAGATGAAAAGTTAAATAAGTATGAGATGAGGATGCAAGGATAGCACAAGGCAGTTCACGGTCAATTGCTGAGCAGATAGATAATACAAACTGTGAGAGGATGGAGAGATCATGGTAAGCTGGAGAAGTCAAGACAATTTGCTGAAGAGTTGGACCTTGGGATGAGCTTTGATGCAGTGGTCAAATTGAATGGTTGGAAAGGTGCCAGTAGGGGCTCAAGTACAGAGACTGGTGTGAGCAAATGCACAGAGGTGGGAAAACACAAGATGTGTTTGCATTTCAATAAATAGACTGGTTTTGTTGGAGGAGAAGGCTCATAGAGTTGATAAGTGGAAAATGGGGTAAGGTAAGGTTAGGGTCACATTATCTAGGGTCATGGGCCTTGAATGCAAAGATGAGTGAATTTTTTGTAGTACCCAGTTCTTGTTTGATTTACATAAACATATCTCACCATTTCTCTAAGATAACATTTCCAGCAGTCTATAGCATTTGCTAGAAACACGAATATAAAAAGAATCAACCTTTGTCAAATAGATGATTCATTAAAGAATATGCATTTTATTCTATGGTTAGGATTGTCTTTTTAGAATCTCCTTTAGAAACTGGGATGAGTGATTTCTCAGACTAAGGACAGTTAGACACAGCACACTGACAGCCGTGGAGAGTAGGACAGTTGGTAGAAATAGTCTAACTCTGAGGGGCAGAAGAACCCTGGAAATGTAATAATGTAGGGCTATGGGACGCAGGGACAAAGAGCCCTGCAAACCTGAGTAGCATCTAAGGACGCCTCAGTTTTACAGCAGAATATGGTCATGCTGGTCATGATGTTTTCCACACACTCCATCATGATGACTGTGAGTCATGGAGAAAAAGTTCAATTATGTTGAAGTCAGGAAAAGATGAGGCACCATTATAAAAGATTTTCAGTAAAGATGCCAAAATTAAAAGAAAATGTTTAGGTGCTTTAAGGGTAAGTTTCAGTTACATGAAAAATTATGTAGTAGAATACCTCACTTCTCCATAATGCTAGGTCGAGTGTCTCCGTGTTTCCATAGTCTAATGCCATGCAGTAATTATTAATAATTTGCCTGATAGATTTTTTTGTTTTGTTACAATTACAACTATTTTGCGCCAAGAACCAAGCATGCACTAGGCCCTCTGATCTAGAACTTAAGCCCCACCATTGGCTCTTTGTCGTTGGATCTTTTCCAATCCTTTTACCAATGTGGTTCTAGGAAGTGAGATTTCTGCAGTGTGTAGAGCACTCGTCTTGAAGTCAAAAAGATCCAAGTTCAAATTTAACCTCAAACATTTAACTTCTGGGAGGCTAGGTGGTGCATTGGGCGGCCCTGGAGTTGGGAGGACCCTGGATCAGTTCTGGCCTCATACTTAACACCTACACAGAAATAACTGGCCTGTGTAACCTTGAGCAAGTTACTTAACCCCAATTGTTTTTAAAAAAAAAAACAAACCCCCCCCCCCCCACTTATTAGCTATGAGTCCATGGGCAAGTCACTTCACCTCTGTCTTCCTCAGTGCTCTCAACTATAGAATAGGGATAATAGCATTTACCCCAATGAGTTGTTGGAAAGATCAAATGAGATAATATTTGTAAAGTGCTTAGTACCATAACTGACATGGAATACGGGCTAAATAACTTTTTTTTTTGGTTTTCGGAGGGCAATTGGGGTTAAGTGACTTGCCCAAGGTCCCATGGCTAGGTTTTGTGTGTGTGTGTGTGTGTGTGTGTGTGTGTGTGTGTGTGTGTGTGTGTGTGTGTGTGTGTTGAGTGTCTGAGGCCAGATTTGAACTCAGATTTGAACTCCTTTCTTCCTTCCTTGCAAAATTATACATTCTTGGGATATGTAGAAATTGCTGCAAAGATCTTGGAGATAAACAGGTTAGTTTATCCTCAAAATGGGACTGTTTTTAAAAGGTGTAGCTTTTGGCTATTAGAGAGATAAGTGACATAAGAAAGTATTGAGATTGTAGTTGGGAAGTCTTGTGTTCAAATCCCACTCCCAATACTTAATAGTAGTGTGATCACTTAACCTCTTGGCCTTAGTTTGCTCATCTCTAAAATGGTAATAATAATAATAATAATAATAATAATAATATTGTTGTGAGTGTCAAATGAAATAATGTCATAAAGCACTTTGAAAATATTGAAGTATAAATATTAGTTATTGTCACTGAAAGACTATTGATTTGTGATCTGTTGGTTAGTTATGTTGAATAATTTCATTTATTCTTTTTTATTCCCTGTTATAAAGGATAGCCTCTGAGAGGGGGAGTTGGAATGGCTACAAAACAAAAGACATAAATAAAAATACATTTTAAGAAAAGAGACTATCAGGCAGGGGCGTGCTGATAAATGTGTAACATCTGACTCTCAAAAAAATGTGCCTGTGACATACTTTTAAATTCAATGCAACACTAATATTTTCTCCATGACTTTTACAAATCTAGATAATTTTTTTAAATGAACAAACAAAAAACCCCCAATAAATAAAACCCTGAATTGTAATCCTTGCTGATTATTGAGATCTTATTGTTCACAATGAAAATTTAACATGTGGCTCTCTTAAATAGGTTACCCCAGCTATTAAGCCTGATATTTGGGTATCAGGTATGGAATTGTATTTGGGTCTCTCTCTGTCCCTGTCATATAATTTGTTTCTCTGGATCCGGTCATGCTTACAGCTTAAAGTCCTATAGTATTTTAACACTGAACAACCCTCCAGTTTCTTATGAGTCTGTACTTCTGTATAATCTCTGGTGGGCTTTTTTAAAGACATCTTTCTGCCTTTCACATGAAACTCTTGAAGTTTCCTTGATTAATTCACTTATACTGTTTTTGCTCATCATCTAGGTGTGTACATTGTTTTGTGCTAGGTGCTATGAGGTACACAAAGAAGTATATATAACATATGTTATGTGCCTTCAAGGAACTTACAGTCTATTTGAGCTGATAAGACTGACATGGGGAAAAGGTAAATTATAGACCAAGAGTTAAATGGTGAGGCCAGAAAACCAAGTCGCACGACATTGCATGAAAGCAGCAAATGTGAAAAACATCCAACTATCGCTATATGTGCAAGGATGGACACAATTCAAAGGTTTTTGAGCTAGAGAGTGACCCAATGAAATCTGTGTTTTAGGAAGATGACTTTGGCAGTGGTGTATAGAATGGATTAGAGTAGGGAGATCGTAGAATCTGGGCGATGGGTTAGGAGATTATATAGTGAAGTAACTGATGCCATACGAGCCCAAACAAAGGTGATAGCAGTGAGATTTGAAAGGAAGGGACATATGGGAAAGGCATAAAGGAGGAAGAGTAAATGAAACTTGGCTGTTACCTATGAGAGACTAGGGAAAGAAGTGAGAGTCATTTAGATTTTACCACTGCATAGTGCTTGGGGCGCTGCTCTAGTGGGGGCTTTCCTGGGTGTACTACATTAGGCATATTCCATCTAGTTCCTTTCGGAAGCACCTAGTACAGAGATGCAGAGAAGGTGCCAGCTACAAGATCATCCTTTCTCTTAGCTTTTACCAGGTATCTGTATGATAGAGAATAAGCTGGGGCTATGGGACATGTATATATTTAGAATATTTCTTTTAAGTCATTTGGAGCTAACTTTTAGAGCCTCCTTCCTCTAGTCTGAGCCTGCTGGGTACTTTGTAGTTTGATAGGGAAACTGGCAATTGAAAGTAATTTTGCCTTTTAGCATAATCCAGTGCAATGTGTCACTTTTTAAATAAAACACATTAATTTACTAGGCGAGTAGTTTATTGTGAAGAGCCCCATGTCTAAGTGAGAGGAATTACAGGCCAAAGGTTGAATCCTTCTGCATTATTCACAGCACTCTCCTCAATAAATCACATATGCTGAACCGGCAAGTTAACACTTACTTAAAGAGCAACGTGTTGTTTAAGGGTGGTACACATTGAAATGACCTCCACGTTCAGTGTGGGCTTAGTCAGTGAAGAGCTACCTTCAGACGCTGCATGGATCTGCTTCATATAACCCCTAGTAAATCATGCGCTATTTATCATGGGGGTTGGCCTGTAAGCCAGACAGCTTTGCCTGTTTAAGTTGTAATCTTCCTTCTACCCAAGACACACCTAGAGGAGCTCATGCTCTAATGGGAATCACATTTGGCATTCAGACCTTACATACTTACTCTCTACGGATCTGAATAAAATGCATTTCTCTTATGATTAGGCTTCTCCAACAGATGCAGACTATAAATTGTGAGGACATACTGAATGTGTGCAAGTGCCTGTGGGAACTTGATTTTTTTTTTGGTAGTGTAATGCACTGGGTCTTGCTGAAGCAGCCATCACAGCCTCTGTTGTTTTGAGGGGAAGGTATGTGTCCCAAGGTTGGCGTGCTGCTATGGCTCCCATCAGCAGCAGTTGACCCTTTCTGTTATTTTGGGAGGAAACCAAAAAAAGTAACTCCACCACAGATTCTACCCAAAGGGAAGGATGGAAGAGGAGATGAATATTTTAAAGGTGAAAACTTGTTCATCTGGAGCATAATGGATATGACAAAAATGGATTGGACACAGTCCAAGCAGCGAGAGAGCCATCCAGTGGACTGTGATAAATCCAAAGTGAAATGAGAATGGAAAAGCATTGTGGGATAGCTCTTCCTGCATCTCTTTTCCCTCTGAACTGTTGGACATACCCTATCAGGCAGGCACCCCTGCCCTTGTTCTTTTTCATCCATTGATCAGATCAGATTGTAATCAGTGCTACAGTAAGCATTAAAACCACAAAGAAAAAAAGGAATATAGGAAAATCCTGCTTTAATAAAACCCACTCTATGCAAACAAATCCTTACTAAACACATGCACATGTATAGATATAGATAGGAATACATACATACAAGAAAGGGAGTCAGTGGAGGGAGAGGAGAGGAGTGGGAAAGGGAGGTAAGGAAGAAGAGACAAAGGGAGGGAGAGAGATAGAGAGACAGAAAGAGAAAACTGAAAGGGAGAGAAGAAGAGAGACAGAGAGAGACAAACAGATAATAAAAAATCTGAAGGGGTCTCAGTGCAGCACATGCATGAAAGGAACAATCATTGTAACAGCCAACAAGTCATCAAGTTCCCATTAGAATACTTATGTCTTATAAGTAAGCCCACTCACTGCCTTCTTTCTCTGTCTCTCTATCTCCATGTCTCTCTCTTTGTCTCTGTCTGTCTCTCTCTGTACCTCTCTGACTTTCCTTTTCAAAAGTGTATAACACAAGATTTCTTTAAATGGTGAGCCTATGATTCTGCTTGTTTCCTAGTTATTAATTTATCTGGCCAACTGGGAGGCCAAGCCCAGAATTTTAAAGATGCTATATGAGGGGGCCCTTGACAATTCCAAGTCAGATTCTATAAGCCTCCTTACAGTACTGGATTAAAATCTCTGCACCATTCCCTTGGGTACCCAGTTAATTTTTCAACTGTTTTCAAATATTATACAACTGTAATATGTCTACCCATGACTTTTTTTTTTTTTTGGTTCTCATTAAAGAACTTTTATTCAATTTTCATGATTATTATGTGAGGAAGACACAGAAAAATATCCCACATTGTCCTAGAACATGTTAATTATATTTAAGATATGTTTTGGTATCTATCACAGTAATTTATCCGTAATACCTCTTTTTATCCCTGCTAGGCACATTTTTTCCATTGTAGTTTCCTTTTTCATTATATTGCTCTGACAGTTGTAATTTGAATCAGATCTGAAAGAGGTCCAGAATAAAATATATTTTGACAAAAAAGAAAATCACCTGAAATGATGATTAAAATATTGGTAATAAGGGGTATAATGTAAGTAATTGGAAAGGGGGATTCAGTTAGACAAGAGATTGGTTTATATGCTGCCTTTCAGAAACCCAGGTATTACACAGAATAGAAGTATGAAGATCCCTCACCTGCATCATATAAATTTAGTGCATGACAGTATTTTTTAAGCAAGCTTATGTTTCAGTGTTTCAGGTACTGTGGTTTCAAGACTGTGATTTTTCAGCATAAATACTACCTCGAGTGATCCAGATATCCCTAGAACTTAATAAATACTTCTTAAAGATTGTTGTGCCCAAATTACTCTTATGTTGGCACCATGATTTAAGAGAAGGGCAACTAAGATGACCTTGAGTCCATATAATATGAAGACTAGTTAAAGGAACTGGTCATGAGAACCTGGATATGAGAAGACTCAGGGGCCACATGATAGCTGTGTTTTATTATTTGAAGGTCTGTCATTTGGAGGAGGGATTGGATTAGTTCTCTTGGGGCCTTGCGGGTGGAATGATGAACAGTGGATGACTGTTACAAAGAGGCAGCTATCTAAGAATTAGAGCTAACCCCAAGTGAAGTTGGCTGAGTAGAGAGGTGCTGGGATCCCCTCCACGTAGGTCTTCCTCCACGTAGGTCTTTAAGAAGAGGCTAGATGACCTCTTGTGCATATAATAGTTACTCCTTTCATGTATGGGTTGTATTTTGTGACCTTTGATGGCCCATCTGGCTCCAGGTTTTAAGCATTTGTGAATTTCACTACACTTGGGTGGAGTGACCCTCAGATGATGAACAGACATTCTTTTTTCTGGGCCTATACTTGAAGCCTTTCCATCTTAGTATAACTTACTCTAGCTGACAGTCCACTGGCATGGAAGAAAAACTCCATGACAACCTCCATGCCCTGATGAGGTTTTGGAGTAGGACCTTTTCATCAGTACAGATAGATACCTTGTTTTTAAAAATAGATATACCTTTCATAAATATGTTTTATATGACTTCACATGTATAATTGATATTATATTACTTGATTTCTCAATGGGGAGAATGGGTAAGAGGGAGGAAGAGAATTTGCAACTCATATTTTTTAAAAAAATAAATTAATAGAAAATGTAAATATCAATAAATATAATAAATATTCATTTTTAAATGTTATCAAGAATTGTTTAATAAAATACATATATTTTTTAAAAGTTACAGATATGCCTTTGCAAACTTCCATACAAATACAACTTTTGCAAATCAAATTTACTCACTATTCAACATTTTTGAAGCATCTCCTTTGGACAGAGGACAGTACTAGACACAGGGAGGAGAAATAATAACTGACATTTCCATGGGACTTTGAAGTTTGCCAACATTTTCTCATTTGATCCCTCATCTGCTCTATGGGAGAAGTGTCACATCTATTATCCCCATTTCACAGATGTGGGCACTGAGGCTCAGGGAGGTTAAGTGAATTACATATGATCACACAGTTAATTAGATGTCTAAGAAAAGATTCCAAACATTCCTCATTCCAAATGTAGACTCTATTCATTCTGCCACTCTGCCTTTCTCAAATATTATAAAGATATAAAGTTTAGACAAGGTGGTCCCTATACTCTTGGACCATCTTCCTAGTAGAGAGATAAGACAGAAACAGATCACTATATATTATAAAATATTATTGGTTGAGTGCATTGGAGAAGTGCGTAACAGAGTGTTTCTAGAGATTTAAGAAGGAAAGGTCATTGTCAGCAGGGATAAATGGAGGAAAACTTTTATGTAGAAGGTGCTGTTTTTGTTGTAAAGGATGAATAGGATTCAGTAGTCCAAGATGGGGAGAGAGAATATTCCAAGCAAGAGGAATAACTTGCATAAGCAAGTTGCAGAGAGTGGGGGGAAGGAGAAGCACATGGTATATTTGGGGGGACAGAGAGTTACCCTGTTTGCCTGTGTACTTGGAGGAGAGAAAGATGAGATAAGGCTGGAGAGGGAGGGTGGTGCCTGATTATGGGAAGATTTAAATGCTATCCTTGGAAGTTCTGATTTCATCTGATAGGCAGTAGAGGGCTTACTGAAGATTTTAGAGACTAGGAATGACATGGTAAGATCTTTGCATAGAGAAGATGAGGCTGCTTAAATTGCGGGGAACCTCCCATTTCAACAAACTCTTTAATGAATCTTCGTGGTAACAAGGAGAATATTCATGTAGGAGGTCAGGCCTGTATTTTTCTTCTGTGCTTGATTTTGATTGACTTGGAAAAACCACTACCATTGATAGGAAAAACTGGTGAGCCTCATAAAGATTGTGGGATTGCAATCACATTCAAATAAACACTTGGATGTTCAGTGAAACTATGTACTTTCTCAGATCTGCCAAACTGGGCTGGAAGCCAAATAATAAGCCTTATAATAAAGCGAGGTTTCCAGTATTTCTGCTTCTAGTCTGTCCATATCCTCAACAAAGTCATACTTAGGGTTTTTAGACACTTTGGTTTGAGACCTAAGCCAGGGCCAGGACTGAGATATTTTGAGGTGCTTAAAAAATGCAAAATAACAGCATATATGTCAACTGAATGTTACAAAAAATTCAGATTTAATTTTAATAAAAATAGAACATTTTAGTATTGCCATCAGCTGTCTCAATTTTTAAAAGTTTACTAGTATGATAGTGCCTCATTTATCTGGGAAATTTAGACAATCTCTTTCTCTTTCCTCCAAATATTGCCTACAGTTTTGGTTGCCTTGTTCTTGTTAATAGCACTAGCTTACTCCTGTTTACCTGTGTTTGTAATTGTAGTATCATCTTTGCCTTCAAATTGTCCTTTATCCCTATATTCTATTAGTTGTTAGGTCCTGTTTCCAATCAGTTGTTAGGACTGCTCAATAATTTTCAATAACTCTTTATTGAGTTATACCTATTGAAATGAATGGACTGGTATCTAGGTCCCCTACCATCTTGTCTTATCATGCCATGGTTTATCCTCTGCAAAATATCCTAAATCAAACTCAGCAATTCAATTTTACCAACTCATTTAACAATATAAATTAACAGAAACATTTATTAAGCATCTCTTATGTGCAGTGCTCACTGTAACTTTCCATTCCTGCTTCAAAGTACCCAATCCAAACCTTCGTGATTCCTTGCCCAGATTACTGCAATAGCCATCTAACTTGCTTCTTGTTTCTCATTGCTCTGATCTCAACCTAGTGCGATCCCATTAATTTTTTCTAATGCAAAGATATGATCAGATCCCTTCCATTTACAAAAATCTCAGTAGCTCCCAGTTACTCAATGAATAAAGCCCCTTAGCCTAGTGTTCAAGGCTTTCCGTTCTCTGCCTTTTCAGCCTTATGTCATACCAGATCTCCTTACATATCCCAGTCAAATGACACCTCCCTATGGGCTACAATACTTGGATTTTCCCCATTTATTTGTCTTTGCTCATGCCACCCTAATGCGAACAATTCCCTCCCTCCTACTACCTGCTAAAATCTGTCTCATTCTTGAAAGCTCAGCTATCATGCTGCCTCCTCTATGAAGGTTTATATGATTTCCTCATTCAGAAGTTCAGAAGTAATCTTTTCCTACTTGTAACTCTCATAATACTTTTTATATCTCTCACATATTACTGTATTCTATTTTGTATCGTGGTTAATTGTCCGTATAGCCTCACATCCTGGTAGACCGTGTCCTTTTTTTATCTACCTGAGTATCTAGCATAGGGCATCATAGATAATACATTTTTGAATGAAAGAATGGATGAAGTGAATTTTTTGATAACTAAAACTTACCTCTTTAAATATTAAGCTTTATTTTTTAAATAAGCTAATACTTTCCTACATTCTTAAACAGAGTCCAGGAAACAAAATATTAATTTATTTTGACAATTCAGGGTCATCCTTCCACATATCCATCTCTATATGGTTGGGAGTTATGTGGGACTCGATTCTTAACCTAGCATTTATGATTTTTTTTCTATCTTTTGATAACTGCTTGCTGTTGTTTAGTTGATGAGTCATGTCTGACTCCTTGTGACCCCATTTCTTGGCAAAGATACAAGAGTGGCTTGCATTTCCTTCTCTAGCTCATTTTACAGATGAGGAAACTGAGGCAAACAGGGTTAAGTGACTTGCTAGTAAATGTCAGAGGCTGAATTTGAACTCAGGTTGTCCTGACTTTAGGGCTGGTATTCTATCTACTTCACCATCTAGTTGCCCTTGACAACTTTATTTCAGCCTAATTGTTTTCTCTTGGAATTCCATGTACTTGTTCTATTCCTTAAGAAATATTCTGGGAAGGGTTTCATGAGCTTCTCCTGACTCCCAGAGAGGTCCTTGACACCAAAATGGTTAGGAACCTGTGAGATGGAGGTGTGTAGGGCTGCTTGCCCCGGACCTCTATGTTTTTAAGTTATTGTGTTTGCTTTTTACAGTTTTTGAGCTCCTCCGCTCTCAGGCTGCTCACTTCTAATGCTCCTGGCAGCTGGCAGCATGCCTACCCCTGCAATACTCCCGCAGTCTAATTTGTTGCTCTAAGTCTGCTGTGGGCAGAGAACCCTGTTAGCCAAGATTGTCGTAATTATGTCTAAATAAGAGTAAATGGGTGCTGAATGAGGGCCCCAGATTCTTTCCTTGGAGTCAAGTGTGTGAATTTCAGAGCATGAACCTTGTATCAACTATTCAAGGGGCTCAGAGGACTCCTTTGCTTCCTGCTTGGCTTCTGGCTGTGTTCCAGAGAGTTGAGGTTGTCATAGAAATAACATATCACTTATCTATAGTTCACTGTACTTGAAAAAGCAAAATCTGAAGGCCTGCAAAAGATCCTCATTCTACAGAAGTTTCCTTGTCGGTAAAATGAAGGGGTTGGACTGCATTGTGGGTTTTTAAACTTTTTTTGTATCATGACCCCCTTTGACAGTCCAGTGAAGCCTATGGGCTTCTCAGAATAATATTTTAAATGTATGAAATAAAATGCATAGAATTACAAAGGAAAATAATTATAGACACACATATGCACACACATGCATGTATGTGTATGTTTGAAGTTCACAGACCCCCAAGTTAATCCCCCCCAGGACTAAATTATTTACAAAAACCATTCTGGCTCTAAATACTCCCATTCCTGGTTATCGACTGTAGGATCCTAGAAGGCAGGGATTGGTTCTGAGTAATTCATTCTCTACAATTAACATACCACTAAAATCAGATTATAATCAAGAATTTAATGATAAGTTGATGGAAGTACTTTGAAAAGTAGAAAATACAAATGTGAGGCAGGACCATTTTTATTGAATGTTTCATTAAAAAGAACATTTTTATCTAGGAAGTTCAAAGTCCTGTGCCAATTAACCTTTTGGGGAAATTGAGGAAGAATTCAGAAGGTTTGCCATCTAGCTGTCCTACTTCAACAAGCCTATGAGAGTGATTGAAGCCAGGACTTTTGAGTCATTGTTCCAAACCTAAACTATAAGCCCCTCTGCTTCTATAACAAGGGTTCATGAGTATTTAAAATAAAACCATATTTTTTTTTGGAGGGGGGAAGGCAAGGCAATTGGGGTTAAGTGACTTGCCCAAGGTCACACAGCTAATAAGTCTGTCAAGTATCTGAGGCCAGATTTGAACTGAGGTCCTTCTGAATCCAGGGCCAGGGTTCTATTTACTGTGCCCCCTAGCTGCCTCTAAAACCATATTTTTAAAAAGAGAGAAAAGGGGCGGCTAGGTGGCGCAGTGAGTAAGAGTGCCAGCCCCGGAGTTTGGATGACCTGGGATCACATCTGGCCTCAGAAAATGAGCACCCACACATAAATAATGACTGGCCGTGTAACCTTGAGCAAGTTACTTAACTCCAATTGCTTAAAAAAAAAATAAAAAGATAAAAAAAGCTAAAAGAGTCAAGTTGATAGAGACATCATAAAAAGAAATTTCTCAGAACCAAAGACCTTGGCCTTGTCACTGGTTCAGTGTCAGAAACAATGGGTCATAAACAAAATTAGTTTTTATCAATGGAAATGACACATTGAAATGACATGAAAGAAGATATATTACCATCTGCTTTGCAGCTACACTCTCAGGGCCACTGGGCATTTCCACCTGACTTGCATGTGAAACCAGTATTTGGGTTATCTTCCCTTACTAGAGTGTGAGTTCCTGTCCCAGTTTCTCTCTTTGTATCCCTAAAGTTCAACATGGGGCTTTGCTCACAGAAGGTGCTTAATAAATGCTTTTTCACTTATTCACTTCCTCATCAAATGATTGACAATCAAAATCAAACACAGTTTCCAACTTCAGAAATTGAAGGTCAAGCTTCTTGATACAGGTTTGACTTTGAAGCAAAATGAAATAATTTCTTAGACTTTTAATTTTAGGAATTCAGGTCCAGCATTCTTTCTTCACACTATTTTTCTTTTTCTTAAAAAAGTGTCAACTGGAAAAGTGACCACTTTGGTTAAAAATATCCAGTGACTAAAAGGTCAGGCTTTGGCTAGATACCTCTGTCAATATCCCTTCCTTCCATCCTTTATTTTTTCTTTTGAATGGTATTTTATTTTTTTCCAATTACATATCAAGACAATTTTGACATTTATTTTCTATATAAAATTTAAAAAAATTTTTCCCTTTCTTTCCCTTCCCCTTTCCCTCCCTAATATGGTAAGCTATTTAATATAAGTTTATATATATATATATATATATATACACACACACACACACAATCATGTGAAATATATTTCCACATTAGTCATGTTGTGAAAAAAGACAGAACAAAAGGAAAAATGCAAAAAAAACAAAAAGCAAGAGAAGTGAAAACAGTATGCTTCAATCCTGCTATCCTTTAGGTATATCCCTTGGGGACTAGGTTCTAATGAGGAGCTACTATCTGACAAATGAGTACTTTATATTTGTTTCTTGATCATATCCTTTAAGAATTTTCCCTGTATATTTGAAGTGAGGCGAGCTAGGAAGACATGTTGCTATGAACGTTTGGTTACATTTTTATGTATGAAAAAAGAGCCATCCCTGAACAATATGGAAGACCACAAAGGTGGTACAAAGAACCTGGCCTTAGAAACAGAAGACCTGGGGTGCCATCTCTGCCATGATCTGGGATCTTCATTTCATTCCTTTTAGCTCCATTTCCTCATATGTAAAATGAGGGAGTTGGATAAAATAATCTCTCGGGGCCTTTCCAGTTATAATATTCCATGAGCTTAGGCCAGCTCAATCCCAGAGAAATAACGCTGGTATTACTCCAAGTGGTTTGCAAGAGACCTAAACCCTCTGAACTTCTGAGGGTGAGGTGCTGGCATTTAGGGATTTTTCACAGATATGAATGAACATTCACATTGTCACTGTGCTCATGTGGTGTCATCTTAACATTATTCATCCTTGTTAATGAATGACTTCCTTTGGCTTATAGAAGACTGAACTAAACAAGAGATTCCACAGGCCTAGAAGTAACTTTGTCGTCCTAGTTTTATCTCTTATCCTTAAGTGACTCGTATGGCTTAAATGAGCATGCCTCCACTTTGTATTTTCACTTCACAAATGGTCCAGAAGTGGTGTTTTTGACAAGTTGGAGAAACCACGGGGTGTGAAATTTTTGTTCAAGTGGGTCTTTAGACTAAGAACTTAGAAATCTAAGTTATCATTTTGGTGCCAAACTAACCCGCTGTAGAGGATAGAAAGAAAATCCCAGAATGTATCTGGACCCCAGTTTTATTTCTCATCAACACATTTATAAAGTGCCTAGAGTATTGGCACTATGCTAGGTATTGTGAATACAAAAATGAAAACCAATAGTTTGCACCCTCAAGAACCTTATAGTTTAGGTTAGGTCAGGTTTACTGAGCAGAGCAATACCCATCAGAGGGTAATGGGGAAAAGGAGAGTTCTAGATAAAATGCTCAGGGAAATCTGGAGGCTGTGATGACATTTTTATCTGGAAAAAAAAGACAGTGTAGGCTTCACCACAGAAATGGCCCCTGGATTGGACCTTGAAGGAAGAAAATTTTGATATGTGCTATAAATTTATGTGTGTGTATGGACATGACATATTAAGTTCAGGGAAGAACAAGTAGTTCAATTTGGCAAAAATGTAGTGCATATGAAGGGGAGTAATGTCAAATGAGTCAAGAAAGGTGGGATGGAACCACACTGGAAATCTTAAGTTCCATCCCAAGGAAATTATATATTACTCTATTAAGAAATTGGGTACCGGGGCAGCTAAGTGGCGCAGTGAGTAGAGCGCTGGCCCTGGAGTCAGAAGGACCTGAGTTCGGATCCGGCCTCAGACACTTAACACACACACAAAACAAAAACCTAGCCGTGTGACCTTGGGCAAGTTACTTAACCCCAACTGCCCTCCAAAAAAAAAAAAAAAGCAAAAAAAAAAAGAAATTGGGTACTACTAGAGGTTTGGGTATAAGGAGGTAACATGGCTATTATGAACATATCACTAGGAAGATTATTTTGCTAAGTGTGTAAATAAAGGTTCACAGGAGAATAAAGACTGAGGCAAAGAAATCAGTTAATAGTTCAGATGAGAAGTAATGAGTATTTCACTAGAGAGGGTATATAATTTAATCCTCACAGCAAACCTGTGAGATAGGTGCTGTTACTATCCCCATTTCACAGATGTGGAAACTGAAGATGAGAGATATCAAATTACTTACCCATGTTGACATCTCTTATTAGTGTCTGGAGTAGGATTTGAATTCAGGTCTTCCTAATTTCAGATCCAATGTGGTATTTATTGTACTACCTGTCTTGTTCTTCTACTAGCTTCACTGGCTTCCTATCTTTTGCAATACCTGCTTTAGAACAATTATAGAAATAGGGGCAGCTAGGTGGTGCAGTGAGTAGAGCATCGGCCTTGGAGTCAGAAGGACCTGAGTTCAGATCCGACCTCAGACACTTAACGCACACACAAACAAAAACCTAGCCGTGTGACTTTGGGCAAGTTACTTAGCCCCAATTGCCCTACAAAAAGCAAAACAAACAAACAAACAAAAAACAATTATAGAAAGAGGAAAGTATTAGAAGTTTTGAGACTATAGTCCTTTCTTTATTAAAACAAATGTTCCACAGAACTCCTCCAGGTTTTATAGAGGACAAAATGAGAGACTATTGAGTATCACCTCTTGTCAACATTCCTCTGGTTGTTTATAGGGAGAAATCTTTATTCTTGTGGTTATGTCAATACAGGGGTAACCTAAAGTCTGAGATTTGGTTATCCTGTCATAATATTTATAACTACAAATGTGATTAATGGTCATAAGGACTAGGGATAGTATGACATCCATTCTTGCTGTACTTCTGATTCAAGCTGATCAGAAGTGGCTTCTGATCCTTAATTCTGGTTTCTTCCTTCTACCTTTATTCCTCCCCCCAAAATATTCTTTACGTTCCCTTCCTCTAATTTCCTCTCTACCACTCTTCTAACCATCACCACCCTTTTTGAAAACTCTCCCTCCTTGATAATTAAATTTGGTGAATTTCCTACTAGAGGACCACTTGAGGTAATGATCTTGGTCTCTTTGTCATGCCATTAATATAGCAGAACTATGCAGAAAGGCATTTGGCTGCATTTTCCATTCCTCACCCTTGCCTGGCTGGTTGCCTGTATGTGTTGGGGAACAACACAACCTAAAGTCTGGGCAATTTGTATTTTAGTAGTGACAGGGATATTCTCTCTCTCCCTCTGTCATTTTGCATTAAGAACCTGCCACTAATAAAACTAATTAATAACTGCTGGCTCCATGTGGAATATTTGGACTTCTCAAAGCTGGCATTTTGCCACTGCTGCTTTTGAAAGAAACACTTCATCTTTGTCATAGACAGGACGAATATTTCTCCACACTTCTAATTGGGCAAAGTGCCTTTCAAACTCCTTGCCATTTCAGAGAGAGCAGAGAAGTAGACTGTGGATTCACCAGATACAATAACCCTGTAGGTTGCTTTTGAGATGGGAACTGGGTTGCCAAGTGATGCGAATGTAAGAAACTCTCTAAATCCCTCTTAGCCTTATGCATTCACTTTCCTAAACCCAAGAGGATGGGGAGTTGGGGGAAATGAAGGTGAAGGTCTTTGGGGAGCTAGGTGGATAGAAGCTGGGGAAGATAGGCTAAGCAGACTCATTAAGTAAATAAAACAGTCCTGTTCCTTTTTTCTTCTCTCTCCCATTTTCTTATGCATTCGACAAATGTTTATTGAGCATCCGCAATGTGCAAAACGCAGTGAAAGAAACAAATAACTATGAAACATGGCCTCGAGGAACTAACCCTTATGCCTGGGGACAGAAATCATGAACAACCGAGAAGTTAAGTAACTGTATGAGACAACACAGAACTCAACAGAAGAATGGTAAATAATAAATGGCTCCTCTGGACAAATGTTATGCACACATAAGAAAGTGAGAGCCCTATGACCTTCAGTGTTTGGAGAATGCCTCCCATCTCTAGTGGTTCTTATCCCATCCATCCTTCAAGGCTTAGCTAGAATGCCTTCAGAAAACCTTCCCTGATTCTCCTACTTGCAAGTCCTCTAATCTCATAGCACTTTGCACTCTTCCTATGTATTTTCATAATTTATATTATTCAACATATGCTCTTGATTATACCAGATCACAGGATAAGTAGGACTTTCTCAATATAGGATGCTTCTGAGCTGGCCTTCTTTTCTGAAGGACCTGGGTTCAAGTCATGCTTCTGCTACATACTTGAAACCTGATAAAATCTCTCAGTACCCTGTGCTACGCCTTAATGGGATCTGTTGCAGAGAAAATGCCAACATGCATTTGTGGAGAGTCTTCTCGTTCAGAGAGTTCCCTATACTAATACAGTCATAGGTCTTAGTCCCTATCCCTATGCCAAACTGTATATTTGTCTTTTATTATATACATACATAAATCATATGTAATGAATATATAAACATGGGTAAGCGTCACACAGGATGTCTAGGTTGTGATCTACATTGTTGGAGAGAGAATCCACCTTTATAAGATCATAGATTCATCAAATATCAAATTATATCATATATGTGTATATACACAATAAACACATATGCATACATACATACATACATATATATGTTTGTGTATGTGTTGGAGTGGAAGGAAACTATATCCATCACTTCACTGCTGTAGGGAGCTGCACAGTGAGAAAATTCCTTTCAGCAATTATTCCACAACTTATTTTTAAAAAATCACTAGTTCCCTGTGAAGTTAAGTGACTTGTCCAAGATCACACAGTCAGTATATGTTGGAAAAGGGTCTTGAACGTGGGCCTTTCTGAAATCAGGCAGGCTTTCTATCTACTATGCTTATAATATACTAAATTGTGTGCTATTTTTTCTAAAATTATATATGTGTAATCTGCGATGTATCTATTGTATCACCCCTACTGGATTATAAATTTTACGAAGACAAAACATATATCTTATTCATTTTGGTATGTCCCTACTACCCAAGCACATAGTAGGCATTTAATTAATATTTGTCAAATTAATCCTTTTTAATTAGAGTGTTCTTGGGTGTCAGTAGTGACCTAATATGTCTCATTACTTAATTTCACCTTTCTCTCTTATTATGAATTATTGTTCACAGAAAAGGATGGATTACAAGGTAGGAGATGAAGGATCTTTTATTTTCCCATTCCAAGGCTTCCACCATTGCAGATACTCAGCAGATAAGAAATTCACATTTAATCAATATGCTATGACCTTCATTTATAGGAAAATATTTTTCAGAATTGCAAAGCTAACAATAATAACAGAAGGTGATCAGCATCTATCTGTGTTAGACATGGGCCTTTATTTCACATACAACTTATATGAAGTATGAGTGTAACTTTCCAGGATTCAGAGGCCATTGAGTAGGAAAGAGCACAAGAATAAGTTTGTGATGCTATGTGTATGTGATGTATGTGATTTAACTTGTTGAAATAAGACATGGTACTAATTAGGCCATGATTTGATTCTTACATAGTTTTATTTAGCCTATCATGGGAGGGATTTCCATGTTTTGGCAAGAGACTGACTGCCCCCTAATGGCAAGAAGCCAACCACCTATCTTACCAATGCATGCTATTCTCATCAGGAAGGCCAGGCCAGAGAGTGGATAGATAGTTCACTGGATGATTTTCCAGGGAAAATCGTTCAAAGAGTAGGTCCAACAGATTCTAGGTCAGTGGCATTATGGGTAATGAACACCCACACCTAGAGCATCAGCAAACACACAGTGATGCCCATTGGCATTCTTTCTGCTATGTGCCATATTGGTATGTGTGGCATACACAAAACTCAGTTCTCTGGGGGAGTTGGAAAAGAGACATTGGCTGTGGTCTCTGAACTTTGAGGAGCTTACCATTATCGTGCCATAATAAGGAGAGCACTGCTCCAGTGATCTGGAGGTCTAGGAGGTTTGGTCCTGGCCTTGCCACTAGCTAGTTATATCACCCAGGGAAAATCATTTCAATTTCCTGGGTCACACTTTCCTCATCTGTAAACTGAGAAGAAGGGACGAGATGATTGCTAAGATCTCTTCTAGCTTTGAGGGAGGGAGGGAGGAAGGAAGGAAGGAAGGCAGGAAGGAAGGAAGGGAGGGAGGAGGGAAAGAAAGAAGGAAGGAAAGAAGGGAGGAAGGAAGGAAGGAAGGAAGGAAGGAAGGAAGGAAGGAAGGAAGGAAGGATTTATTAAGTACCTAATATATTCTCTGCACTGTGTTAAGTACTTTACAAATATTATCTCATTTGATCCTCACAACAACCCTGGAAAGTAGATATATTATTATCCCATTCTACAGTTGAGAAAACTGAGAATTTAAGTGATTTGCTCAGGGTTATACAGCGAGTAAGTGTCTGGGTCAGATTTGAACTCAGTTCTTCCTGCCTCCAGACCTGCACTCCTTAGATGCCCCTGAAGTCTTATAGATTTTTAATGGCAGAGATGGAGCAAAGAATAGAAGCTGTTCAGTAGTATATTTATGAGTGCTTTGGAATTATGAGGCATAGTGATTCTTGTTGGAATCATCATTCTGAGTACATTTTGCATTTGATGGTAGTCCTCAGGCCCCAACAAGGTGGAGTGGGAGTCCTGAGAAAGCTGTCCATTAATCTTGGATGTCAGAAGGTGCGTGATGAGTCATCAAGAAAGCTTTGCTCATTTTCACAATGAGGAAGGGTTGGAATTAATGTGTGCCAACCATTTCCACTTTTGACTGATGGACCAGGGTGAGTGCTGGGGTGAAGAATCAGGTCAGAGGAAGCACAGCAGACTATTGAAGGCCTGCCTGCATAGCCAATCCTTTTGCATCGCAGTGTCTGTTCCTCAGAGGCCTTGCTGTTTATTTCCCCCTGGCACCTCTGGTGGGACACCCTTGCCCTTTTGTAGAGTAGCTGAGTCTTTCGACTTGCAGCAATTGGTTAAAAAAAATCCATCACTGAAAAGCTGACCATTTATAAATAGTAGCTGCTTAACATTGCTTTAGTTTTTTTTTTGTTGTTGCTTGTTTGTTTGTTTTTGCTTTTTGGAGGGGGAAAGGTAAGGCAATTCTGTTTTTTTGTTTTGTTTTTCTCTGTGTTACTATAAGTGTCTGAATCCAGATTGGAACTCAGGTCTTCCTGACTCCAGGGCAAGCACTCTATTCACTGTGCCACCTAGCCACCCACATTGCTTTAATTTAAATACAGAATAGGAATATAGAATCTGGAGCTGTAAGAACCCTGTGAGATCATCAAGTTCAGTCCCCTTCTTTAACAAATAAGGGAAATGTGATGTGGATAGGTCAAGTGACTTATCCAAGGTCACAAGCAATAAACATCAGAGATAGAACTTGAACCCAGAGCCAGTGATTTTTCCATTGGACCAACTAGACACTTGTCCAAATGGCTACTTTCAGTGAGTGTTTGCAGTTGTTTGGTCCAATAACTTACTGAGATATACCTTAGTTTTGACTCCAGTAATGAGAATTGGAATATAGCATAGTAGGTTCCAGAAAACAGTGAAGAGTGGCATCATCACCTCAGGTTCTTTAGGAAATAAGAGGCCTGGCATGGGAGTGAGAATAGTAGGGATCTTGAACAGTGAAGGAAATTGCAAGCTTCTTGAGGGCAGGAGCCAGGCCTTTTAAAATTTTTTCATCTTCCCAACACCTCATAGAGATTCCTTTTATATAGTACATACTTAAATGCTTGTCAAAGGAATGCAATATAAATGAATAAATAATAAATATATTTAATTTAATATAAACATATTAAATATAAATGAATGAGATACAAATTGCTCTCTTTATAGAGACAGGGACAGGGAATGGACCTGTTATTTCATTGGCATAGGGAACACCCTTGTGAGGGAACTTCTAATAATGTAAACACTAGTCAATACCATCTGTGTGATTCATAGTCTTAGGAAATTGCTTGGACACTGAGATATTAATTAAGTGATTTGTCAGGATTACGTAACCACTATCGAAGGTGGGACTTGAATCCAGATTTTCCTGGTTTTGAGGCTGGCTGTCTTTCCACTTTATCACACTGACTCTAGTTTCTTTATAAATTCTCTAACAAAAGGGCTGACGTCCAGCTATCCAGAGGTGGCTTAAGGCAGGATTTGAAGACCTCCAGAAATCCTTTCTATTACCCCATTATCTCTTCTCACCACAGCTAGGGGTGAGGTTGGTTTCATTTCCATTGTCCGTCCACATTTCAGTAACAAACTGCTGCTATGGATTTTGTTTTCCTCTAAAGAGAAAAGTCTTCGGTAGTCGGATTGTAGCATCCTTCTTAAAATCACATCGTATTGTGCGCCTAAATCTCAGTGCTATCCAAGTAATGATCATGATTTAAAAGTGATGCCAAAGTCTGATTGATTTTGAAACATACATTTTCTGAATTCTTTGGTTTATTGTAAATACACTAGATTGTCAAAATCTCATTACTCTTTATCTTGCATCTACCTTTAACTGCCTTTTTTCTTTTCTCATGCTATCAATTGCCTATTGATTTCTGTTAAATACTACCATCCTTTCAGTCACCCAAACTCGGAAATTCAGAACTGAAATCAACTTTCCCTTTATAGACTCCCTACCCCCAAACCCTGCCTCCAATCATTTGCCAAATCCTGACCATTATACCTCAGTAATACCTCTTGTACCCCACCTACCTTCTTTTTACTGCCTTAATTCAGGTCCTCTTGCCTCTCCTCTGAACTATTTACTACAGCTTCTTAATTGGTCTTCCTGCCTCTGGGCTCTTTCCTCTTCAATCTGTATAAACCTTCATATAGCTACCAAAATTATTATCATAAAGCACATGTCTGATCCTGTCACTCACCTGCTCAAAAATATTCATGGCTCCCTATTGTTTAATAAAATACTTAACTCCTTACTCTGCTGACCCCATCTATCTGTTTAGTCTTTTTTTCACATTATTCCTCATAGCGCACCCTGTTTTCCAGCCAACTACTAGTTGGCTACCAAATTTGATGCTACAGTTTTTTCTTCTTTATAGTCACCTCAGATCATCCTCCTATTCCTCTTAAAAGGCCCAGCTTAGCTTCCACATCCTCCATGAAGCCTTCTCTGATTCTTTTCTCAAATTTTCTAACCTCAAATTTTCCTAGATATATTTTTTAAAAATTTCTCCTTTGCTCCCATGAAACCCTAACTTGCGTGATATGTATCATGCTGTCTCCCTCATAATAGAGTATCAGGTCCATAAAACCAGAAATAATATCATTTTTATAGTTTCATACATAGCACAATTCTTTGCACATAATAGGTGTTCTGTAAGGAATGTTTGCTAAATAGAATTGAATTAGTATGTTCTTTTGCCTTTTAAAATTCCTACATTAAAATTTTTTTTCATTGGTTTTATAGATCCCCAACTATACTATTCTTAATTTATTAGGTTGTTAGAATTCAGAGAACCAAATGTTCCTCTAGGAAATACATTTCTAAGGGAGCTTTTTCTTTAGATGTGCTCTTTTAAAAATATACACGATAATGAGGAACATGACCCACTATCAGTAAGAAATAGACTTTGAGTTGTATTTCTAGTGGGGGGACTCTATTTACACTCATCTCTTCATACTGCCTTGCCTTGTCCTCTTGTGATAAATAGCACCGATTTTCAAGTTGGCTAGGCAGGTTTAGTATGCAGTCCGTAGCCATGGGACACAATACCGCTAACTGACCCTCACTGAAATACATTCATTCTTTCATTAAGCATTAATTAAGTGCCTGGTCTGTATTAGATACTGGAAATACTGAGACAAAACCAAAATAGTCCCTGTGTCCAATACAGGCTCCTGAGAGAAATAATCAACAGAAAAAAATTAAATATAAAATCTATATAAAGTAATTTCCAGGGGAAGGACCCTAGTAACTGGGGGAGGTGGTTTGATAGGGGATCAAGATAAGCTTCTAGGAGGATTGAAGGAAGTGTCTGTGTACCAGATACTGTGCTCAGCACTAGAAATATAAATATAAGCAGAAAAAAAAAGTCCTCAAGGAATTTTCATTATAATGAGGGAAGATAACACCTAAGAGGAACTTTCTTCTTCCTAAGAAGAAGCTGTAAGTTTTGAGGTATGGGGGAAGGGAGGGAAATGGGAGATACCTATGTTAGGACATGGTAGAGAGAGTAAAGAGAGTTAGGAACTTGTGTTTTACCTTGGAGGAACCACTGGAGTTTCTTGATCAAGGACACTGATATGGTTAGAGCTGTGCCTTAGGATTATCAACATGGCAACTCTATGGAAGACAGATAGAAAGAGAAGTAGGCAGGAAGCAAGATTTGAAGGGGATTGCAAGAATTCAGTTTAGTAACTTTGTGAGTAGATAGAAAGGGGATGGAGAATGCTGTGGCCATGGGTTAGGCAGACTTGGCAGCTGATTGGATGTGACAGTGAGGGCGATGCAAAAGTCCAGGAAAGCTCTGACGTAGCAAAACTGGTTGACTAGAATGCTGGTAGTACCCTCAACAGAAATAATAGTTAGGAAGAGGGAAAAGTATTAGGAGAAAGATAATGAATTCTGTTTTTGACACGTAAAGAAGATACATCCAGGACATTCAGTTCACTTTTCTTGTGCTTCTTAGCAAAGCATTCTAATGCCATCTAATCAATTACCAAAAACAACTTAATTTTAAGTGTTTCATTACAAGTTAGGAGCCCATATTCCATATGGTAGATAGTACCAAATGTATGGTCTATCTATAGAACCACAAATGTCACTAGGGAAGTACAATGGATAGAGCGCTGGCCATGGAGTCGGGAGGACCTGAATTCAAATCCAGTCTGCGACGATCTGTGCAAACCTGAGTAAGTCACTTAACCTTGTTTGCCTCAGTTTCCTCATCTAGCAAACCACTCTAGTATCTTTGCTGAGAAAACCTCCAAGTGGGTCATGGAAAGTCAGATACAACTGAAATAATGAGAACAAAGGCCTTGAGCTATTAATAACTACAATTTCTTCATGACTTGTTATGTGATCTTCCTGATTTTGCTGGTTTAACCTCAGTTTCCATATGCAGGTAGAATCTGTAGCCCATTTATTTTTCAAAGATGTTGTATAGTTTAATTAGACAATATGCAAAAACCCTAGGAATTCCTTAGAAACAGATATTGTCATAGAACTTATAGTTGGACAGGACCTCAGAGACCATGTAGTCCTACTGAGACCTGAACACAAACCCCCTCTTTGACATACCTCATAAGTGTTCAGATAACCTTTGGTTAAGATCTCCACTGAGAATTTGGTTCAATGTGCTAGCATGTCAAGATCTTTGTGGAGCCAGAATATCTATTATGTTAGTCATCTTTCTGAGCTCTCTCTAGCCCTCACTACCTCCTGGGGCATCTCATTCCTTTTTGAATAGCTCTAGTTAGGAAGTTTTTCCATCACCTCAAGTCTAAATTTGACTGCAATTTTTGCCCTTTGCTTCTGGTTCTTCTGTATACTATTGACTCATATTGATCCTGCAGATTAATACCATATGATCCAGAAACATTCCTGTCCATTCATCCCTCCCTATCTTGTCTTTTTAAAGATATTTTTTGGGAACCTATGTAAGACTTTGCATTTGTCCCTATTGGGTTTTATCTTATTTGATTTGGTTCAGTGTTTAGACTACCAGATTGCTTCAAATTCCCACTCTGTCACGTAGTGCTATCTCTTCCAGCTTTGTGCCATTTGCACATTTGATAAACATGCCATCTATGACTTTTTCCAAGTCATTGATTAAGCACGTTAAGCAGTTCAGGACCAACTAGGCACAGATCCCTGGAGCATTCCATGACAAACCTCCTTCCAAGTGGAGCAGTCATGGACTCCTATTTGGGCATTGCTTTTTAACTATTTCCAAAACCAGGTAACTGTGCTGTATCCTAGAACACATTTCACCATTTTTTTTTTGCAAGAACAGCATTAAAGTCTTTATCAAATGCTCTGCTAAAATCTAGGTAAACTATGTTGCTATAACATTGCCTTAATATACTTGTCTAATGATCCAGTCAAAAAGGAAATTAAGTTAGTCTGGCATGACCCATTCTTGACAAACTTACATTGGCTTATCATGATCGATGCTTCTGTTTCTAGCTGTTCAGTAACCATCCTTTTAATAACAAAGTACATGTTGGTGCTAATTGAGGATCATATGTATAAATGAAATCCACCATTAATCATTTTAACTTTTCCCCCCATGCCAATAATTTCAGCACTTCCCTCTTCCCTCAAATGAATGGTTTTCATGAGTTAGTCTTAAAACCACATTTATATAATATCACCAAATCAACCATATTTAGTTTGGAGTTTTATATTAATTTTCTTTTTGCTTTTTTGGTGGGCAATTGGGGTTAAATGACTTGCCCAAAGTCACACTAGTAAGTGTGGCTAGTAAGTGTGTCAAGTGGCTGAGGCCAGATTTGAACTCAGGTTCTCCTGATTCCTGGGCCAGTGCTCTATTCACTGCGCTACCTAGCTGCCCCTTATTTTTTTCTTAATGAAGAATAAAGCAGTATTATATTTACATTCATATGCACATGTTATGTATACACATATATGTATATATGTATACTATATTTTCACTTCTTAGTGAAATCAGCTATGATACTATCTGAAGTTATGAACAGGAAAGAAGAAGCTATAGATCCAGATCATTCCTGCTTACATTGGCAACCTCCATTAACATAAAGATGAATTCTGGAAAACCTGAAGAGTCTAGTGTTACAGAATATCCTAAAACAGCAGCTAGAGATCTTGAAAAAGCACTGATTGCATAGTGAAAGACCCACGTGTGGCTTAGGAGCCCCAGACTAATTGTTATTGGCTTAAATAACATATTAACTAGATAGTCCCTGAGAAATCCACAAGTACATCTCTTAAATGTTTAATCAACATCTATTAAACCTATCCTCTCTGGTGTTAAGGGACATAGAAATATAATAGATAAGACACAGTTACTTGCCCTCTAGAAGCCGACAGCACAGAGGGAAGATAAGATTCCTAGACTGTTAAAAGACCTTTGAGAGTTTAGATGTTATATAATCTAGTAGAATCACATTTTTAAAAAAATAGATGAATAAATTAGAGCTGAGTGGCTTGGTGATTTGCTTAAATTCACATACTCAATTGGAGACCATGAACAAAAATAACTGTTAAAATCAAAATAAAACATGTCTTCACTTAAGGTAATATGAGGGGTCTGGAGCCTAAGATTTCATTAGTGTAAATATCCAGATAATTCTTTTGTAATTTATAGTGTTGGAAAATTACATAATGGCACTAAGAAATTAAACAACTTGTCTTGGGTCGCCCAGTCATTATGAATCAAAGGCAGAACTTGAACCCAGGTATTCTGAGTCTTTTGTTATATTGCTTCTGATAAATTCATAAGAAATCATAAAAAGCAAAATTCTAGAAGAATTCCAAGAAGAGAAATATGATTCTTGAATTGTGTTTGTGTTAGGAGGGAGGTGGCAGAAGGGATAATGTGTTGTGTTTTTCTTTTTTTGCTTTTTGGAGGGCAATTGGGGTTAAGTGACTTGCCGAAGGTCACCTGGCTAATTTTTGTGTTAAGTGTCTGAGGCCGGATTTGAACTCAGGTCCTCCTGACTCCAAGGCCAGTGTTCTATTTACTGCGCCACCTAGCTGCCCCCAAGAAGGGATAATATGGTGGGGGCTTGGGTGGGATAGAGCATTAGGGAGGGAAGGGAAGTTTTCCTGGTGAAGGTGGCATTTGAACTGGTAAATGAATATAGAAAATGTGTGTGTTAAAGATTTAAAATGCTATGTATTGATGGAAAGAGATACAGTCTAGATGAGGGATAATAAAAGAGAATATTAAAATAACAGATTGGCTAAGTCAAAACATTTTCAATTTCACAAAGATATTTTAAAAGTTAGAGGCTTTTTATTTACACAGTCAATCCCTGAAGGACTGTGTTGTTGGCACAACAAGTTTATCTGTGTAGCAGGTTTCCCTTGGTAGGTTTGTGTTTGAGTGTCATTTATATATAGGTTTGTTTTTTGTTTAAACTAATACACTCTGGGGGCGACTGTATGAGATGCCAAGCAGTTTTTTGTTTTTTTTCCCCATCTTATTCTTTTGTGTGTGCATGATTTGATAAAATGGTAACAAGGCTTGTGGCTTCTTCATAAAAAGTATCTTTTATCTTTGAGAAATATTTTTGGGTGATGGCTCATTTCAGAGTTAAATTAATCCAAAATCAAGTTGCTTTTCCTCAGGTCACTTTAGAAGCCTTTTAAATACACACAGTACTATCAGGATTTTCTTGTGTATATGGTGTACATTAAGGAATGGATAGAATAGGCTAGATAAAGCTGGTTCATTTCTATAGCCTCTTCAGCTTATAAAAATTGAATGGAATCATATCACCTTTGGATTATATTTTGAAATTTTCAGGGCAGTGTCTGTAAAAAATACTTTTAAAGGTAAATGGAAAGAAGATGAAAAGAATAACTGTTTTCTTGTATCTATATAATCCAAACTGAAACCTTTTTGGTTGTTTTTGTTTTCCTTTGTTTCTTCTTGTTGTGGTTTTTGTTTCTCTTATTGCCTTTTTATTTTAATTTGTTTCATTCTAAGAGAATCAGTGTAGGCAACCTACCATAGGGCAGAAACTATTAGACATGTATGCAAATTCCCTTTTTAACCTATACTAGTTATGTAAATTAACTTCATTGATCCTCATTTTTCAGTCTTAAAATGGAATGACTACTGACATTACTCATACCCATCACACAAAGTTGTTACGGGTCCAAAGCGGGCACAGTAGATAGAGCGCTAGACTTGGAATCAGGAAGACCTGAGTTCAAATTCAGCCTCAGATTTACGTACTAACTTTGTAACCCTTCACTTAATCCATTTTCCCCTCTGTTTCCCCTTCTGTAAAATGGGAGTAATAAAAGCACCTACCTCCCAGGATTGTTGTGAGGCTCAAATGCGATAATAATTGTAAAACATTTAGCATAGGGGGCGGAGCCAAGATGGCAGAGTAGAAACAGTGAGTCCAAGCCACTCTCCCCCCAGATCACATCCAAACTATGTAAAAGGGGACTCTGAACAACTTCTGGAGCCCCAGCACCCATAGAACGACACAGAGAAGCTAACCTCCTGCCGAGGACAGCCCAGCAGCCCTGCAGGAAGGACCAGCACAGCACTCTGGGAGCCAGCAGCACAGCGCGCAGTGCGAGCACAGGTCTGCCTGAGTCATGGTTATAGCCCCAGGGAGGCCGGGCCAGCAGCTGGCTGGAGGGACCCCAGAGCACCAGCAGCTGTGGTGATTCCAGAATTATCAACATAGACATGCCTAGGACAAAGTGAGAGGTTAGTGCCCTATGGACTTTGGGACCAGTATTTGGGGAACACATTGGCTTCCTCCCCTGGGGGCTAGAAGGCGCTGAGGAGAAAAGCCATTTTGTAGTTTTCAGAGGCAGCTCCAGCTCCTGGCCTGCAAACTGTAGGGAGATCCAGCAATCAGTCTTGGGGGGTAATCGCTCTTGCTTTAGCCTCCCTGGATCTGGATTGTGACCTGGGGTGGAGGTCGTGGGTGGGTTTCCAGCTTGCCAGAAACGGAAGTTGTCCCCCCCACATGTTCAGGATGAAAGTTCCCCTGTCTGGCAGCAGAGGCATACTGTGGCAACAAGCCCAAAAGTCAAGTAATTAAGTGGCAATATGCCAAGGCAAAGGAAACAAATTAAACAGAAAAATGCAACCTTAGGCTCCTACTTTGGGGGCAAAGAGGATTGAAGTATTGAACAGGAGGAGGCCTGTAAGGTCAGAAATCCTGCTCCAAAAGCCCCAAAGGAAAACATGAGTGGGTTACAGGCCATAGAGGACCTTAAGAAGGACTTTAAACACCCAATAAGAGAAGTGGAGGAAAGATAAGAAGAGAAATGAGAAGGATGCAGGAAAAGTATGAAATGAGGGTCAACAGACTGACTAAGGAAAACAACACCTTAAAAAAATAGACAAACTCAAATGGCAAAGGAGGCCCAAAAGGGCAATGAGGAGAAGAATGCCTTAAAAAGTCGAATTTGCCAGATGGAAAAAGAACCTCAAAAGCTCACTGAGGAGAATCATTCCTTCAGAATTAGACTGGAGCAAATGGAAGCTACTGACTTTATGAGAAATCAAGATGCTGTTAAGCAGATCCAAACAAATGAAAGATTAGAAGGCAATGTGAAATATCTCATGGGAAAAACCACTGACCTGAAAATAGATCCAGGAGAGATAATTTAAAAATTATTGGACTACCTGAAAGCCATGATCAAAGAAAGAACCTAGAAATCACCCTTCAAGAAATTCTCAAGGAAAATTGCCCTGATGTTTTAGACCCAGAGGGCAAAATAGAGGTTGAAAGAATCCACCCATCACCTCCTGAAAAAAGATCCCAAAAAGAAAACTCCCAGGAATATTATAGCCAAGTTCCACAATCCCCAGATCAAGGAGAAAATACTACAAGTAGCCAGAAAGAAACAATTTCAATATTGTGGAAACACAATCAGAATAGCCCAGGACCTGGCAGCTTCTACACTGAGGGATAGAAGGGAATGGAATATGACATTCCAGAGGGCAAAAGAGCTGGGACTGAACCCAAGGGTCACCTACCCAGCAAAACTGAGTATTTTGTTTCAGGGGAGAATATGGTCATTCAGTGGAATAGAGGACTTTCAAGCATTCTTGAGGAAAAAACCAGAGTTGAATAGAAAATTTGACATCCAGACACAAGAAGCAAGAGATGCCTGAGAAGTGATCAGGGAAAAGAAATAAAAAGGAACTTACCAAAGTTGAACTATTTACATTCCTACATGGAAAAACAATAACTGTGACTGATGAAATCTTTCTCAGTATGAAAATAATGGAAGAAGGGTGTATGAGCATATGAATACATATGTGAATGTGTGTATATATGTTTACAGTTATACATGGATAGAGGGCATAGGGTGAATTTGTTGGGAAGGGAGGATACTCAAGGGGTGAAATTATGAGGTGAGCGGGGAAAGTGGCAAGAGGAGATGGGGAGAGACAGGGTAGGGTAAACTATCTCATGTAGAAGAAGCAAGGGGAAGTGGCTGCAAGGGAGGGGAAGAATAGGAAGGCAAAAAGGCAAAACCACATTCTCATTGAATTTGGTTCAGGGAGAGAATGACATACATACCAGATGGGATATCTCAACCTGCAGCAGAATAGGGGGAAGGGGGATGAGAGGAGGGATGATGGATGGGAGGGCATCCTTGCGGGGAGGGGAGGTTAGAAGTACCCACTATAGAAGAGGGACAGGATCAAGTAGGGAATAGACCAGGTGGGAGGTGGGATGGGTGGGAGGGAATTATAAGCAGCCTTGCACAGTATATCTACTATGTAATGTTTTGCATAGCTAGACATGTCCAACATATACTGAATTACTTATCTTCCCTGAGGGAATGGGTGACAAGGGAGGAAGGGAATGGATCTGAAATTCGAGGTCTTTAAATGTTTCAAATATATATAAATACTATTATTAATACTCTTTTGCTTGTAATTGGGAGATAAGGTGTGCAGGCACTGGGACACAGAGATTCACCTTCCTCTAATGGAAAAGTCAAAGGGGGTATGGGAGAAGATATGGGAGAGAGCAGATTGGATGAGGGGATATCTAGTGGGACTGCTATTTTGGGAGGGTGGGTAATGGAAAAACAGGGGAGAAAAATAATTGTAACTCAAAATCTGGTGGAAATGAATGATGTAAAAACAATAGAATATTTAATCTTTTAAAAATACATATTTATTTAATTAAATATTTCCCAATTATAAAAAAAAAAACACTTAGCATATTTCCTAGCATACAGTAAGTGTCACATAAATGTTAACTAGCATTATTAAAATGATTTGCGAGCATTAAAGCAGCATATAAATGTCAGTGAAAATAGTCGTGACTGTGATAGTAGAAAACATTAACTCTGATTTGTAGCAGACTAGTTTTAGGAATCAAAGAATTTTAGAAATCACACATCTTGGTCTGTTGGTTGTTGGTATCCTTCAGGCAGACTCAGAGTATTCAAAAAAGACATTCCAGCAAAATTCATGTTAGCAAAAAGAGAAGAGAAAATATATTTTTAATTTCCTTAGCAAAATGTGTAAGACTTAGATGCCCAACTGAAATGTAAAACAATGATGTGAAGTAGAACTACCATGGTGCTGACAGCAATATTTCTCATAGAGCTGTGAACATGTGTGCAGCCACAAATTAGTCTTTGGTTCAATTATTTGTAGTAATAATACAGTGATTTATAAAGCTCTCTTTTCAAAACAAAATCTGGAATGTACAGACTGCACAAATTGCAAACATATTCAAAGATGTAAAATATTGTTCAGGATGAGATGTCTAAAGTTGGTTGGGAGTATTGAAAAAATAGACTTATAAAAACTAAGTTCCTAGTTAACCCTTTTGCTACTTGTTGTCCCTTCTCCACCCAAGATCCCTTAGTGGATATGCCTATGGCCTCCCTAAAGTACTATTACTACTCTCCACATATTCAACCCCTTTCCGACAACCTAGACATCTTTCTGTTCTTTGATTTTCCTCTCCTTCTGTGCCCTTGTGCTTACACCTTTGTCTATGGATAATAGCTCCTCCACAGAATCAAATACAATACTGTTTCCATAATAGTTACTAAAATAGGTCATGAATTTAAATTAATCAGTCAATCAAAAAGTATTTATTGTATGTATATATATATATATATATATATATATATATATATATATATATATATATATATATACTCACACAAGAATTAGGTGATAGGGATATTATTGGCAGGGGGGTGGAATTTAATGGTTCCAGCCACTGACGAATTTGTATTCTATGAGGAAAGTTTGAAAAATAAGTATATTAAAAATAAATTAGGGTATATTGCCAGGGGCAGGGGAGGAGGGGAGTAGAGGAGGGCACTAGGAGCTGGAGGAAATCAGAAAAGGCAGTTTGAAGTGAATCTTCATAGCATTACTATGATATTTGTACTCCTACCAATAAAGACTGCAATTCCTACGTCTTATCAGATGGTTTTATGCGTTACTTGGACATGTGTATATGTATGTGTGAATCACTTCCTAGCATCCTAGTGGTAAGCCTCTTTGAATTTAGGTATACTTGTCCACAGATAATAGCTGATTGTTTTTCAGGCTTGGCAAGACCTGGCAAAGATTGTGATTTGCTGGTATGGGTACCCAGAGTTACTTCAATGCTATGATCTTTCATTAGAGAAAGATTTTAGGGAAGGATCTCTTTCTGTATTGCATAATTATATGCTGATTGATCTATAATTTCATCACTTGGGTAATTTGTCCAGTGATACAGATTATATTCCATTTGTATCTTCCTACTTGATTTATGTTCTTCTATATGAATGATGGTTATGAATATCACCTAGGAAACTCTGCATTGTTCCAGAGCTTGTTGGAGTCAGCATGATTCTTGAGAATAGTAGGGGCATCTGGAAGACCTCACCATGGAATCCCTCATTTATCTGGATTCTATTAAATATCTTCCATAATGTGGCAAATACCTTTGGCAAGTCTAATGGCTTCTTTATTTCAAGCCATTTGATATTAATAATAAGGGATCCGTAAAAATACTCATTGTAAAATCTTTGGTCCTTTTTTTAAACTACTGAATACAGCCACTGTCATTTTCTACATCATAATGTGTTAATGGACCTCAGCTATCATCAGATTAAAAAGCAAAGGCTTCACCTCTCAGTGAAGGAGAATATAGGGAGAAGTTTTCTCTGAGATGGGTATCAAAGAGAGTAGAGCCATGAAGAGGAGCCATATGAGAAGATTGGTGGTCTCAAATTCAAACTGGAGATTTGTTTTTCTTTAACTTACCTGCTATAATCTAAGTCATATAATCTGATGAAATTTTCATTCCAAGAAGGAGATAAAAAACCAAAATATATACCATTGGAGACTTAAAGCATCCCTGTAGTGATTTGGTATACCTTGAATAGATAATCCCCATGGTTCCTTCTTGCTTTAAAATTTTGAGAAATAATGTATTGTCATTTCACTATGACATTCTTTATACTGAACATATGTACACAGTCAATTTTCAGTTAGTGATAATGAATTTTCACAAATTCATTGAATATTTTGGTCTGTTCCCCTAGTGACTTGTCAGTCAGCAAGCATGTTTTAATCTAGCTTATGTGCTAGATGCTGTAATGATGCTAGAGATACAAAGAAAGACAAAAACACGGTCCTGGACCTCAACAAGCTCCCATTCCAAAGAGAGGCATTTGTGACTTGACTGACTGGGGTTAAGAATATAGTCTATTAATTAATTGCATATATGTTTGTGGTGCTTTTGCTTCCTTTATAAGAACCCCACGAGGCAGGTAATAGTCCTCCCATTTTATAGATAGGGCAACTGAGGTCCTTACAGGATAAACACTTTGACCATAGTCACACATGTGATGAGTGATAGAACTCATAGGATCCTAGCCAAGTGCCTTTGGCACTGCTCTACCCTGCCTTTGCTAACTAGACTCTGTGAGCATCAAACTCCTAGCCTTGGCTTCATTTGCACCATGGTCTAACTCAGAATTCCTCAGGTCAAGGTATAATATAGAACTGGCCTAATGATCTTCATAATGGATAGAGAGCTGGAAGAAGACCTGGTTATTCTGCTCCTCAAAGGCTGTGTGACCCTTGACAAATCACTTAACATCTTAGTAAGCAGGCAATTCTTCAAGACCATTAGTTGCTGATGATGTGACTATCATATAGTAGGCCCTTAATGTCTGATTTTTTTCATTCATTATTTCCTTCATCCACACTTCCCAAACCTTACATTGTTGGCTCTTGTAACTCAAGGCATTGAGAATAGGAACCAGGGAAATAAAAGGCACTAATCTGGGAGGAATCAGAGAATGAGGAGTTATTTTCTTAAGTTTATAGGTTCTAAAGGAGTAAGATTATTTGTTACTAAGAAAAATTTTCAGATCAATAAAAAATTCCTGCAGGCTGACAGCAATGTCTTTGACAAATAATGCGTTAACCAGAAGGGTTCATGCCCAAAGAGCCAAAGCTGTACCCTCCCAATAAATGTATTCTCTCCCAGCCTAAGCATAGGATCAGGTCCCTTGATTTTCATTGTGTGTGAAAATGTTATTGGGAATGATCTGTAAAAATTCAATACCCTTGTTATTAAAATAGATCAGTTGCCCATTCAATAAAATGACATTCCTAAGAATATCTTTGCCCACCTCTAATACAGAGCTGGATGGATGAAGTTTACTGAAGACTGGAAAAGGTGGAGTGAAGCCTATGAGCCATTTATTCTGCCTTGGATTTGAAAATGGTTGATGATAATGATGACAAATGCAAATATTAAAACATTATGTCAGAGTTTATTATAAGAAGGCTAGATCATAGTGATATACTAGTTCTTGGGAACCATTTCAGTAGCAATAAATTCTGTCTTACTTTACAAGGGGGAAAAAAGAAACGTCATTTGTTTTCTCTGTGTTTAGCTTTGGCTTTTTTTGTTTGTTTGTTTGGGAGCACTATGGGTGGGACAGTACAAAGGAGGGGTTTCCTCTAAAAAAGTTTATCTTCATTGCAGGGGTCTCTTGTGGAGAAAGAAGCCATCTTCATGGTTTCCTGGCCTCAGACTATACTTTTTTATCCCCATTACTAACCATTTGTTATCTACTCAATAGGTAGTGGGAATGTAGTGGACAGAATCCTATACTTAGAATCATTTGCTAGCTGAATGACTGTGAACAAGTCACCATTTCCCTGAGCCTCAGTTTCCTCAATTGTAAATAAGAAAAACTAACACTTGCATCCTTGCAAGGTTGTGGGCTTAAATGATATAATGTATATAAAGGACTTTGTAAACCTTTATGCTCAATATACCTATGAGCTATTGTTATTAATAATTATTTCAATGCATCAGTGATTTTTGATTTCACCAAAGTAGATACTTCATCACACAAATTAGAATGCTTCTATGACAGAGATGATCTTTGAGAGTTATTGTGGCTAAAAAATTAATCACTTGCTGCCAGCGTGGTGCTAACGATCTTTGACCTTAGCTAACCTGGAACTTGGAGGGCGGATCATCAATCCATCACTGAGCTAATGCTTGAAGCCTTTCCAGTTTGGAAAGGCCCATTTAGTGTTTGTGTTTCACCAGTCTAGCCCCTGGAAACTCAGGATTTCTGAGCTGCAAAAAAGCAAGGGTAGGATTTAGCACAAGATAATTATTAATCGCTATAATAACAATAATCAGAATTAGGAACTCTTAAAATTAGAAAAGGTCTTTGGGCTCATCTATTTCAATTTCCTAAGTGAAGCCTGAATCTCCTCTGAAAGTTCTCTGACAAGTGGTCATTCAAATTCCACTTTAATGCCTCCAAGACCAAGATCAGAACCACAGCTCACTCTCTAACAAGGAAGCACATAACACTTTTGGACAACTAACTCTTAGGAAGTTCTTCCTTACGCTGAGCCAAAATGGACCTCCCTGTGACTTCCTCCCATTGGTTCTAACTCTACCTTCTGGAGCCAAGTAAAACAGAATACTGAGGACTCACCACTTAAAATGGCTTACAGCTGCCTCTAAGTTAAATATGCATGCTCTCTCCAAATAATTCCACAGTAGTTCTACTTGAAGGAGAATTAAGATGTATATGTTCACAATAACCATGATTCAAGGCATATGCCTTTCAAGAGTTTGGAAACTGAGCTAAAACTTCAGCTGATTTAGTGGTTTTGATTTAGTCATCTGTCATGGGTTCTGAGTAATAATAACAATAACTAACATTAATATAATGCTTGCTATGTACCAGGTACTGGACCAAATGCTTTACAATTATTATCTCATTTGATTTTCACAGTAACTCTGGGAGGTCAATGCTATTATTATCACCATTTTTCAGATGAAGAAATTGAAGCAGACAGAAGTTAATTGACTTGCCCAGGGTTACCCAGCCAATAAGTGTCTGAGGCTGGATTTGAACTTATGTCTTTCTGATTCCAACCCCAGTATTCTATCTGCTGTGCTCCCTAGCTGCATAGTTAGTAGTCAGTAGTGCTGTAATATAAATTCAAAGTTAATAATAATGGAATAAGGACTGAATCAGTAATTTCATTGTTTCAGCAACTCCCTCTATCAATCAATGTTGGCCCACTCTTTGCAATGTATAATCCTAAAGAGCTTCCTAGTACACAAAAGATATGAACAGGATCACATAGCCAATCTGTGTCTTCATGCCTTTAAGATCAGCTCCTTATACTGGTAAGAAGAATTATTATCATTAATAATGATAATTTGTATATATGTGGTGCTTTTCAAGGCTTCCAAGTACTTTAAATGCATTATTGTGCCTGAGAGATCTTCAGTTAACTAACTGAAAAATGATAAAAGATAGCTTGTCAGTAAAAGACTCAAACAAGCATATGTGTTTACATTGGGTTTTCCCCTCTCTGTACTAGGCTTAACTGCCAAGAAGTTAAAAATAAAACAGATAAGCAGTCTGTGAATTGGTTCATATTGGAATGATGAAGATCAGCTTTAAGTAGAGCTGTTCCAGGTAGCCTCAGAAAAGCTCCCCTTTGATTCTCTTTTATGGGGCCCTCCCAGAGTACCCAGTGTTACCCATGGGTTTCTCCTTGCTCTTCCCCAGGGAATCACCTTTCCACCTGAGTTACACTCCCAATATGTTCAGGGCTGCAAACTTTTCCCGGGCAAGCTGCACTAAATGGATTTGGTTTTACATGTCCTCATACTTTAAATGTGCTATTTATAACCGGTAATTTATGTTTTCATGATACTACATGTAGCAGCTGGTCCTCATGCCACTGTAATAAGGGAGTAATGAAATACCTCATTTTCATATTGGTTGCTATAGTTTTTGTTATTTTGTGTATAGATCACTATTGGAGAGAAAGCATGTAAAATTCCAATAGTGGGACTGTTCCATGGTATTTCCTTAAAGATAAGCTTAGGCCTATTAAATATTCATCTGCCTCATCAGAAGTACACACTAGTTATACCATCTTTGTTTCTGGCCTTCGTTCTCTCTCTTGAAAATGTATTCAGATGTCTACGATATGTATTGTTCTCATAAAATGTTCCTTTTTGCAACTGGTCCCTTGTGTAAAGCTTAAAATCCTCAACAGCTGTACAGAGATATGCAAATGTGCCTGTCCTTCAGTCTGAAGGGGTTCTACCTTATTCCATGGGGATGGTCTTGAGGACCTGGCCTTCTGAATTCCTTACCCAAGCAGACTCATGAGATTGAGTCATGGGTGACATGTTGTGCATTTGTTTCTTAATGTTCCTTTGCCCTTTAATGTGCTTTTAGACTTTCCTGATGCTTCACTTTCAAAGGCAGTGTTGTGGATTTTTTTCCTTTCTTTTTTCTTTTGCTGTGCTGTCGAAACTAGATGAACACAATTGCCCAGCCCTCCCTTTTGAGAATGTAATCTGTCAAGCTGAGGCTGCCATCTGGGGCTTACCTCAAGGATCAGTGAAGGAGATTAGGCAATAAACCAGCCATCCTACGAAGAAATTCATTCCCCCTACAAAACAGAAGGTTAAGAGGCAGAGGGAACGCTATGAAAACCAAGGAGTAAGGAGAATCCTGTAGTGCTACTGAGGGATAAAGGAAATGCTATGGTTAGCATTCATGCCAAAGAATCCTACCATTTATTCCAAAGTCTAATAGGAGGAGGGCTACATTCCAAGTTGGGAGATCTGGGTTTGAATCTTATCTCTGCTCTCTACTTAACTGTGTGACTTTGGGCAAATTGCTTTGCTTCTCTGTCTCAGCCTCAGTTTCTTCATCTGTAAAACTGAGTGGTTAGGTTAGATGATCTCTAAATTACCCCTACACCTAAATCCTATGGCCAACATCCTCTTAAAGGCATCCCCTTCTTATTTTACCTCTGTAAAAGTAGCGAGGCATTTAGTCCATCATTCATTGTGTTTGAGAAGTATAACCTTGTTCCCACAAAGATTTTGGAGGAGACAAGATATGTACACATCAGTTAGTCAAGATAACATTTGTTAATCACCTACTATGTGCCAGACACTGGGCTAAGCACTGGAGACATAAAGGAGGTTGGGAAGGGGGTGGGAAAAAAAGAATAAAAACGACGAAAATTACAAGATAACTTTGTTGTGTATTTTAAAAGTAACAGCAAATTGTACACAGTGAATGTGTAGTTTCATGTGCAATCATTGTTTTTAATGTACTGTATTATGGAAATACTTGTTTTATTCCATAAATTAAAAAAATAAAAAGAGGCAAAAGACAGTTTCTGCACTTAGGGAGCTACCAATGTAATGGAGGAGACTATAGGCAAATAAACAAACTATCACATGTAACACTTAGAAAACAATAAAAAAAAACTATTGTGGCCAGCTAAAGTACTGGTTTGGAGCCTATAAGTGAAATAGGAGTTCCTAGAAAGGAGAGATCATTGAAGATCAGTTTGGATCAGTTATCCCAACTTGACTAACTACTGCTTGTAACATGCATTTTGTGGACTTTCTGGTTTCCATGAGCTGATTTTATTTATACTCTTAAGTAGAGGAATGAGAAAGGAAACAGTACTGAACTGCTTAAATCAATATTGGCAATTTGATGGCACAAACACTAATATTAAGTGCCTACTATGTCCAGTTGAAATGGTTTCAGAAACATTTATCTAACACTTAGGTATTACTTCAGAGCCATACAAATATACAGTGGGTGGTCTGTACGTTGATGACATATTATTAACAGTCTTATTCTGCTTTTCAATGCTTACATATTTTTAGAATGCTTCTTGCTGCATTACCTAGGAGCTCTGACTATTGCATGTTTTATAGTAGGAAGCATTTTGATATATATGAATTATATGCTCCTATCAGATTCATATAGGAACGACAGTCTTTGCTTGGAAAACAGTTTAATTTTCTCTTCCTATTCTTTCCAAATGTTCTATTTGGCTATAGGGGAAATAAACTTTCTTAGCCAACTTGTGGGGAAAATAAGCCATTTTGTTAGGTGTCTTCCATAGGGAAACTAGGTAAGAAGTTGACAGATAACCTTGGCTTTGTAAGTAAAATCAAGCAAAAGATTCTTGGCATTAGAAATATATGGAAGATATGAAGGGAATTCTTAGAAAGATAAAGGTAAAACTAGTGAGAAAACATATGGTAAAATAATATCTTATCTTAAACTTTATACTTCTCCAATAAAAATAATTAATCTAACTTTTCTTATAAATAAGATTGGGGGGGCGGAGCCAAGATGGCAGAGTAGAAACAGCATTTCCAATGTGCTCTGCCCCACACAAATTTCAAACAATGTGAAAAGGGGCTCCGAACAACTTCTGGAGTCACAGCACCCACAGAACAGCACAGAGAAGCTAACCTCCTGCTGAGGACAGCCCAGCAGCGCTGCAGGGAGTGGCCAGCGCAGTGCTCTGAGGGCAGGCAGCACAGCTCGCAGAGCCAAGCCCAGGTCTGCGGTTTTAGCCCCAGGGCGGCCAGGCCTTCAGCCAGCTGGAGGAACCCCAAAACACCAGCAATTGTGGCAATTCCAGAATTATCAGCACAGATATGCCTAGGACAAAGTGAGAGGTTAGTGCCCTATGGACTTTGGGACCAGTATTTGAGGAACTCGTGGGTTCCTCCCCTGGGGGAGAAAAGCTGCTGAAGAAACAGCTGCACAGAAGCCATTTTGCAGCGTCAGAAGTGGCTCTAGCTCCTGGTCTTTGAACTGTAGGGAGATCCAGCAATCAGTCTGGGGGTTAATTGCCCTTGCTTTAAACTGCCTGGATCTGGATTGTGGTCTGGGGGGGAAGTTTGGGGTGGGTATCCAACTTGCCAGAGTGGGTGGAGGCTTTACAGAGACCACCCAACTGGCGGAAGTTGTGAAGACCCCACGTTTGGGACTGAAGCTCTCCTGTCTGGTGGCAGAGTCCTACTGTGGCAACAAGCCCAAAAATCAAGTAATTAAGTGGCAACATGCCTAGGCAAATCAAACAAAATAAACCAAAAAGTTCAACATTGGGCTCCTATTTTAGGGGCAAAGAGGCTCAAAGAATGGAGGAGGACTGTGAGGTCAGAACTCCTGCACCAAAAGCCCCAAATGAAAATACAAGCTGGCTACAGGCCATAGAGGACCTTAAGAAGCAGATAAGAGAAGTGGGGGAAAATTTGGGAAGAGAAATGAAAAAGATGCAAGAAAAGTATGAAATGACAGTCAACAGCCTGACTGAGGAAAATAACACCTTAAAAAATAGACTAACTCAAATGGCAAAAGAGGCTCAGAAAGGCAATGAGGAGAAGAATGACTTAAAAAGTCGAATTTGCCAGATGGAAAAAGAATCTTAAAAGCTCACTGAGGAGATTCATTCCTTCAGAGTTAGACTGGAGCAAATGGAAGCTGCTGACTTTATGAGAAATCAAGATGCTGTTAAGCAGATCCAAACAAATGAAAGAATAGAAGGCAATGTGAAATATCTCATGGGAAAAACCACTGACCTGGAAAATAGATCCAGGAGAGACAATTTAAAAATTATTGGACTACCTGAAAGCCATGATCAAAGAAAGAACCTAGAAATCACCCTTCAAGAAATTCTCAAGGAAAATTGCCCTGATGTTTTAGACCCAGTGGGGGAAATAGAGGTTGAAAGAATCCACCGATCACCTCCTGAAAAAGATCCCAAAAAGAAAACACCTAGGAATATTACAGCCAGGCTCCAGAACTCCCAGATCAAGGAGAAAATACTACAAGCAGCCAGGAAGAAACAATTTCAATATTGTGGAAACTCAATCAGAATAGCCCAGGACCTGGCAGCTTCTACACTGAGGGATCAAAGAGCATGGAATATGATATTTCAGAGGGCAAAAGAGCTGGGATTGAAGCCAAGGGTCACCTACCCAGCAAAACTGAGTATCTTGTTTCAGGGGAGAATATGGTCATTCAGTGGAATAGAGGACTTTCAAGCATTCTTGAGGAAAAAACCAAAGTTGAATAGAAAATTTGACATTCAGACTCAAGAAGCAAGAGATGCTTGAGAAGGTAATCAAGGAAAAGAAATCAAAATGAATTTATCAAAGTTGGACTATTTACACTCCTACATGGAAAAGCAATAACAGTGTTTGATAAAACCTTTCTCATTATGAAAATAATTGAAGAAGGGTACATGGCATATGTTCACAGGTATACATGAATAGAGGGCACAGGTTGAATTTGATGGGAAGGGACGATTTTTTTTTTGGAGGGCAGTTGGGGTTGGGAGACTTACCCGGGGTCACACGGCTGGGTTTTTGTTTGTGTGTTGGGTGTCTGGGGCCGGGATCCGAGCTCGGGTCCTTCTGGCTCCGGGGCCCGCTGTGCCACCTAGCCGCCCCAAAGAAGGGATGATTCTTAAGGGGTGAAGTCAAGAGGTGAGAGAAGAAAGTGGCAAGAGGAGATGGAGAGAGACAGGGTAGGGTAAACTATCTCATGTAGAAGAGGCAAGGGGAAGTAGTTGCAGGGGAGGGGAAGAACAGGAAGGCAAAAAGGCAAAAGCATATTCTCATTGAAGTTGACTCAAGGAGAGAATCACATACATACTAAATGGAATATCTTACCCTCACTCACTCTCCTGAGTAGGGGAAAGGGGGATGAGAGGGGGGATGATGGTGGGGAGGGCATTCTGGGGGGAGGGGAGGTTGGAAGTACCCACTATCAAAGAGGGACAGTATCAAAGTAGGGAATGGACCAGGAGGGAGGTGAGACGGGTGGGAGGGAAATATAAGCAGTCTTTTAAAATATATCTGCTATGGTAATGTTTTGCATGGCTAAACATGTACAACACATACTGAATTGCTTATCTTCTCAGAGGGAGTGGGTGACAAGGGAGGAAGGGAATGGATCTGAAAATCAAAGTTTTAAAATTAAATGTTTCATAAGATGTCCAGGCAGTGGGGCTCAGAGATTCACGTTGCCCTAATGGCAAAGACGAAGGGAGTATGGGAGAAGATATGGGAGAGAGCAGATTGGATGAGGGCATATCTAGTGGGACTGCTGTTCTGGGGTGGTGGGTAGGGAAAAATGGGGGGAAAATGTAACTCATAATCTGTTGGAAATGAATGATGTAAACCAGAAGTTAATAAAGCATTTGTTTAATTTAAAAAAAAAAAGAAAAGAAAGAAATAAAAATAAATAAATAAGATTTTGACACAGAAGGAAGTGATCTGTTCTTCCTTGGCACCTTCTCTCCCACTCCCCACCTCACAACATACCCAGAAGGTCAGAAGAGGAGAAATAAAAGTCATATTTGGCTCTGTAAAGAGAAGGTATTGGGATTTTGATAGTAGGTCAAGTGTAAAGATCTTGAGTACTAGTACCTGTCTAAGGGTTTCAGTATCAAAGTCAGGCAGGTAAGAGACAAAGACAAGTTTTTTCTTTGAAGTTACATATGGGGCTAAAAAAAATTAAAAGGCAGGTGGAGCCAAGATGGCGGAGTAGAAACAGCTAGTCCAAGGCACTCTTCCCCCAGATTACCTCCAAACTATGTAAAATGGGACTCTGAACAACTTCTGGAGCCCCAGCACCCACAGAACGACACAGAGAAGCTAACCTCCCACCAAGGACAGCCCAGCAGCCCTGCAGGAAGGACCAGCGCAGCACTCTGGGAGCCAGCAGCGCAGCTTGGGGAGAGCCAAGCCCAGGTCCTCCTGAGCTGCAGTTTTAGCCCAAGGGAGGCTGGGCCAGCAGCCGGCTGGAGGGACCCCAGATCACCAGCTACTGTGGCAATTCCAGAATTATCAACACAGATATGCCTAGGACAAAGTGAGAGGTTAGTTCCCTATGGACTTTGGACCAGTATTTGGGGAACACGTCAGCTTCCTCCCCTGGGGGCTATAAGGCGCTGAGGAGACACGCCATTTTGCAGTTTCCAGTGGCAGCTCCAGCTCCTGGCCTGCGAACTGTAGGAAGATCCAGCAGTCAGTCTTGTGGGTTAATTGCTCTTGCTTTAACCTCCCTGGATCTGGATTGTGATCTGGGGGGGGGGTGGTCTGGGGTGGGTATCCAGCTTGCCAGAAAGCTGTGAAGACCCCAACGTTCGGGACGAAAGCTCCCCTGTCTGGTGGCAGAGGCCTACTGTGGCAACAAGCCCAAAAGTCAAGTAATTAAGTGGCAACATGTCAAGGCAAAGGAAACAAAATAAACAGAAAAATGCAACCTTAGACTCCTATTTTGGGGGCAAAGAAGATCGAAGCATAGAACAAGAAGAGGTCTGTGAGGTCAGAAATACTTCTCCAAAAGCCCCAAAGGAAAATATGAACAGGTTACAGGCCATAGAGGACCTTAAGAAGGACTTTAAACACCCAATAAGAGAAGTGGAGGAAAGATAAGAAGAGAAATGAGAGGGATGCAGGAAAAGTATGAAATGAGGGTCAACAGACTGACTGAGGAAAACAACACCTTAAAAAATAGACTAACTCAAATGGCAAAAGAGGCTCAGAAAGGCAATGAGGAGAAGAATGCTTTAAAAAGTCGAATTTGCCAGATGGAAAAAGAATCTCAAAAGCTCACTGAGGAGAATCATTCCTTCAGAATTAGACTGAAGCAAATGGAAGCTAATGACTTTATGAGAAATCAAGACGCTGTTAAGCAGATCCAAACAAATGAAAGAATAGAAGGCAATGTGAAATATCTCATGGGAAAAACCACTGACCTGGAAAATAGATCCAGGAGAGACAATTTAAAATTATTGGACTACCTGAAAGCCATGATCAAAGAAAGAACCTAGAAATCACCCTTCAAGAAATTCTCAAGAAAAATTGCCCTGATGTTTTAGATCCAGAGGGCAAAATAGAGGTTGAAAGAATCCACCAATCACCTCCTGAAAAAAGATCCCAAAAAGAAAACTCCCAGGAATATTATAGCCAGGTTCCAGAATCCCCAGATCAAGGAGAAAATACTACAAGCAGCCAGGAAGAAACAATTTCAGTATTGTGGAAACACAATCAGAATAGCCCAGGACCTGGCAGCTTCTACACTGAGGGATAGAAGGGAATGGAATATGATATTCCAGAGGGCAAAAGAGCTGGGACTGAACCCAAGGGTCACCCACCCAGCAAAACTGAGTATTTTGTTTCAGGGGAGAATATGGTCATTCAGTGGAATAGAGGACTTTCAAGCATTCTTGAGGAAAAAGCCAGAATTGAATAGAAAATTTGACATCCAGACACAAGAAGCAAGAGATGCCTGAGAAGTGATCAGGGAAAAGAAATCAAAAGGAACTTATCAAAGTTGACCTATTTATATTCCTACATGGAAAAACAATAACTGTGACTGATGAAACCTTTCTCAGTATGAAAATAATAGAAGAAGGGTATGTGGGCATATGAATACATATATGAATGTGTGTATATATGTTTACAGTTATACATGGAGACAGGGCATAGGTTGAATTTGTTGGGAAGGAATGATACTCAAGGGGTGAAATTATGAGGTGAGAGAGGAAAGTGGCAAGAGAAGACGGGGAGAGACAGGGTAGGGTAAACTATCTCATGTAGAAGAAGCAAGGGGAAGTGGCTGCAAGGGAGGGGAAGAATAGGAAGGCAAAAAGGCAAAACCACATTCTCATTGAATTTGGTTCAGGGAGAGAATGACATACATACCAGATGGGATATCTCAACCTGCAGCAGAATAGGGGGAAGGGGGATGAGAGGAGGGATGATGGATGGGAGAGCATCCTTGGGGGGAGGGGAGGTTGGAAGTACCCACTATAGAAGAGGGACAGGATCAAGTAGGGAATAGACCAGGTGGGGGGTGGGATGGGTGGGAGGGAATTATAAGCAGCCTTGTACAATATATCTACTATGGTAATATTTTGCATAGTTATACATGTACAACACATACTGAATTACTTATCTTCCCAGAGGGAATGGATGGCAAGGCAGGAAGGGAATGGATCTGAAATTCGAGGTCTTAAAATTAAATGTTTCAAATATATATAAATACTGTTATCAATACTCTTTTGCATGTAATTGGGAGATAAGATGTGCAGGCATTGGGGCACAGAGACTCACCTTGCTCTAATGGAAAAGTCGAAGGGGGTATGGCAGAGAGCAGATTGGAGGAATGGTTATCTTGTGGGACTGCTATTCTGGGATGGTGGGTAGGGGAAAAATGGGGGAAAAATTGTAACTGAAAATCTGGTGGAAATGAATGATGTAAACCAGAAGTTAATAAAGCATTTGTTTAATTAAAATAAAAAAATTAAAGGCAGCTATGTGTCTCCAGTGCCTCGTACAGTGCCTTGGTAAGAGACATGTATTTGCTAAATGTTCATTTGAATGCAAGGGCAATAGTTAAATGATGGGAGGAAATGATACCTAATTATACGATTGCTTTAATTTTACTCAAAATATTCATTTAAAATATGGTGTGTTTTTAAGCATAGGCCAACTTGAAGTGGTTTGGTTTTGGTTTCGTTTGTTTGGTAAGAGGTCTGTTTTAATGTAAAATATACAGCTACAAGTAGTTTAACTAATTGCTTTGATGACATGGTAATGCCACACTACTACCACCTAGTGACAGTGTAGCTAAATTGCAGGGGTGAGAGAGAGACAGAGAGAGATTTTGGCAGAGACAAAGAGGAGGAAGAGGCAGATAAACTTCCCCCTTTGAAAGCTAAATCTATAAAACTAAAGCCATTAGGAGACAGTTAACTCTATTATGTAGAACCCAGTCCCTGGTATGGTAATATAGGACCAAACATTTATTTGAACCAAAACGAAACAAAACTTTATTCCATTAACTTGATATCTCTAGGCATTTGTACAGGTTTCTGTTAATCCATATATATATATATTTAGAAATACTTGAATAACAGACTTTTTCCATTTTCTTCAGAAAATTCATAATCATGTGGACACAGCATCTGTGTATTACCTGATACTTGTCAAAAGCAACAGAAAAATCAGACTTTTTATGTCCACTGACATATCCAAATCTCTAACTGTACTGAGCTTGACAGTGAAAAATGGAGGAATCTATAATTTCGAATCTTTATAGAAAAAAAAAAGCCCTTTACTAATTCTTATCTGCTTAAGTCTTGGGACTATGAGATATGAACCAGAGCTAAGTAAACTTTTTTTTAAAAGTGTAAGATAAGTTGTAATTTTTTTCACGTATTCAAATTTTTACTGGTGAAATCAGTCACCCAATAAGCATGTATATAGTGCATACTATGAGAGAGGGCTTGTGCTTAGCACTAGAAGGGGCTAGTCCCAGATAGTGAACTGCCCAAAGGAAAGTGAGAAGCATCGCCACTGTTATGTTATGTTATTACTCTTCCACCAACTACATCCTCCATGTATGTTTATTTTTCTGCCATAGTTCTAGAGAGGTTTGGTCTTTAAAAAGTGTGAGAAGGGCAGCTGCTCAGGCCATTAATTGACCTTGGGAGAAGAACAAATCTCCTTGGGAACATGTAGGTGGGAAAAGCCACCTGTGGCAGTTTAGTCATTAGGAGTCAGGTGGGCCCGAGTTAAGAGTTCTAATTGTGAGTGAGTGTGCCCTTGGACATTAGAGGAATCTAGCACTTGAGTACACTTGGCACTAGGGAAAGAATCCTGGTTTGAGAAGCAGGAGCCCTCTGGGTCCCACTTACTATGCTCTGTTACTAACTAACTTCCTGATTAACCTCGCAGCTTTATTTTTCTGATTTGCACAATGGGGATGTTAACACCTGTTTTAATGTATCTCAAAGGGTTGTCATGAGTTTCAAAAGAGATGGTCTATGTAAATGTTATTTTGAAATCTAAAGTCCTGTTCAGATGTAAAGTGTTTTTGTTATTTATAAGGAGAATTCCTCAAAAGCCTCTTTCCTCTTCTGTGGCCCAATCTAGAAGAATGAAGATATGGGGATGTTACTCTGCTGACAATCATGGTCATGGATTAGCCATTGTTGTTGTTGTTTGTTCTTTGTTCTGGAAGAGGACCATGATGTCCAGGAGGTAATGCTATGACATGCAAATGAACTGGGTTTAAGTGAGGGAGGGCTGTGCACAATCACCAGCCTCAGTGTCTCCTCCAGAGCCATCTGGGTCCAGTGGCCAGATATAGATCAGGACAGCTGGAGATGCCCCTGGATGACAGAGTGTGATGGCTCAAGCCCCGAGCTAGGACTAGTGAGACTGGGGCTGGCTCACTTGCTTAGGCATGCCTTTCTGTGTGAACTTGGCCATGTTGCTTGAAGTATCACTTGTAATCACTCTGTAATGACCAAGATAACAGTACTTGTGCTATCTATTTACACTATGTATCTCTTAAGGTTGCGTTTGAGGGAAAGTGTTTTATAAACTCCAAAGACAATGGGACACCAGAGAAGATAGAATAACAAGATAGCAAGTCCGTGGATTGAGAGCTGCCTGAGTTTGGAAGACCTCCCGCTGTACTACCACAGGCCAATCATTTAAACTTTCTAAGACTAGAATGAATGGGTGCATGCATGCATGTATGAATGAATGAATACATGAATGAGTATATTACTTAATGAAGAGTCTTTTTTAAGTGCTTACTTTGGACCATGCACAGAGTCTGGAGATATAAATGCAAAAGCAAAAGAATTTCTTCCCTAAGAGAGCTGGTTTTTCAATAGGGGAGACAGCCCATAAAGGGTAATTGTGGCCAGGGAGGAAATGTTCTGGAAAGTTTTAGGGGTGGTCCCTGGAGTCTATGGGAAGTAGATTGGAATAGTCTTTATAGGAGCAATGGCAGATGATTTGATTATTGTTCCAGAACTAGAAGGGGGAGAGAGCTGTTGAGGAGATAGCTCTTGGGAGTCCTGTGAAGTATGGTTGGGACCTAGCCTAGAGTTTGTAGGTGACTAAGGTAATCACCAATTAAGAGAGCAGCTGCCATCATGGGAGTTTTCCATATGAAAGATTTAGTCCTCCAGATCTTGGCTTCTGATCTAGTCAGGACAGAGTCTGGTGAGGAAGTGAAATGAAGTATGGTTAGAGTCTGGACCTAGATGTTATGAAAACCGAGACAACCATTGTAACCTGTGTTAATAGAGAGACCTTTTCCTAGAGTTCCCTGCACCAATGAAATCACAGGTCCACTTAAAAAAAAGTATGACTTTTTATTGTCAGGCCCCTCTGGAAATGAGATATGCCATACACTGGCATATAATAACTTTAAATAACTTTAAATGGTTGTACCAGAACATGGCATTAGGTGAAAGAATAGTATAGAGGAGTTTGAATTCACAGAAACAATATAATAAATATAACAGACTGTGGCAAGTTTTGTGTCATTATGGTGGAGTTTGGTTTTGATGTATAAAAAATATAATCAGGATCCAATATGTAAGGCATATCTATATCCATAGCACCAATACCCCTGCCTTTGTTTCTTTTCTGGGATCTACTTTTGTTATCAATTTGGCCATCCTTTGTGTGATTTCGGAGTGCAACTGAGTTAGAAGGCCTGTATCAGCCATAGATTTATAGTTACTGTGTCTTTGAAATGCTTATCTCCTATGTGGATATAAGAATGGGTCAGGGATTATTTCATCACAAATCAAAGATAGGACTGTTTTTTCTTCTCATTTGCAATTTTGTCCCCTGAGAGTTCAGTCTATATTCATAACCCACATGTGTTTAATCTCTCTGATCATAAGGATCTGATGTCACATAAGCCTACACATAGCAGATAAGAAGGTGAAATTAAATAAAGATGGACACTTGGGTGGGATCTGGGAAAGAGTGGAGATGATATAGGGAAATGGAGGTGATACAAAATAGAGATGATATATGGGAAAAACAGTAGACTTAGGTTTATATAGTAGCTTTACGGAGCTATTTGAAAAATCAGTTCTGAAATTCAAGCAGAATTCAAGAAATAACCTCAAAGGCTGGCTATTAGAGATACAACTGCAGCAGTTTTGAAATTGACAGTACTGTATTTGCAGCCAAAAGCTGGGGGAAAACAGACTTCTGTCTCTAGTCTCCTGTTGTGGTGCTGACATGGAGAAGATATTCCCCTAGGTTGAAACAGCAGGGAGGTACAAAGAATGAAACTATTTTCTTTCTGCGACATATTGGGTTACAAATGCTGTGTTTCACAATTACTGTAATTTATTCTTTGGGGTTTGTGGGGGTGGATTTGGGGAGAGAAACAAATTGTCTATTCGCTATTGGCTATTGTGGAATCATCATCTTGTTATAGGAGATGTGCTAGAATAGAAGTTGGGAAGCCTGGGTTCCAGGCTTGGCTTTGTATGACTTTGAACATAGCATAGGGTCATAGATTTAGAGATGGAAGGGACTTTGGAGGCCATATAGTACATCTTCTTTATTTTCAGGATGAAGAAAGTGAGGTGTAAAGGGGGTAAGTGACTTGCCCAAGGTCACCAAGGTAGCAAGAGGCAAAGGCGGGATTTGAAACAGGTCCTCTTGACTGCAAATTCAGTGCCATTTCCACAGTGCCATGCTGGTTTTCTGCCTCTGAAAAACATAAAGTGCTGTATGAATGTTTGTCATTGTGTATATTATTAGGACAGTAGGAATTTTAAATTTTATTTTGTTAGAGTATCATCTTCTTTGTAAAGGAATTAAACCTTTCTTTTCCCCTGTCATTTTCCATTTCCATTTTATCTTTCATACTTTTCAGTGTGGTGTATTTGAAAGAGTACTTTATGCCTGTCATTGTGGCACATACCTATAATCCCAGCTACTGAGGAAAACTGAAGCTGATGGATCTCTTCAGCTCAGGAATTATGAGCTATGGTAGGCTAAACTGTACTAAGTCTCATAGAGTGCTGGGCCTGGAGGCAGGAAGATTTATCACAAACTCATTAGCTGTGTGACCCTGAACAAGTCACTTAACCCTGTTTGCCTCAGTTTCTTCATCTATAAAAACAAGCTAGAAAAGGAAATGGCAAACCATTCTAGTGTCCTTGCCAAGAAAATCCCAAATGGGGTCATAAAGAGTCAGACACCACTGAAAATAAATGAACAACATAAACTAAGTCTCTCTTCAGAATGTTGAGGGTGGGGAGTAGAGAGAGCACCATGTTGCCTGAGGAAGAGTAAACTAGTCCAGGTTGGAAACAGTAGGTCAAAGGTCCTATGCTTTGGCCCATCCCAGTTATGGGATGGGACCCTGAGTAATCTCAGAATTTCCAACCTGGATGAGATAGAAAGATCCGATCTTAAAAAAAAAAAAGAGGGGAAGGTAAGAACACTTAAACTAAGACTCAGAAGATTTACATTCTGGTCCCTAGTGCTGTCATTTACTAACCATGTGACTCATGACAACCTTAATCTCCATGAGCCTCATCTGTCCATTTATAAAATGGGGATAATATTGTCTGCTCTTCCTGGTTCAGAGTGTTGTGCTACTCTAATAGAATGATGTCTGTGTAAGTTATTTGAAAGTGGTGACGCATTATACCAATGTTAGAAATCATTCCCATTTAAAAAAAAAACTCAAGCCTTTTATTTTTATTCTGAAGCATAAACTATCTAAGGTATATGCATATAGTACAGAAAACGTTATTAATTTAGAGTCCAGTTGTTCAAATATATGTATTTATCATGTACTATTCATCAAAAAAGGCCTATTAAACAGGGTAAACAGAACTGTACTTAAGAGACTAAATTGTTTTATATGTGTGCGTGTGTGTGTATATATTTGCTTTTTGGAGGGCAATTAGGGTTAAGTGACTTGCCCAAAGTCACATGGCTAGTAAGTGTGTTAAGTGTCTGAGGCTGGATTTGAACTCAGGTCCTCCTGACTCCAGGGCCAGTGTCTATTCACTGCGCCACCTAGCCACCCCAGAAAACTTATTTTTTTAAAAATACAACCCACTCTTTTCCATGACCACCCCTAAACTGCCTCACAGTTAGTCAGAAATAGGTAGGTTTTCAATGCATATAGAGTACATACCAGTAATATTTTTGAGGGTTTAAGAAGAACCTAAATGTGCAGAAAATACTGCTAACATACTAGAGGAACTATATAACCTAACTATGGAAAATCTCACACTGATACACAATTATTAAGAAAAATTCTCCAGAAAATTTTATTTGACATAAAAAGGTCATTGAGCAGCATGTTATTGCCTGGTTGTAAGACCTGACATAATCTCAACATTCAGCTTCAGAACACTTTCTACAAAATCCACATTGTATAAAATTTCCAATAATAAGCTTTTTTTTTGGGGGGGGGGCTGTACTTTAAATTATTTTTCTTGCCATTTGACTCCATGTCTTCTGACCATGAGATGAGAAAAGATGGCACTAGTATCCATCTAAGAACCTGGCTCTGTAGAATCCCAGCTGTGACCCTACCAAAATAAGAGTACATCAGTAGCCACAATCGTTTTACTCTCCAATTCAAATCAGTCTCTTATTTCCCAACATGTACTTGTGGGCCTAACACTGCTTGCATTTGATCTCCCCATCCTGTAGTAAAAGGGGATTAGACTCATTCCTGTCCTCCATTTATTAATCTTGGCCTGCCTGAGTTTCTATATTCTGTACTTCTAGCTGTCTTGACCATCCAGTCTTTCCCAGCCATTCTCCTCACCCTTTTGGACAATAGGTTTCTTGACTCTTGAGCTTTTCCTTCTCATCTGGAGTTCCAGGTCTTTGGTTTGCCTCCAGCCACAGGAACCTTGTCCCTCTCTTGACTTCCTGACCTTTTCTCCTATTCTGAACCAATGGCCAATGTAGAGCTATCAACCCCTTGAGTTGTTACTATAAAGCTTGTTTGACAATCTGGTTCTAGACTAGTATTGACTGTCCTCACTGCTACCCACACCCCAGAATGAGACTCAGAAAGTTAGACATGTCACAATCACTCAAGTTCATAAAATTACACTCCAGTTCAGTGCCTGAGTTCCATCCTAAGTTTTCTCTCAAAATCCAGTGATTCCCTTTGCCTCTCCAGAGAAAGAAATGCCATGGATCTTTTGGCCCTGTGGGTTTTTTTTCCCAAGGATTCTGATTATATTATTTCCTTTAAAAGATCCCCCTGACTCACCTCCTTCTAAAGGAAACTGTTATAATGTGGCTCTTTTCAAGGACAGCTTTGTAATGAATTCTCCAGTGTATGCACTTGTAAATGCATGTAAGTGAAGGTTTAAATTATGAAGGATGCTTCACACTCTTAGTGCCTTTTATTCTTTAATTCTTCTAATGATCAAGACGTTTATCTTTACAACCATCTAGGATTTAATATAAAAAGAATTCTCCCTTTATGTGTATGATGTTCTGCTTTTTTTGTAACTCAGAAATAGTATACTAATACTATAAAATTCTACAATTCTGAAATTCTCCAATATATATTTTTCTTAGATATTCAGTTCTTACTATATCCTTGCCAGCTTGGGAAGGAAATATAAGTTTTTAGGAATTTACACCTGGAAATCTTCTTTGAAGTCTGAGATTTGGTCATATCCCTTTATAAAAGTAGCTGGAGATAAAGTTGGATTTTAAAAAATAAATAAGGATTCCTGATGTAAAATGTAGTTTAAACTGCAATTTGTTGAAAAATATATATTTAATATGTATTTCAGAATTGTAATAAGCATTATGTTTTTCACGTCATATCTGCTATCTTCAGTTTTTAAACTCAGCCAAACACGTTGAAATCTGTAAACAGAGAACACCTCTTAGTAACATCATCAACTGAAGTCAAGTTTTCACTTCTCCTGGCCACTATAATTATTGCCACCATACCTCCTAGCTTATTTGGTTCCATTCCAATTTCAGGGAGGAGGAGGGGTTGTACATTTAACTGTTTTTCAAAAGGAATAGACTTTGTCAGTCAATCAATGAACAAGTATTTAAGAAATGATGAGCTTAATGACCTTAGAAAAACATGGAAATACTTGCATGAAATGATGAAGAGTGAAATGAACAGAACCAAGAGAACATTGTATATTGTAATAGCAACATTATTTTAATACCAACTTTGAGGGAAAAGTAATTTTGACTATTATTAAGTACTATTATACTTAAATTAACTAGAAAGGATGTATAAAGAAATATGCTATCTGCATCTAGTGAAAGAACTGATAAATAAAAGTATGTGTAGGATAATTTTGCATATATATGTACATATGTGTGTATATCTATTTGTGTCTAATGGTAGCCATCATTAGAGTAGGGGAGGGAAGGAAAAAGAGCAAAAAATGCACATGATTATTATATATTTAAAAGGAATAGCACATTATACATAATAGATTTGCAGTTTCATGTGTAATCATCTTTATATTATATTATGGAAATACTTGTTTTATTTCATAAATTAAAAATAAAATAATTTTTAAACAAAGTATTTATTGTCAAATCTAACATCTTGATGTTTGGTTTACAAAATATAAGCAAAATACCTACAGTAATTTATTTGTTTAAATTGAAATCTTAGTTTATGGCATCATTTCCCCTTCCCTATCAGAAATAATATACTTTAATTTTGCATTTATGAAATGAATGAATGACTAAAATTATTTTACATTGCATAACAAAGGAAATCAATGATCAGGGAAGTAAAGATATAATTTCTTCCTCATCCAAGTTTACATACTCCTTGAAATCTATATTATGTTCATGGACCTGAGGTTACAAACTTTTGTAATAGAGGGGGAAAGTGTGTATAAAGGGAAGTGGTGGTCAGGGAATATTCTTTGGGTTTAGGAAGTTAGAGGAATGGTGAACGGAACCATTTGGGGAAAAGAATGATACACTTTCTAGTAGCAATGGCAGTATGGATTATGGTTCCTGAACAGGAAGGGAAAGGGGTAATAAGCAGTAAATGGCAAGGTAGCTTTGAAGAAGATGGCCAAGGAATAAAGTGAAGTATGACTGGGGTCATACAATGTGTAGTAGACCATGCTGGGCACTTAACAATCTGAGTAAGGAGGAATCTGGGTGGGAGCTCCAAATCTGAGAGAAATAAGTTGTCAGGGTCATGATATCTGATCCAAGTAGCAAAACAGCTTTGGCAAAGATGGCTAAGTAGCAAAAATAAAACATGTCTGGATAGGCACTCGGTATCTGTTCAGTAGTTCTTAGGGATAATGCTAAGCCTTATTGGTCAAGATCATGACAAAATTAAAGTTCTCTATGAAAAACAAGATTCTTCCTACCTTAGCAAACAAATGATAGCCCCTAGCAATAGGATTACAGGAAGGACCTTAAGAAATAAACTTTCAAATAGCTCTTCCTTTCCTTAGGAACATTTTTTTACAAATTGGTAATATACCCACAATTTACATTTCACTGCCATTGCATTTTTAAAAATATGGTAAAGTTTCATTATTATCCCCAGTCAGTATGTTCCCCTGAACGTATGAATGCAATACAGTCTGGTATTTTTGAACATGATGTTAGGTTTCCTGATTGGAAATGTTCTTGAACTAAAATATCTTCCGTGACAAGCTTTTTTATAGATATAAAAAAAGATCAGCATCTCGCAGGTTACCCGATTTGCTAATTACTCAGAATTCAGATCAGGTATTTGTGATGAAATTAGCATGCAATAACGATCAGTTTTTGACAAGGGTTTGTCATGAGGAGGAAAAAAAAAACAGATAGCTTTAAATGATAACTGGTAAAAAAAATATAAAGATTTTCACTTTAATAACTGGTGACTGTTCTAGGGATTACTTTATTATGGGCAGAGAAGTAGACAGAGGAGTGACAAAGGACAGGCATTATAAGAAGGAAATTGTTGGAAGGAAAGGCCTTTTCCTTTAAACATGGGATGGAGAATAACTGGGAATTCATGCAATTATAAATACAAAATCTACCATACCATGTGGGAGAGCCCATGAAAGGAAGAAATCTCTATTGCTATTTATATATTATATTTTATTTATATTTTAATTAACATGAGTAAAGAAGACTTCCTGAAACTTTTGTTAGGGGTGGGGAGCAGAAATTATTTTTCAAGCCACTGTGAGGAATGTATTTGCAAATTAAAATGATGAACTGTTCTGTTTTAATAGGTCTTGAATTTACTTTAAAGACTGCAATGAGGAGAGGACCACTTTCTCCCTCTTCCTCTGTTTTATCCTATCCATCCTTTAAAGTGAATTCATATGTCACCTCCTCCACAAAGTCGTTGCTGACTCCCTCCCATCAGTAACAACCTTCCCCCTCAAACCTCACATAGCTCTTTGTTTTCTAACTCTAATGTACTTATTCTATAATATTGTGCTTTTTACCTATCTTTTTTGGTGTCTTATCCCATTACTGAGAGACTGTTTGTTATAGTGGATAGAGAGAGGGTCAGCTTTAGAGTCAGGAACAACTTGATTCAAGTCCAGAACATGCTGATTGAATGACATTGGAAAACTCATTTAACATCTGAGGGACCAAGACAACTCCCTAAAAATTCCTTGAATTTGTTAAATCACAGACTCATTTCAAAAAACTAACCAACTACCTGTTAGACTATAAACTTCTCTAGAGTAGGAATTTGCCATGACAGAACTTTGTGTATCCCCTTTTCACCTCTCCCTGCCCCTATTTGCCACCCCTGCATTACTTCACATATAGTGGTAAACAGTTGTTCATTAATTGTTTTAATTTCTCACCCTAGGAGGCCTATATAGGCCTTTGTTTCTTAGTTGAAAGTTTTGTTATAAGGTGCTATATTATATTAACCTTTCTTTACAAATAAATTCCTCTACTTACCATCCTTCTCTGTTCCCACCCTCTCCCTCCAATGTCCTCAACTCTTATGTTTAATGGAACAGACTTTAAACTTCTCATCACTAAATAAATATTTAGTCACTATAGGTACCTTTACATACCCAAAGTGCAGAATATTTTACTGCCTCTTCTTTCAAACCAACAACACAGAAAGTATGTGGTACACAATGAAAGACAATGATTAGAAGTTCTCAATCTTTCAGCTAGGGGGAGTAGGCTAGCATTTTGCCCATCTAGTGACAATATGTCACTAGGTTCAGGAAATTGGTTGTGACAGAGGAGGAATGCTTAAAGAAAGGCTATCTCTCCCCAAACACACATAGTACATAGACCTCCTCATTTATATGAAGTTGAGAATCTAAGGATTTTATTTTGTTAAAGTGTCCTGGCTGATGTCCCATAATGATGATACTTGCAGGGAAGACAAGACTGACAGTCTCAAACTTGATCCAACCGATATCAACATTCATTCCCAGCCTGTCTGGAAGAGTTGAAAGCTACCCACTGTCATTAAGAACTCTGTAAATCACATTTGTCAATGTGGAATTGCTCACTGTACCCTAGGTAGACAAAGATTTGGCACTCAACTTTGACATCTGACAATGGCCTCCATAAGTTTTTTTTCTGGAAGGAGACTTTGGTAGGGTTTCCTAATATGCAGTGTGCAGCTGGAGTTGGATTTTGGCATATGCTCTCATGTTGAATTAAACTGTGGTTTCCATGCTCTCTAGAGACTAGAATCTGGCTCTAGCCATGGAAAATTCACATATTTCCCTCACTGGAATCAGTGTTCCCTTCATTATGAGGTATCATGGGCCTGAATCTAAGGCATATATATTCTTTCTATATTTCAGCCCTTTGGTAGACCAATAAACTCATCTCTTTGGTTATTTCCACCATGCTTTCTCATTGTGTATTATATTTGGCTGTGTTTTCTGTCCAACCTCCATAAAGGATCTATTTAACATAGTAGCCTTCTTCTGGTTCCTTTTTTTGAATACCAGTACAGCAGTTAGATTGTCCAGTTGTTCTCCCTCACTCCTGCTATGTGACTCATCTGCTTTCTTTCCCAGAACTCTTGTCCTTGCTGATGTCTTTTATGACACTTTCTACATCATGTCATCTTTGTAATATGCCGCAGCCTTCTTCATACCCACCATGTGCCATTTCTTTGCCCTTTGAGTCACCTGTGGTTTGATTCTTATGAGATTATGTTATTATATGATTCACAGACATATGGCATCACCAGGAGCATAGCAGTGCTTAAAAAAAAGATAGTCTTTAAAAAACATACCTTATAAGAATAATACCTTCTATTTGTAGAACGCTCCAGCACCTGGAAGAGTGGATAGAGTACTGTGTTTGGAGTCAGGACTACTTTGTGGGTGTAATGGATGGGGCACTGGACTTGGAATAAGGAAGATCTTGGTGCCAATAGTACCTGAGACACTCATTAGCTGTGTGACTTTGAGTGAAATTCACTTGACCTCTTTATGAGTTGGTTTCAGAGGGCATTGGACGTGATGGTCCATAAGGTTTCTTAAAGGTCTAAATCTATGATCATGTGATTGCAAGCCCCTGGAATCACAACCCCTGTGTGAGCCAGTCAACTCCCTAGGACTTCTCTAAGAAGTCACATAAGACAGGTCACAGTCTGCCATGATGGAGAGTTCACATACCACCACAGATTCCCCAAAACATCAAAATCACAGATTTTGGATGATTTATTTCAAATTTACAAAGCATTTTGGAATTTTTACAAGTGCTTTTGCATTTGAACCTCACAAATAATGTTATATTTGGTAAAGATTTTCTCATCTCCATTTGATAGATGAAGCATAGAGAATCTAATTGACTCATCCAGGGACCACACAGGTAGGCAATGACAGAATCTGGACTCAAACCCAGGTCATCTAGTCCAATGTTCTTTCACCTACAGGACAGTTCCAATATTTGAAACAAACATTATTTATTCCTAAGGAAGAACAAATTTAATTATGCATCAGATATAATAAGCTTCTATTTAAATAGTTTTGTTGAAATTTTCTATGGCATTATTTAATGCAAAAAACATTGGAAAAGTTAAAAGACTTCAGTTCTGTGCCTCCCTCTACCATCAATCAGATGATCAAGTTTCTTTATTTCTCTCAGACTTAGTGTCCCCATCTGTTTTGTTTTGTTTTCTAAAATGTAGGTAGTAATACTTGCCCTGTCTGCCTCACGGGACAATTGTGATAATCACAACGTGAGACTCTCTAGGTGAAAGGACTTTGAAAATCATAATTAGCTATACAAATATATGACCATCAAAGAAGGTAGCCCAGTCATGTACAAAAGAAATAGAAACAGGACAGTTTAAAATGCTGTGCTTGTAAACAAAAATATTACAGGGACTAGAAGAAGCCTCCCATGCTTTGGATGTATCCTCTGTGGAAGAATTAGGTGAATGGACAGAAAATAGACAGGATGAGAAATCCAATGGATAAGAGAGAAGAGTTCTCATACTGATGAGGCAGCACATTCTTTGAAAACTCAAAGTTGAACAATGTCCAACCACAATTTCAGAGGACTCATGTTGAAACATGCTACCCACCTCCAGATAGACGTGATGGCCTCAGAGTGAAGATTGAGGTTTTGTTTTTTGACATGGCCCATGCAGAAATTTGTTTTGTGTATCTATACATGTTTGTAACAGGTTTTTCTTGTTTTCTCAATGGCAGAGATAAGTGCCTACTGTGTTCCAGATATTGCGCTAAGAGCTTTTCAGATTTTTTATTGGCTAGGAGGGAAAGAATGCAGACCTGAAAATAAAGTAAAATTGGTTTGGTTTGGTTTGGTTTGGTTTTTTTTTTTTAAAGAAAAACCAAAGTTGATAAGTGTTGAGGCAGTATCATACATGGATCAAAAATTTTTGAGGCTTATTATGGTCAGATTTCAACATTGAAGAGATACTGATTAAAATTTATTTTTTGATCATGTCTAGGGCAGATGTTGCAATACCTCAGGGTCCTCAAATGGTAATTTGTTATGATACAAAACAGTAAACATAGAAAATATAAGAGACTATTGCAAACTATGGGTCTGATGACATATTTGGAAAGTACATGTAAAATAAAAATAAATAAAATGTAAAACAAAGATGTAAATACCTGATATTAGCCTGTTTAGTTTGTGACATTCCTTCTCACATGAAGGAGTGTAGGAAAACTTCCTGGTTATTTGGATGCAGTTTTATTAAGCTGAAAGAGTATTGTACTGAAAGACTGTAGACTTGAGTGCTAATCTCACTTGCCAAATGGCTTAAATTCTCTGGCCCTCACTTTCCTTATTTACAAAATGTATTCAGTGAAAATGGATTTGATTATTTCTAAGATGTCTTTCAGTTCTAAAATTCAATGATTTTTGGCTGAATAGAGTTTTCCATGCCCCTGAACAAAATTATGATTTTGAATTTCACGTTTACCCAAACTTGCCTACTCTATGTTTCGCTAAGTCTTTTAGAATTTTGTGTTTTGTATGCCTAGGCTGCATAGCATAGTGGATAGAAACCTGGTCTCAGAACCAGGAAGACTTCAGTTCAAATCCCACCTCTGCAACATAATAGCCATGTAATCCATGTCAAGTGCCTTTAACCTCAGAGTGCTGAGTATAAGTTGCAGAGATAGTTATATCAATAAAATCAGCCCCTATCCCCCATTTTTCTTTACCATCAGAATTTCTCAAGTTTCAGGTTCCTTGATCCCTAGGGGAAGAATCTACCAAAGTGTTGAAAAATTCCTGTGGGAATGACTTGCCTATGAGCTGTTTGTTGACCCCTTTAGTATAGGAGTCCCCATTCTGTGGACAGAGAAGAGAAAGAAACCCCTCTTTGACTCCTTCCTATTTGATGAAGTTCACTTATTGATGAAACAAACAAAAGCAGGGAGTGTCCTACTCCCCGCCTCACACAGACCATTTATGAAAAATGTCCAGTAGACTAAGATCGGTAATGGGAACAGGTTTCTAAACAGCCTAGGCATGTGTTGTATTTATTTTTAATCCTAATTCCTCCAACTCCATGTCCTAAATTTCACTTCAAAAAGGAGAAAGGGTGAAGGGACAGAAAGCTAGCTCTCAACTGTACTTAAGAATGGAAATAGCCTCTCTGGCTTTAGGGTTGCCTAACAAGTTGTCCCTCCAGTATTTCTCATGTAAAAAATTTCAGTGATTCTCCTCCAGAAAGTCACTGGGGATGTGGGTAAATGCTTGCAGCTGGTGAGCATCCCACTTACCAAACTGGATGGTATTGGGGATAGTTTTCTCCACTCTGCTGAGCCCATCTCATGGTTCCTGGCTTGGAAAATATGGATTCAGTTTGGCTTTAACTTTGGTGAGCATGGTGGGGTCTTTACGGTGGACTTGGGGAGGAAAATTTTCTTTTGGCATTTCTCTTATGATGTCTCTGAATCCTTGGGGATAGGCCTGGTGATTCACCACATTCCCAGTTTCTAAACACATCATCAGCCTTTGAAAAAGCTCAACTGTGGTTGGATAATTAATGTTATTGGAGGAAACTATGAATTTTTTCCCCTTGCAGCTGAAGATGAGACAGGCATCAAATAGAAATGTATTTACTTGATCTTTCCCATTTGTATACAATTTGTAATCCAGTCCTTCAGGGAAAGTTCCAAAGATCTTCTCATGGCTTGGGCTATAACCTCCTAAATATCCAGTGTCCATTTTAAAGAAGATATATTTCACATGTACTCATGCCGTTTAAAAACTTCTTTTCTTAACCCTGTTCCCAATACCAACCCCCAGTCTTACCAAAACAGAAATGTTTTGGGGACATTTTTTTCCATTGGGTTTTTACATAGGAATGCTTGTGGCATGAGCCTTGTCATACATTAAGAAAATTCATTTGTCTCAAAGCGCTGAACTAAAGATTTTATTGTGTTCCCATTATGTTCACTAAAAGAGGGCCTCTCCCTCCCAGAAAACCATAGAAAGACATTTTGTTCCAGTTTTTCAAAGGACTTAACCCTTCTGGAGTTGGTCTCTACTCTAAACCCTATCTTCACTATATCCAAAGGTTCTTACCAACTGCTGACTCAAGAGATACATTCATTTATCCGTTAACCATTTATTGAGCCCTAAGGTACTAGCCCTATCTATTTCAATGGTATTGTGTTGTTGTTGTTTGTCCTTCATTCTAGAAAAGGACCAATGACATCAGGAATTGTTATTGTTATTGTTATTTATAAGGATTCCTGGAAAACCTATTTTCTTTTCCATTGTCCAATCCATAAGAATGAAGACATGGGGATGTTACTCTGGCATGCTGATGATCATGATCATGGATTCATCACTGTTGTTCTTATTGTTTGCTCTTCATTCTGGAAGAGGATCCTGAAGTCAGGGAGGTGATGTCATGACATGCAAGTGAATTGGATTAAAGTGAGGGAGGCCTGTGCAAAGTCAGCAGCCTCACTTTCTCCTCCAGAGCCATCTGGGTCCAGTGGCCAGATATAGATCAGGACAACTGGAGATGGCCCCAAGTGCATTGAGAGACCTTGACCGTTTTAGGCTGAGGTCTTTCCCAGGTCTCAGTTTGTTTGAGGCAACACCCATTCAGTGATTAAGACTAGGTAAGAAGCCTTTAGGTGCTGGCTCTGTGTATTTCAGTGGTATAGGGAAATGACAAATGAGAGAATTTATCTTAACAACAATGTAGATGTTTTACTTATCTGCAACTTTCCCTTCTCTGCTACAGCAATGAGAGACTAGGTGGCTTGCCTAGGGTCACACAGATAGTATGTGGCAAAGGTGGTACCTGAAGCCAGGCACCAAACTGTGTCTCCTACTAAGCTCATATTAAGTATAAAACACTATTTTGGGTACTAGGGTAGATACACAGATAATTAAGATACAGACTTCACCATCATAAATCTTAAAACCCAGCAGAAAGGATATAACAATGTACAAATATATGATAGGTACAGAAGAAATAGATTATAGCTGTAAAGAACATGCTCACTGTGTCTTTCATGCCCGTTCCTCCATCTTTGCATCTTTTATTCTCCATTCAATTCTCTCTCCTCTTCCAGATGGGATTTTAGAAACCCTCCTTTTCACAAGTGAAGAAATTGAGACACCCCCTGGCCCCAAGCAAAATGAGATGTCCAGATTGAAAAAAAAGATACAAAAGGAACTTTGTACTGGGACAGTATTGTAGCTCTTACCTGTTAGCAAATTCCATTTGAAATGATTAATACAAATATTTTTCCCCATAGTATTTTGACCTGGTATATTTTTAAACCATCGCTTACATGTTAGCTAGGGGCACAGTGAACGGAGCTCTGGACTGAACTCAGCAAGACTTAAGCTTGTTAAGACACTTAGTACCAGCTCTTGGATCTTGGCAAGTCCTTTTAACTCTCTTAGCCTCAGTTCCTTCATCTATAAAATGGGAAGCATAGTGGTAATAATAGCACCTACCTCCCAGGGTGTGTGTTAGGATAAAATAAGATAATATTTGTAAAATGCTTTGCAAAACTTAAATATAAATGCTAGCTATTATTGTTGTTACTCTTTGGAACAGAAATATTTATAATTTGGAAGTATTTTTGGTTGGCACCGTCCTCATCCCCCTCACTAGGAGCGATCTGAAATGCTTTTCAGCTCCCCATCTCCTCAGGAATGCTTCCTTTTGCTCCTGCAGTAACTTAATAGCACCTCTAGTGGTTCAGCTCGTAAACTATTTCTATCCCTTTGGAGTAGGAGCTGGGGGGTTGCAGAGACTGCCAAGGATACCTAATGTCAGGTACTGGCTAAAGAAAAAGAAGGAGATGTTAAGAAGGTGTGTTTACAGTGCAGCATAAAGTATAGGGTGTTTCCCCCCTTATTTTCTTGCCAGGAGCTTTTAAATTAACCTTTAAGGGAGAGACACCACAGAATGGAAAAGAAATTAATAATAAAACCAGAAACTTTTCCAAGGAGATCAAATATTCATAGCTACCTGTCAATTTGACCAAAACTGTTGTACTATATACTGTATAATATAGTGCAATATGTATTTTACTATTCTGAGGTCTTAAAGCTTTAAAACTGCACTAAGACTTTTGGGACGCCTTGTATTTCCACTAACCCTGATATTACATATTGTGGGTAATATGATTGTCAAATTTTCCCAATTTTCTTTGTGAGAAAAGTGAGGGCCTTACTTTGTGACAGTGGGCAAATCACTTTCTGTATTGATTTCCTTAGCCATTAATGAGAAGGTGGCAGTAAATTACCTCAGAGGTCTCTTTCAGCTCCAAGATTTTGTCATTCTCTGGGATTTAAATTCTGCCTTCAAAGTGTTTACAATCTATGTATATATCTATGGCACTGCTGAATTTTACTAAAGAAGAAATTAACATACCAAGTGCAAATTGAAATAGTTATGAAGCCTGCTTCTTTCAGTGACTTACAGAAGTATCAGTTTTAAAGCAGGTGACTTTGTTCAAGACCCTGGCCTTAAGAGAAACAGGACCAAGTATAGTTTTCACTGGTCAAACAAGTTTCAATGTGTTTTGGTGAGCAGTATTGAAGTTTGCCAAGATTTTGAATTAGATTTCCCAGATTCTCTAGCCTAAATGAAACTCTTTAGTTCTCTGTGCCTGGTTTCTATGAAAACCTTGACTCTTCAACTAGGTCACATGAAATTTGAACATAAACATCCAGATATTTGCTTACTCCAATATAACAAGCTGATTTAATGTTAATTTGGAACTAAGTTTCATTAACTATATTCTTCCATTAGCTATAGCTTTAAATTAATATTATTATGCAGACTATTGATAACAGTGAAAAACTGAGCAAAATAATGAAATTAAAGGTTCTGAGGATTTCTTTAAATGTACATTGGTATTTATGTGTACATTTCAATTTTACTATAATAAGAGATTTCATTGGGGGCAGCTAGGTGGCACAGTGAGTAGAGTGTCGGCCCTGGAGTCAGAAGGACCTGAGTTCAGATCCGGCCTCAGACACTTAATGCACACACAAACAAAAACCTAGCCATGTGACCTTGGGCAAGTTACTCAACCCCAATTGCCCTCCAAAATACAAAACAAAAAATAAAAAAAATAAGAGATTTCATTGCAAAACCTAAAGATTTTAAACCTACTCACAAAGTCTTTTTAGCAAAGTCCATATAATTAATTAATTCATTAAGTAGTTACTGTGTCTGTCATATACTCTGCTGGGTACTTTGGATTTTTAAAAAAAGTCAATTCTCCAAGACAAGAAGCTTACTTCTATTAAAGGAAGAAATTATTTGTACACAGATACATAAAGACAAAAGAGAGAATAATAAATCCTGGAATCAACCCACATGAGGTTTTCCAGTAGTGTGTTCTTTTTGCTTTGGGGACATACAATAGAACCCCCTTAAAGCTTAAATCATTGAATTAACTCCATTCCTGGTCATCCATCTGTTTTCCTTTTCCCCCTCCAAAACAAATGGCATGGTAGCATGATATAAGACTGCATTTGGAGTAAAAGAATCTGAATTCAAATCCTGATTAGCTTCATCATCTATAAAATGAAGAAATTGGATCAATGGTCTCTGGGTTCTCTTCCCAGTTCTAAATTATATACATTGAAGACCTGATAATTCATTTAGAAAGAATATATTCATCCTGCCCTGTCACATACAAGGGGTTTTTTTATATGCAAACTCATAGACTTCTTAAACAAAGATTTTTATAGTTTTGCCTATAGAATTTGAAAGCAAATATGAAGGTTGAAGTGAGGGAGCCCTGAAGCCGGAGAGGCAGCTTGCTTCTTGTCCTTTGTTGGCTAGGCCTCCCTGAGGAAGCAGAAGATTGCTTAGCCCAAAGCCCCACATTTTCATCTCCTCCCACATCCTATCATATGGCAATGAGGCAGACTTGAAGTGAGGGGAGAACACAAGCAAGAGAATCATTGCAATTTCTTAATTATAGCTATTTGGGTACTAATGCTCAGTAGAATCCAGAATGCATATTCCTTTATTCTGAAATGGGGAATAAGATTTCATAAGATCATAGAATTGTAGATTTAGTGATAGAACAATCTGTCAACATCATCTAGCCCAACCCCTTCATTTTATAGGTAGGGAAACCGAGTCCCAGAAAGGTTCAGTGACTTGCCAGTGGTCTTGTAGATAGTGTTAGAAGTGCAATTTGAACCTGTGTCTTCCTAAATCAGTATCCTGCACTCTCTATACCCCACCACAGTTCTTCGCCTTTCCTTTTTACATTTTTCTTGTTAGCTGCTGGAGATGCTGTTCACGTGGGCCTTACATTTAATCCACTTCCCAGAAGTAAGTCACTGGGATAAACTTTTGCCTATACAAAACTCCTGGGTCTTGCCTCTTAGACTAGCCGGGCCCCATGATCCAATTATGATCAGGTTTTAAATTAACAGTGGAGTAGATTTATAAAGAGCGCTTAATAATATTGAGCATTTGGTGTGTTCATTATCTGTTCTACTTTCCCGACCTGAATGAATGGGCCATTAAATTGCAGGAAAGCTGTAAACCTTAATTATGCAATTTTTTTTTTTTTGCTTCTGTGGCTGAAAGTTTTTTTTTTTTTTCAGGTATTTTAAAGATAATACCTTAATAGCCTGATAGGAGTAATTCCGTTATGTTAAATGCACTGGTTGTACTTCCTGAGGCAAGAGAGCCACAGTGAGGTGGTCTGGAATTGCAATTTCAGTAGTTAGTATGTGTTTCGTTCTATCAGGCAAGGGAAGGAAGGAGAGGAAGGTGCATAGGTGAGGAGAAGAAAGGGAGAGAGAAAGGAGGAGATAGAGTATCACCTTATAATAAGATTTTTGCTACCCTTGTAGCCCATTACATTTAATTGGTAGATAGTTAATATGTGGAAAACCCCAGAAATAAAATGGAACTCAAAACCAAAAATAAAGTTTGAAGCATGTTAGGATTCAGGTACCAACTATAAAAGGCAATGTGCTTTATTATTATTATTTTTTTAAAAAGGATACAATGCCTGAAGCCAAGAGGCCTGGGTTTGAATACCGACCTCATAAGTGACCAGGAATAAGTCAACCTTTCAATGCTTGTTAAATTTATTTGTAAAATGGGAGTATAGAAGAAAGCACTACATTGGATGAGTACAGTTATAGCATGACTAAGTAATTTAACTTTATTCTTAAAATGTTCTAGACTAGGGATTCTTAATCTTTTTGTGTGTGGATCCTTTTAGCAGTCCAGTAAATCCAGTGGACACCATCTTAAGAGTAAAAATTTTAAATGTATAAATGCATATGGTTACAAAGGAAATCAGTTATATTGAAATAGATAACAAAAATTTTCTTCAAAAAAAACAAAACTCAAATTCATTAATCCCAGGTTAAGAACTCCTGCTTTAGACAATGTCCAGTGACTGAAAAAAAAAACTGAAATCAGATCTTTACTTATGCTCTATTTTATCATCTTCACACACCCCTTGGGTACTCTGCTTGTTTAAGATCTGTGTGGTTTCTTTTCTGATTTGACATCCATGTGTGGGACAGAGAAGTTTCACATGAGTCAGGCCAGCCAGGGAATGCAGAGAACAGTAGGCTTTTCTTTCAGGTACATTTCAGTTTACACAAGGGAAGGCTTGAAACTGAAACCTGGAAATGGGAGCACAGAAAGGCAGAAGATATAGCAAAGGAGAAATCCAACAAAGGGAGAATACACTCAGGGCAGTTTCTGAACCTTGGTCTTAATGGTACTCAAGTAACAGCAGGAGGAAGAAAATTCAGTGGTGGTGCTACAAAAAGACTGCTTCATGGCATAGATAGAACCAGGCTTCTCCAACTACATTGTCAGTCTTCCTAAGTAGAATAGAAGACAGCTAAGATCCTGTCTCTGCCCACCAGGGCAGCTCTGAACTCTCACAATAGGGTGTCAAGTCAACACTGATTCAGTAGAACAGCTCAAGCTCACCTCTACTAGGGACAGCCCGCTGACATCTTCAGACTAGTAAAATGGCCCAACACCACATGGTTTGGTTCCCCATAGAAAGCCAGCACTGAAATGACAAGGGTCATTGGTTTATAGGGTTGGTCAAAGTCTTGCTTAATCCATCCATCAATCAATCAATCACATTATGTGCCTACTATGGTCCAGGGACTTTGCTAAATCCTGGGATACAAAAAGAACCAAAAGACAGTCCCTGGAGAACACAATCTAATGGGAGGAAGACAACATACAAACAACTATATACAAAGCAAGATTTTACAGGATAGATAAGAATTAACAAAAGGAAGGCACTAGATGGACAAGGGGTTGGGAAAAGGTTTCTTATAGAAGGTGAGATTTTTAGTTAGAATTTAAAGGAAGCCTGGGAAGCCAGTAGGTGGAGTTGAGGAGGGCTAGCATTCTAGGTATGGGAGACATTCGGAGAAAATGATTGGAGCCAAGAGATGGAGTGTCTTGTTCATGGAACAATCAGGAAGCCAGTGACACTTGTTTCAGAGTATGCAGTGGGGAGTAAGGTATAAGAGGTCTGGAAAGGTAGTAGGGGGTAGGTTATGAAGAGCATTGAATGTCAAATTAAGGATTTTATATTTTATCCTGGAGGCAATAGGGAGTCACTGGAGTATATGGAGTAGGGGTGGTGACATGGTTGGACCTGAACTTTCAGAAAATCACTTTAGTAGCTGAATGGAGGATGGATTAGAATGGGAAGAGACTTGAGGTAGGCAGGCCCATCAGCAAGCTATTGCAATAGTCTAGGTATGAGGTGATAAGATCACATCTAATGAGTTTTTTCATCCCCAATGTCACAGGCAGAGAAATTAGGATTGAAAGGCTGAGGAATTTGTAGCAAGGTATCTATTCCAGAGTTTGAACCAAGCAGATTTTCAGCATTGAGGATTTCAAAGGGGTCAGAATAGGAGGAAGGAATGGAGCCTAGGCAACCCAACACAAGAAAGAATGCCCCTGCTCCCAAACCAAACTAACACAAATGTGTGATGTTACATATCTTTATTCCAGCTCTTCAATTTTAATTCAATAAAAACCTGTGAGCTTTTCCCATTAACCTCTCCTTGACAGGAGTGAAACACAATGAGTTCCTATTGATTTGGCTTGGCTGTTTCTGGAATTTTTTTGCCAATATCAATCTCCACAGAGAAGGCCTTTTAAAACACCCACCTGTCAGGACTAAAAGACATACACAGAGTAAATTGACAGCTTTCTCCCTTTTGCACCTTTGCTCTAAGTGGTAGTTGTAGCTACTTAACCTCCAACTGGGTGGAAGATCCCAGGTGGGAGGACATGAGGCTCCCTCTTAAGCCTGCTTTGTGTTGCATACACATACAACACAGCTAAAGCCAACAGGCTATATGGATGGATCATTTGATGAAGTACGTCACAGTACATAGTTTTTTTCAAAAATCAGTTGACCTTTACGGTATTTTATATTTCAACCAAGTATGGAATCCAAACCTAAGTTATTTTAGCTGTAATGTTCTCCACACAGGACTGTCTCTAGGTGTAGTTCAGACAACAGATTGAGCCAACCAGTTCTTTAGGTGAGGAAATCCAATACTATGGAAAATAGACACCTGGAGATGCCTGCGTACTTAAGGTCCTTAGGGCTAATGAGAAGGCATCACCCACACAGTATTATATATATATATACCTGTTAAAGTAACAAAAGATAGCCAGACCAAGAAGTACGCTGGTATCCAGACCATATTTGGGGTACGGTATTTAGGGCTATACCTAAGATCCTGAGACTCAGAGAATACTATTAAACTCTTCTTGTAGCATTACTACTAGCTTAACATTTAGTTAGAAAGAAAGCAGCCTGGTTGTGCAGTGAATAGAGCATTGGGTCCGGAGTCAGGAGGACCTGAGTTCAAATGGCCTCAGACATTTACTAGCTGTGTGACCCTGAGCAAATCACTTAATTCTGTTTGCCTCAGTTTCCTTATCTGTAAAATAAACTGGAGGAGGAAATGGCAAGTCACCCCAGTATCTTTGCCCAGAAAACCCCAAATGGATCACAAAGGGTTGCAAACTGAAATGACTAACTAACAATAATAAATTAAAATAGGAAGCTATCAAATGGCATGTTTCCTTCTCTAAGGAGCTGTATCCCAAATGACTTCCTATCTTTGCCTTTCTCCCCTCCCACATGTAGATACCTCATTGGTGTCTCTGCAACAAAACAGATAGTTACAATTCTAGTGGTTCCCTTGAAAAACTTTGGGGTCAGAGGATCTGAGTATAAATTCCACCTCTATCACTTTTTTCATGTGTGACTTTGGGGAATCTCCTTGGTTCTCTTCTTCCTCAATTGTAAAATTAGTTTGTTGGATTAAATTTGCAGTGCAAGATGAAAAGTCTTAGGGAAAGTATTTGGGTTTTTTTGGGGGGGTATCTTTTTCAAGAGGTGATTGGTGGATTCTTTCAACCTCTATTTTGCCCTCTAGTTCTAGAACATCAGGACAGTTTTCCTTGAGAATTTCTTGAGGGATGATTTCTAGGTTCTTTTTTTGATCATGGCTTTCAGGTAGTCCAATAATTTTTAAATTATCTCTCCTGGATCTGTTTTCTAGGTCATTGGTTTTTCCCATGAGATATTTCACATTGCCTTCTACTTTTTTTCATTTGTTTAGATCTGTTTAATAGTATTTTGATTTTTCATAAAGTCAGTAGCTTCCATTTGCTCCAATCTAATTCTGAAGGAGTTATTCTCTTCAGTGAGCTTTTGAAATTCTTTTTCCATCTGGCAAATTTGGCTTTTTAAGGCCAAATTCTCCTCATTGCCTTTTTGAGCCTCTTTTGCCATTTGAGTTAGTCTATTTTTAAGGTGTTATTTTCTTCAGTGAGGTTGTTGACTCTCTTTTCATGATTTTCTTGCATCATTCTCATTTCTCTTCTCAATTTTCCCTCCATTTCTCTTATTTGGTCTTCAAAATCCTTCTTAAGGTCCTCTATGGCCTGTAACCAGTTCATATTTTTCTTGGAAGCTTTTGGTGCAGGAGTTCTGACTTTGCTGTCTTCCTCCTGTTCCATGTTTTGATCCTTTTTATCCCTAAAAAAGGAACTAAGGTTTGACTGCTGTGCTTTCTTTGCTTCCTTTGCTTGCTCATGTTGACACTCAATTATTGACTTTTGAGCTTTTTGCCACAGTAGAACTCTGCTTCCAGAGAAGAGAGCTTTGTTCCAAATCACTGGGGTTTTCACAGCTGCCAGAGCTATTAGTTGGGTGCCCTTTCAGAAGCCTCCACCCACTCTGGCACCTGGTCACGCACCCCAGGACCTCCACCCCAGACCACAATCCAGATCCAAGCAGATTAAAGCAAGAGCGATTACCCCTCAGACTGGTCTCTTGTCCCCCCTATGATTTGCAGGCCAGGAGCTCTGAAACAACCACATGGCCACTGCACCTCAGCCCCTTCTCCCTCTGTCTCTCTTTAGAGAGAGCGAGATAAACACATGTTAATATTGGTTACACTTCCATTACTCTTCTTCATTCATATGCCCTCTCCTCCAGATCTCTGCATGCTGTTACTCATTGAGGGTTATATACAAGGAAGGTCTGGTAGAAACACTGGAGATATGGGTCTTGTTCCTATGGATAGTTATAATATTTTAATATCAGTCAAGGTCTTATTGGGATATCTGACTGGAGTGGAGATTAGGGCAACTGTGGGTTGGGAATGAAGATGAAGGGAAGCAAAAGAAGAAAATTAAGTAAGAGGAGGGAAGAAAAAATGAAAGGGAGAAATAGAAAGGATACATAGGCTTTTCTGCCTGGCTTTGTAAAGAAAAAAATACACATTTACTATACTTGGACTGTATGTAACTACACCTGGTCTAGAATTGACTAACCGTTATGGTTTGGAACTGGCATTAGATTTGGAGTCAGAAGACCTGTGTTTGAGTGGGTCCCCTGCCATTTACTGCTCATGTAATCTTGGGCAAGTGAGGTCATCTCTTTGAGTCCAAATCTCCTCATCTCTAAAATGGGTATAATAATATTATTTTCAGGGACCACAGAACCAGAATACCTGTTCTGCCTACCAGTCAAGGTTGTTTTGAGGCTTAAATGAGACAATATATGTGTAAGGGAGTTTGAGAACTAATTGGCATACTAGTATCTGTAGTTTAGAGGAACAAGCATTCCCTCACAATTCTAAGGCTGATGTGGGCTGTTGTGATCTCTGAACTATAAGGAAGACTTGAGTCACACCTGGTAGTTTTAAAGGAGTCATATAATCTTCAAAAGAAGGAACTGGGAGAAAGGAGCAGGGAGGAAGGATCCTCAGCTCAGCCTGTGACTTAATGAGCTGAACTGGATAGCACTAGGGACAAAAGGTAAAAACAACTGGAACAATAAACTAAAAAGGAAAAAAAAATTAAAAGGGGAAACTGAAAGAAGAGTGGAGCTGTGACAGAGAAGGAAGAGATTGAATTGGGTCATCCTGTCTCTGTAGGTATCTTGAACCAGAGGACTAGCTACTGGATGTACTCACCTTTTAAAGAATGGAGAAAAGTTAAAAAAAAAAAACTTGCTTTTTTTTTTTTACCAACATTTCTTCCTCTTGCCTTTTGAGTAACAAACACTGAAATATATCCTTTTTTACTTCTTTTACCTAAACATTGCTTGTATCCTGATTTTGCCCGAAATATAAAGAAGTCCAAACAGGGATCAGCTGGAGACACACAAAAATTTAAATTAAAGCAGGAACCAGACCTCTGTCTGAATGTTAGGAATTTTCCTAAATGGGGGCTCTGAGCTATTGTGATTTTATTTATAACTTGGCATCTGTTATAAGCTTCACAAAATGACAGAGAAAAGGATCTCATGAATTGGAGTGATTATATTACCTCTAGGTTTAAAAGTGAACCACTTTCTGTAATAGGTAACATTGTGGATTCAATATCCAAAATAAAGATGGGTGGGAATCAAGCATGAAGGAGCATAAGGACTGAGAACCAGAGGGACAACTCTACCCTTCACAATTACGCCCTCCAGTGTTAGATATGGAACACACCAGGTTAAGTCCTAAAACTAAACTACTACTTTACTTTAGAGAATTATTATAGTAGGCCTATTTAGCTACTAAGTGGAATGTTAGTGGATTGAGTCTGATCTAGGCATGGCCTTCTCTCCATAAGAGTTCCTCTTGGGTTTATCTTTCAGCACTTAGCTCAGTGTTCTGGGCATAGTAGGCCCTTAGGATTTGATGAGTCAATGAGTAAAGAAACTGACATGTCAGACAGGCAGAGCTCCTACTGGTTTCCTATCACCACTCATAACTATTGTTGCTGAGCTCATTCTTCAAAATGGTCCAGCCTAGGTTGTCTCAAGGCGACACTTACAATAGCCATCTCCAAGCTATTTGGGAACTATGGAAACCAAACTTTCTCTTTTAAAGGAAAAGAAGTTAGACACATTCCTTTTTCTGATTATATTAAACTTAAATAAATTCCATAATAGAAATGTTAGGTATGCAGTAGGACTAAAGTTTGGGAATTAAGCAAAAATGCCAGACAGCAACTTTTTACCCTAGGCTGGTGATCCCTTCTTCCCTTCCTGTACCTGTGGAAGGGTTGAACTAAAATAAGTCCTTCAGAAGTATGTGGTATTTCTGGAACATTTGAGGGTAATTCATTTATTGGGGAGCTTTCTGGAAGGCCTGTGCTTAAGTTCTGCCCTTATGATGTATTGACTCTGTGACCATAGGCAAGTCACTGAACCTTTCTGTGGTCTAGGTGGCTAAATCTTTGACTATAAATTGCAGAGAAGGTGCCAACTTGTACTTTTAGAGGGAGTTTCCTCAGTTCCCCTAGATTTCCCTAGCAATGAAATCACTACTCTAGTCTCTATCTTCTTAAGTTGTATGACCTTATTATGGAAGGATAACTAAGATATATATGCATATTCATATATGCAAACATATATACATATATGTATGTATAGATGTGTATATGTATGTGTAAAACATTCCTATAAGAAAAACTAAACCTTTCAAATACTTGGGAAGACCAATAGAGGAACCCCTCTTGATTGATCCCCATCTTCCATCTTTATAAATCATAAAGCACTATGCAAATGCTGTTGTTATTATTATTTTGTCTTCCCCTCATCCCCTTTGCACAGAGAAGGACAGAGGACCTACCCTTCTCTGCATTCAAACTGACCGGGAAAGTTGGGAATACAAGATCTTCTCTTGTTTGGCTAATTCTGAAGTACATCTCTACTGTTTATACATATCATAAAATAGAAATATAATTTCATCTTTCAAAAATAACCCCAGTAAGAACAATAAATAATATTGTTGAAATATATATAATTCTAAAATTCCTACCTTGATGTTCTAACCACAAATTAGTTCCTTATAGCATGCCTGTCTCTCCCTTAGAAAAAACACTTGGCCCCTGCTACCCAGAGATAAAATAGTACTTTGGCAAGTAGAACTATTATGGGTAATAAAAATCTTGAGAACATTTATCCTTTAGTCATGTTGTCATTGGGAGTTAAGGGACAGACTAATAGTTGGAATCAAGTATAAGGAGAGAGAGATTTTTGAAGTGTGTAGGAGATGAAAATCCCCTTTGTAGGATTTATACTGAGATAGAAATTCTTATTGACATCATTGGCCAGGGCCCAGTATTTATGCCCATCTTGTAGAGGAGCTTATGGTGCCCCCTCGCACTAAAAAGAACTTGGGTCCCTGTCAGTATCAACACTGGTATTTCCTTATCTCCTGAATAGGGAAACTACTCCTAATTCCACCTTTACCTCATGCCTTTCTCTGGAAAAATGAAGCTACCTGTTTTTTAGCTGACTCACTTCTCAAGCTCCTCCATCATCTTTCAGGGCCCCATTACCATCTGGCTTCTATTCTTTCTCTTCAACTTCTGAAAAGGGAAAGGATTTCCTAATTCAGAGTTGTTTACCTCCTTCAAGAGGCCTTTCCTAATTTCCCCAGTTATTAGTGCCACCATACAATATGTTCATATTTATTTTGCACATCTTGTATATTTTCCTAACTTTTTTTTTTTTTGCGATTTTTGGAGGGCAATTGGGGTTAAGTAACTTGCCCAAGGCCACACGGCTAGGTTTTTATTTGTGTGTGCATTAAGTGTCTGAGGCCGGATCCAAACTCAGGTCCTTCTGACTTCAGGGCCGGCTCTCTATTCACTGCGCCACCTAGCTGCCCCATATTTTCCTAACTTTTAAGCACATTGTATCTTACCCAACAAAATGCAAGCTTTTTGAGTTCAGGCACTGTTCCCCTTTAATATCCTTAGCCCCTAGAACAGAGTCTGGTCACAGTAGATGCTTAATAATTGCTCTTTGATCAATTAATTAGCAAGGACAAAAAGAGTCTGAATGAAACCAGGTAGGTCTGGTACCCTGAACAAGAAAGCAAAATACAAATGAATAAGTCAAATAACAGTACTCTTCCCTGTCAGGCCTGTCATGGTTTCTTCAGAGGGTTAAAGGGGCCAGAGTTTCCATACATAGAAGCTTTTCATTTATAGTTTAGTCCTTGGTGGTAGATGTGATGGAAAAGACTATGGTCCCAGAGTACACCAAATGCTTTACTCTTCCTCTAAGATAGCCCCCTTTATTGCTCTGTTTACTCCATTCCAAGCACTTGACTTGGTATTGGAGACAGAATACATTTGGTTTCTTTCTCTTTCTCTTTCTTTTTCTCTCTGTTGTTGTTGTTGTTTTCCTCCTCCTCCTCCTCCTCCTCTTCCTCCTTATTCTTTTCTTCCTTTTCATCATCATCCTCCTCCTCCTCTTCCTCTTTGTTGTCATCCTCCTCTTCCTCTTCGTCATTGTCCTCCTCCTCTCCTTCTTACGCCCTACCCCTCTACCTCCCTTCCTCTTTTTCCTTCTCTTCCTCCTCCTTCTTCTCCTCCTCCTTCATCTTTTCCTCCTCCTTCTTCCTTCTTCCTCTTCCTTTCTCCTTTCTCCTCCCTCCACCCATTCTTATCCTCCCCACTATGAATAGCCTGAAGGTTTTCTTGTGAAAGCATCTGCTCCAACCTTCTGTTTCTATCATGTGTTTTATTATCTCTCTCTCCTTTGCTGCTGCTCTTTTTACTGCCTGTACCCTGAAAAAGTACCAGTTTTATTCTCCAGCTCTGTGTGTTTTCCTGCTTGAGTGTCTAGCCAGTGCCTCAGCCTCAGCTAATACATTAGAATTTGAATAAATGTATAACAGCAGGTAGCAAGTGACTGGTGACAGGGTGACATATTGACTTAATATCTTGTGTAATGTGATATGAAGGATGTGCCTTTTGGTGTGTATTTTCATTTTAATTATTTTTTGTTGCTTTTCTTAGGCAGACACTTGTAGGCAGTTTTGAGTAATTGTCTGAAATCATTAACATGTTTATTAAATAAGGAAGCAGAGTGCATTATCTAGTGAATCAATTATGTAAATGCACAAAAAAGCATAAGAGATTAATCTTTAACTGTTGTTGAACTACATCCATTTTCCTAAATTATAGATGAAAGTGGCTGTGTGTGGCACTTTTGGATTCATTCCCCTTCCTGAGAGCTTTAAAGTGATAGCGATTAATTTGTGATTTTTTTTTTCAGGAGGGGCCATTTCGGATGTACGGCAGCTCGTACCGATTTATATAGGTCCTTTATATAAATGACAACAGATGGTCTGCACTGCAGAACAGAAGTAATCTCTATTGAAGGGTCTGGCTGATATGATAAACTATGTCAGTGTAGCAGAAGCAATCTAAACCCTCCTTGAGGCTGTAAGAAATACATTCTCCATGTTTGAAATTACGATTTTTTTTTAAAACAACCCATATTTCTTTCTGGTCATTTGTGCTCATGAAAACTTTAACAAATACAGTTTTCTATTTCTATTTGCTCAAGGTCCTTACTGTTAACTTTGGTTATTTCCGTTAAGGAGGTAGGTGTGTGTATGTATGTATTTCTTTGCTCTAATAATAAATATAAATATACTATATATTAGATCATTATTAGAGCATAGAATATTATATATAATATGTATAGAATACATAGAATACAACATGTGTACACAGACACACACATATATATGTTGGAGCAAAGAACTTTATTTTTATTAGGTACATTATTAGAACAAAGAACAGAGAATGAAGAATGCTTTTCCCTTAACCCTGTGCTGCAACTGGAAAAAAGTCAACCATGCTGGTCCTTCTCTCAGGTCTTCTCTTCTGTAAAATAGGACTAATGCTACATGTTAAGTTCATGAACTAGTGCTTATAAAATACTTGAGGGGCAGACATATCATACCGATGTTTAAAATTGTCACAGTTTGAGTTGAATAGATAGTAGTTTTTTTAGAAAGCTCTCTATATATCCTGGGAAGCTCAAGTTGCTGTTTGAGGAGAGGTTTAATAATATGTAATAATAAGGTTTAATAATATGGAATTAAAAATAATTTCAAGATAGATTTCCAAAAGGAATTTAATTTGGATAAGTATAGATAACTCTGTAACATTTTTTACAGGAATTATATGTATGTGTGTATATATATACATATATACACATATATGATACATAATAAATATATAGCACATGTGTATAATAGGAATTATGTAAATATATTGTATACTATATAAATATATTTGTATGACATAAGATAAAAAAACTTTCACAGCCTGGAGGACTTGTGAACATCTTTCTAATATCTTAGAATTAGTATACCCCCCATAAATTCTATATAGCTCTATTTCTACAATGAAACAAAAATAGGAATATTGTATTTCAAAACCATGAATGAGACATTTTGATTAGATTTTTGGTTTTTTTAAATAAAAGGATTTTTACCCAATTTATATTTCTCTGATGGAATATGAACAGATAGGTATCCTATTGGGGTACTATAGATAAAGATATAGAATTATATCCATTCCATTTAGATATTATTTAATAAAATAACACATACCTTATAAGCTAGAAAGTGCTTTGCAAAGTGTAAAGCTTGCTAGCAATTTGGACAGTTGTTAGTGATAGTATATCTTTACTGGAATAATTACAATCTATTTATATCCTATAATAATAGAACATATTGTATATATGCACATACACATACATATATTTTTCAGAGATCATATACATGTGTAATATACATAAATATGCACTAACATATTTAAGTTAATGTTTGGTGTGTCATCCTTATTAATTTTTAATGTTAGACCCACCAGACATGCCAAGTGGAGGTGAGAAATGAAGACAGAAGAGATAACAGATACCACTGGAGAGTGAGAGGTGACAGAGGGATGTGCCTAGATATGCTAAGAGAAGGTGGGGAGTTGTGAAATACAGCCAGAACACTCTGGGAAATAATCTGAAAACTTGTAGATGTTGGGGGGGGGTCAGTGGAGGGGTTAATTTTTTGGAATTGTATTTAGAAATTGAACTCTTAAAATGTAAGATTTGGTTCTGCCAGGCTGACCTTTGGCTTTCTAAGCATATGCCATAGTTAGGGACAACTCTATATGAATTCTCTAAATGATAATGCCATCTTGCTTTACTCTACCATTCTTATCGCAATCCTTTCTGCATCCCATTCCACAGAACTTAAAATAAATTATAAAAATCTTTTTGATATTTTCCTCAGTGAAAACTTAGAAAAACCAATAACTGCACTTTTTTATCCTCTCCTCTCTTTTCTTCTCCTTCCTTCCCCATTTCTCTCTTGGTCTTGCCACCATACTCCCTTGTATCCCCAAGTAACTCTGTGGGACATTAGCTAGTTCTTCTGCTTTATTAGATTTACCATTTTGCTTTCAAAGTCTCTACAGACTAGCCATTATCTCTTATGTTTGACCTCTCAGGAAAGAAGACTCTTCAGTAATATATATTTAATAGTATTTGTTGAAAGAAGCAAAGATCTTGGAAGAGATCCGTGTTTGACCTGTTCCTTAGCTATTCCACTTATTAGCTTGTGACCTTGGGCTAGTCACTTATTCTCTAAAAGTCTCATTTTTCTCATCATCAATATGAAGATAATGCATCTAACAAGTTAGAAGGCATTTTGCAAACTATAAAGTTCTCTAATAATGTGGGTAGTAAGTAGAGATAGTACATCTTTATTGGCTTAAACACATTCTATTTGGAGTACATCCTGAATACCAGCTTTTGAATCCAAGCTAGTTAACAATTAAAAAATAATAATCTCTCCCACAGCGTGGAAGACTTATGAATGTCTCTCTAATGTCCCAGAAGTAAGTATTACTCCCCCTCACAAATGCTTTGTAGGTCTATTTCCGCAATGAAACAAAAATAGGAATATTATATTTCAAAACCAAGGATGAAGCTTTTTGATTAGTTTTTTGGCTTTTAAAATAAAATGATTTATTCACTCAATTTATACTTCTCTGGTGCGATACGAACAGATAAGGGCAGTATAAATAGAATTGGACGTCAGTACAATTCAGGGTTCTGAGAGATTTCTTGTGTGTAAAAACAAGTTTTCCTGACAAGCTGCTTGTCAAGGTTTTCAGTTTTCAGTGGCAGGACTTTTCATTTATTTATTTGGTTTGGAAGAGTCAGGAGGGGGTTTGACATAATCTGATACCACAGCTCCTGAGCCAAAAGCCTGAACATTCACAAAAACAGGCCCCAGGTATTAATGTATGGATTTTTTCCCAGATTACCTGAATATTTCTTTGGATTTTCCTTTTTGCTTTTAAACAATGCTAGACAAAATTAAATCTGATCTCAGGGCTGAACAAAATTAGGAAGTAAGCTAATTTTGCTTTCAGGCCCCTTCTGTCTTTCCTCACCAGGCACCCGATGATACTCTCAGCTGCCCAGATCTTACAGCCTCTATATCCCAATGGTGTACACTCCAAGTCTTTTACCCTGACTTCTTTCTCTTTCTTGTGGAGTGGTGTAGTGGAAAACATACAAGATTGTAGTCAAAGGACTTGTGTTCAAATCCTGAGTTTGCCACTCACTATCAATGTAGCCTTGAGTAAATCTCTTAACCTCTCTGGGACTCAATATCTTTATCTCAAAAATAAGAGTATCGGACTACATAGATCCCCAAGCTTCTTCCCTTCTCTAAACATATGACCCTTCCTCTTCACTAATGGTGGGTGGGATTTATCAAATTAATGAATACCTACTCACCTAGGTAGTTAGCTGATATTATTCCTTCCAGATGATGTGAAAATGCCAAGAAGAGCTAAGGAATAATGTTGATTGTAGGAATTTTAGGAAGAGAGGCCTTGCTCTGCCAATGCACTAAAGCCAAATCTACCTAAACCTACTTTTATCTGATCTTTCTTTTTCTTTTTTTTAATGAGTGAGTCAATTGAATGAGACAGTTGGTATTGTGAGAATTTTTTTTCTCCTGAGGTTGGTAACATGTTGTACATTCAATATACTTTGAATATATATGTGTGTCTATATGTGTCTGTGTGTGCGTGTGAATGCACACATATATACACGTATGTTCCAAATGGAGGCCTCCAGCATCAAGTGTATCCAATTCAGATAGAATGCTTGTCTTTGGTCTTCTTCACTTCCGCAAAAGTTAATACAACCCCAGGAACCAAAGCCAAAAAAAACAAAAACAAAAACAAAAACAAAAACCCAAAACCCTTTGGAAGATTTCTTTGTGTGATTTATTTTCAGTTTCCTTTCCTCCATCAGATCTTATCTGCACTCTATCCCTACTTGTCTCCTCATATTCTCATATCAAGGCAGAGTGGCAGCTGAGTTTTCACCTTCTCAACCAACGTCCTTGCAGTTGCCTGAATTTTTAAGAAGAAGATGTGAAATGGTGCACCTTCCCAATAGTGCCTAACACAACAGATTCCCCATCCACTGCTTTCAGCTGCAGACATTCATTCTCTTGGGATCACAGTGCAGTCAGTGGTTGGCCACTTAAATACCACTAGTTTGCAGTCAGTGGTTGGCCACTTAAATACCACTAGTTTTGTCCTCTGTTTGACCCAGTCATATTTTGACACAGTAATTTAAAGGAGCAATTAATGACCTCATCTCAAAGCTAACTAACATGTAGAGGTCATCCACTTGTCTTTGCCATAATTTGACTATTCTAAGACGAGGACTTTTTTTTTATTCTCTCCAAGGGAAGCAAATCATGTCCCAATCTGCATGAGGGAGGGAGAAGAAGACTTTGGATGACCAGTGACTTGTAGGCTTTTGGGCCAACTATTTTTAACACATCTTTCTTCTCAAGAAAACCATTATTATAGAGATCGAGAATCTTCTAGGAGCTTATTTCACTTAGGTTAACTCATTTCCCTTAGGGTCACTCCTGTAGTTCTACAGTTGATTTGGGGTGGTAAAGAATTTGGATTTCTTCTGATAGAAAGTTCATACATTTTGCCAAAAATCTTTAAGAATTGGGTTTTCTGCTCTGTGGCTTTAGCATCTTTGGAGCTGTCACTGTTTGGCTGAGGATGCTTATGGCAATGGATCCAAGGAACCCTGCATCATTTGGCAGATAGTTTTCAGTATTACATGAAACCCTCTCTCTGTATATTTTTGTTCATACATCATTCAGCATGCAAGGAACAATCTAACTCCATCCCACGTCTGTATGAGTCATTCTTTCTTTTTTTTTTTTTTGTACTTTTTTTTTTTAAACCAAGTGTTTCATGCACATAGATAATTGGGGGAGAAAAGAGTAAAAATAAATCACATTATTTAATTTAAAAGCCAAAATGAACCTGAAGAGCCTAATGGCCAAAACTTCCATCTTTGTCCTGAGCCGACTTCCAGGCATGTGAGTTAACACTTTTGACACAGAGTGAATGATACAGAAACAGCATGCCCATTGAGAGGTGATTTGCCACCTGGGATACAGTATTAAATTTTCCCAAATGGCTCAATACGAATAAAGCAGAGAAAAGTGAGAAGCAGCCATATGCTCCAGGTTAACAGCCTCTTCAATGTCCCTTTCAAATGCAATTATATTGTATGTTCACTGATGGTCAATAACTTTCCAATTTACATTCTTTTCTTCTAAGATTGTTGCCTAGTAAACGGGGTGTTTAAAGTTATTCATTATTGCTGAGTAGATTTACTGATTATGTGATATTTATGTCTTAAACAGTAACCTGTTATTACCTATTATTTCATCATTAAATTTAATGCAAGTAATGTGGGATTTTATAGCTATCCATTACTGTGTTAATTTAATTTAATGTAAATTGATTGTTCAACAAGAGTGGCCCTCTTCTAAGAACATGTTTTAAATTAAAAAACATTCCAATGTAGTTTAGATCCACTCAGAGCCCCTCAGAGAATGTGCATTTCATTGCCCTAGAGGGCATTTCTAGTTTCAATGGGCAAGCATATTGGCATGAACCATTGGCACAGCCATTCAATGCTGTAGGTTAATGCCTTCTTTAACTGCAAGTTAAATCAGGCACTGCAGACAGAGGAACAGGCTGCCTAGAGAAGGGGCAATGTACAAATGAGGACAAATGTGTATAACATGGCAATTTTGTGGGAGAACATGTAAGGTTCGTTTCCTTAAGAAACTAATACTTGGAAGTACAAATGGCTGTTGAGTCATGTAAGAAATGCTTTGCCTTTTTAAAGGTTCTTGATAAAGAATACTTTTGAAAATTAAGCTTATAACTCCTGCTGAAGGTTTTTCCCCCATAATGCAGTGGGCTCAGCACTATTAAATGGATGATGATAAACCAGTGAAGAAATAAAAGGTATTCACAAGTTTATGCAAAAAATAGATCCAGATTTTGCTATTATTTTATTTCATTCATCTTGGACAATGAGGGTTCTATATATTGTTGTTTAAAAAGATTACTTTTTCCCCTCAATTTTTTACTTCTTTAATACATTCCAATAATTGGATTTTTTTCATCCTTTCCTTCATATTGATTGATTCCAACATGCAGAGACCTGCCATATCCCAGGAAATACCTTCCCCAAAGTCAATGAAATGTTGATATTTGTCTCCAAATAAGGGCAAACTTTACAGTCCCAATTTAGGGATATATTCACCCTACGGATTAAATGATAGAGTAGGAAGATACTTTAAATATTTCAAAGTGCATTGCAAATGTGAGGTTGTATTATTCAAGCTGTCGTTGTTATCCCAAGTCTCCTGCTGATTAATCAATCCAGATGTTTCTGAATTGAACTAATTGAAATCCTTTATGTGAAGAACTGTTTCCTTTATTATGTGCGCTAATTATTTATTAATGAGAAATAAAATCCCTTTCCCTTCTCTAGTTTTATGTCACTGTTACAATGTGCTTGTTATGTTTTTGTCTCTGTGGCCCATTCTATGTTGATATTTTTGTTTTAATAAAAAATCAATAGCTAATAGTTGAAAAGAAAAAAAAAACACTCACGCCCAAATGATCCTGTTAAGAGTTTTTGGTTGTAATTGCAGATTGAACCCAAAGCACTAGGTATGCACTACAAATTATAAACAACTATAAACTTATCCCATCACTGAAATGAAGCTATCTCCAGGGTGGCATACAGCAGCTGGTTAACAGTGCCCAGAAGCATGGCACTACCATTTCAGAGAGAAGATGTGAAAAAATATTGTATCAGTTGAGATTATAGGGAAATTAAGGTAGGCAAATGTAGTTGTTCAGACTGGGATTTGTCTAGAACTCTTTCAGGGGAAAATGAGTGTCACAGAGTCTGAACACAAATTCTTGGGAAAAACATGTCCTTTCCTCTTTCAGAATGGCAAGTGGGGAAGAGTGGTGGAACCAAGATGTTTAAATGGAAAGCACCGTCACTGAAGGAGGTCAGAGAGTGAAGAAATAAACAGATTAAGGGGCAATATATCAAAAGTGTTGGGTTCTTTGTTTTTTTTTTTATTTTTGCATTATAACATTTGAACCAGAGGCTGCTTATTTTTAGGGGCTTTCATTCTCCACTGTTTTCCAATCTGCATACACAGCTGTTGGGCAATTTGACATGGGTTTCAAAGGCAGTAGAGTGATGGCCAGCTGTGACAGGATCCTGGCGGAGGCAAATTTGGTCTTCTTTCCTTGCTTCAGCTAAGTTTCTATGTGATCTGGTAAGGGTTCAGGTGAGGTTTGGTGCCCCCTTGGGTTTGCTGAATTGACTGGCTTGTTTCTCTCTTCAACTGACTCTCATTTCACCTTCAGTGTTTCCAGATATTTTCAGCCATGCTGCTAAACAGCCTGTGCTTTCTGCTTATCCAGTGCCAGTGGAAGGCAGCTGTGAATGGTGATGTGTTGGCATTTCATTTTGCAGCTACACGGCTTTAGGGTTTGGTAATTTTTTTTGAAATGTGGAAATACAAGTGTCTGACGTTTTTTAAGTGTGAGAATAACATCAAAGTGTGAGAATAGCTCTCACACTTAGATGTTATTCTCACACTTTAAGGGAACAAAATAGGCTTTTATTGGTATGCTTTACTTTACACTTACTGTACGTGGAATACATCATTTTATTTCTCCAAAGTTATGATACAAACAGATAACACAAAAGTTTTGTTAAAGCAAACATTTAACTAGAACATCTGCCAGAAACAAAAAGGAAGAAAGTAAACTGTCTACCAAAGCAGATGCTACTGTTAAAAAAAAAAGAAAAGAAAAAGGTATCTTATGATTCATAAGGATTCTTGATTTTAGCCTTCAAAATGGCTAATTCATCATTTATTCAACCAGCACTTTTGGGGACTCTCTCTTTGTACTGAACACTGTAGCCAGGGAATTCAAAAGATATAGTAGGAAAATGGAAAAATGATAAATGTGACTTCTGCCCTAGAGGAATCTAAATTACAGTCTCAATGACATGTGATGTAAATAACTTCATTCTAAGCAACAAATAACTTTTAACAAAGTTAAGGCATTCTTTGCCCTTCTGTCTTTTCTCTTTCCTCACATTTAAATGAAGGTGAAATAAAGATTTTTAAATTCCTTGATATTTGCAAACTAAAGTTAAGAATTAAGAATTAGCACAGAACCATGTATGTTGCTGGCCAACTTTCTTTAGGTTCCACCAATGGTTTAGTTCTGTATATTTGATGGTCAAACTATGACAATTTGTTGAGAGATAATTTAAGACTGAAATGAGTCCCAGTTCTAGTGGATTTTAATTTGATTCCCACCACAAGTTACAAACTTTAAAAAGAAAATAATTATCAACTTAAGTGATTTCCACATCCTAGTCCTGACTTTGAAAGTTCAAGATCCTGCATGTACAAAGGGAAGGGGGGTGGGGCTAGGTGGTGCAGTGAGTAGAGCACCAGCCCTAGAGTCAGGGGGACTTGTATTCAAATTCAGTCTCAGACACTTAACACTTACTAGCTGTGTGACCTTGGCTTAACCCCAATTTCCCTGCCTTCCCCCTTCAAAAAGAAAAAAAAAAGTCAAAGTGAAGGGAATAATTGAGACATTTATCTAAAGAGTTAAGTTTCTTTTGTTTTGTTTTGGTTTTTTTGCTTTTTGGAAGGGCAATTGGGGTTAAGTGACTTGCCCAAGGTCACATGGCTATTAAGTTTTAAATGTCTGGGGCTAGATTTGAACTCAGGTCCTCCTGATTCCAGGGCTGGTACTCTATTCACTGCACCACCTAGCTGCCCCCAAGAGTTAAATTCTTAAACCTCTTTTGCATTAATTGGCCAGATAACTACAAAGGGAAGAAGAGGAGAGGAAAAAAACTTTTGTCTTCCCTGATTTGTTTAAATTATCACTTCAATTCTCAACATCATCTTTCTAATGGAGACATAATTTTATAAATACTAATGATGCCATAGAGATACCAAAATATAGTTTTCTTGTTATCAATTAGAAAAGTTGATTTGTCAAAAGGATAGCATATGACTAAGAGGGGTTTGGGAAGCAAATGAAAGTTCCTGGGTACTTAGAGGACTCATACAACCCCTAGGGTCCTCTACAGATGTTAAAGTCCATCACTCACTTTATTTCTCTTTATTTGGACCAGGCACAGCCAGACCAGTGTTTAGCCAGATTTTGAAATCTTGGAGTATTCTACTTGGAAATTCAAGCCAAGTACATCTAACTCTATTCTAAATCAGGATTAGTCTATTCTATTGTTTTACATCAGACTTCCTTATAAATAGTTTATTTCTCATTAGACTGACTAGCAATGGGAGCTTTGTTTAAGTCTATGCCTAGTAGTAGCTGGCATACGTTTTGAAGTCGCTTATGAAACTAGAGGCTCAGGTACCAAAAGGTTTCTAATTCTAGCACCATAAAGGACCTGATCCCCCATTTCACTCAATCTTTCCCTGTAGATCAGCAACACACATGGCACGGCATGCAAAAAATTAATTAGGCCTCTCCCAAAAGAAATCGGACAGTATTCCCAGCACTTTGCCTCCCAGTTGTATTTTCTATAGTTTTCATGAGAAATTGTCTTTTTGTGGGGGAATTTAGAAGTGTTTGGCTACAGGCAGATGTTTATTTTCACTGAGGCTAATGATGCAGAAAGTAGTATGAAGGAGTAGGTAGGTGTTGGACTAGGTGGGTGGTACCAAGGCAAATGTTCACAGAATCCTCGAGCTAGAAGGGGCCTTGGAGCTGTGTCTATAAGATGTCAAAGCAAACAGTCAGTTCAGTCAAAGGAATGACAAATTAATCGGGGAGGGGGAGGGAAGCCCAATCTAGGGCTCAGCACAGAGCTCAGCACAGAGTGGGCACTGGGTAATGGTGCATCTTGTTGCTGGTTGTTTTGATGTGGTATAGATATCAACTGAGAGCCCTTGGCCATCCTATAAGAACTTTTCTGGTGAAATAAACTCTCTAATAACCATTGCTATGTGCTAGTTCCCCTTGACTTCTCTGTATCAACTGATGTTAGGGACTTCCTCCTTTCTTTGGCAACTATTTTCCCTAAAACTATGTTTTCCTAGTTTTCTGACAGCTACATCCCTTGTTTCTCTTTTTAATTTCAGTCATTCCCCAGTATCATTCACAATCCATCATCCTTTTTCTATGTGCTCTCTGTGGCCTTAAGCAGTTACTAAGCTTTTTGATTCTGGATGATTGGTTTATACTCTCTTGGCCTCTTTTTCCCCATCTGGAAAATGGGAATGATAATACTAACATATATCTCACAAATTTGTGGAATAATATATACAAAATGTCTTACAAATCTTTGATTTGTAGTAATGACTACATCATTGATAGTGATTATTACCATGAGTATGTAGGACATAATATGCAGCATTTAGGACATATAATGTAGAACTGTATGCATTATCCTGTTTGCAATATTTCCATGAACTATTTATTAGTAATTGTGAAATTGTTCCTCTTTCAAAATACATATTTCAGTTTACTTACAGATGAGGAAAAAAACCACAGTTTTATTAATATACTTTCTAATGACCATTTTGCTTTTTACGCCTCTTATAGCATACTTAGACACTATTCAACAATTGTGTTTCTGCGGTGGAACAAATCTGATGAAAAATGGGGCTATTTTTATCAAAATGCCAGATTTCAAGATGGTAAAGTGTTCCATTTTGATAAGTTGGTGATACATATCAGGACTTATTCTAGCAAGTTCTTTATATTTATAAAAGTGTCAGCAGTGAAAATAACACAATTTATACAGTTCAATAATATAAATGTACTAAACTAAACGTGGCAACTCAAAAGTGTACAAATACTTTCCCCCCAGAGGTACAGTCTGACCTTATTTTTGTAACTGTAGGTAAGTTTTTATTCCTTTCCTTTTATAATTCTGACAGCAATGCTGTCATAGCAAGATTATTGTATATCTAGATGGCAAAAGAAATCTTTTGTACCTTGCCTAGCACTAAGAAAATGTCTTCCATTTTACTTCATTTCATTTATTTTATTTTTTGACTTTCAAGATAATTAAATCATAGATTGCAGAACCATAGAACTGGAAGAAATCTTAAAGATCATTTCATTCATTCATTTCATTTTAGAGAGATGGAAAGTGAGAACTAGAGAGGTTGCATGAATTATCCAAATTTGCCAGCTTGGGTTGTGGCAAAGCCAGGAGTATAACCCCCAGTGTTCTGACTTCCAGGTCAATGTCCCCTTGACACATTGATAGCTCTAGGTGGCACATGGTAGAGTATAAGATCTGCAGTCAGGAAGACTCGAGTTCTAATCTTTCCTTAGACACTTATAAGCTGTGTGATATTTACTCAACTTTCTCACCCTCAACTTTGTCATCTGTAAAATGGGAATAAGAAAACCACCTAACTCAAGGTTTCTGTGAGGAGGAAATGAAATAATATGTATTCCAAACCTTAGTGTGCTGCATAAGCACTTATTATTGTTACTATTAGTATGATTATCATCATTGTCTTCCATTACAAATTATAGCCTTTTCAACTTTACTAGTGAAAATGTCATTACTCATCACATAAAAAGAAAATTGACCATATTGAATCATATTTTTAATTATTGAAAAGAAGAAAAATTCTCTCAAAAGTTCTCCAAGGTCCATGTATCTTTGTAAATAAAGATGAAAATGATTTTCCTTTTTTCAACTGAAATCCAGTCATACTAGGACATAAAGAACATCCTACCCTTTCCTTATAGTTGACATACCATGATAAAAGTCATGGTTCTCTCACCTTCAGGACATCCTTTAAGATTTGCAGAATTAATCATTTTCCTAATGATATGTCCATGCCAACTTTAAATGCTACTACATGGAAATCAAGATTAATTGAATGTATGCTTCTAGAATGGTTGTTTTTTGCCAATCACTCTAAGTTGAACATTTCAGCAAGTTTACACCTTGTACTTTGTGCCCAATTAGGAATATTTGGGTGGAAAATGTCTTCTCAGTGATATCCACACATATTTCATTTTTATAAGCAAGCCAGAGAATGTCCTCTGAGGAACATGAACTATATAGATGTATGTAGCATTTAAATGAACAAATCTGGCAATACCATCAGTATACAAATCTGATAAAAGGTATATCTGCAACTGCCATGTGGTTCCTGGGATCAATTCACTAAAGTAGACCTTAGATATCACATAACTCATCCCTTTTATTTTATCAGTGAGAAAACTGAGGCCCAGAATATTGAAATAACTTACTTAAGACCACTCAGCTAGGTAGTAACAGAGCCAAGAGTAGAACTTAGGTCTCTTGTTCTCTCCATGATATCACTCCGCCTTCCCATCAGATTGGCAAGTATGGATGCCCTTTTCAGTTGTTGGCTTAGGAAAAGGAATTTGGATCACAAGACTTGATTATATATGGTATACATACTACTGTAATGAGCATTGGATTGAAATCTATTACTAATCAGTTTGTGAAAAAAAGTCTAGATTTTATTCAAAAATGATACAAATGCTTAAAAAATAATGTTTATTTTGCAGCTAAAAAAAATTGGAACACTCAGATGTAGAAGGTGACCAATAATAATCCAAGTAGTTAATAAAATGAAATCCTGGCAAAAGGAATGGTCAGGTGAAAGGATAGGAATTGAGAGAGAGGACAATAGTTGAGGATATTAATTATTGTTGGGGTCACATGTCATATTCATAAACAACTTTACCTTGGTAGCCAAAAGTAACTTGTTATCCCTTAATACAAAATTTCCCTTAAATAGGTCTTATCTGGTCTAAATTATACATCATTAGAAAAAATCTGTAGTGATTCTTGAGTTTCTCCTTATTAAATACATGCTCTTTGGCAATTTATATTTACAAATGATAGCTATTAAATGTCATCACATTTGTATTCATATTCTGAATCTTATATCCAGAAGGGACCGTCCAGTCCAATAAACTCTCTTGAAAGGAAAAGGCAGGCATTCTATCCCATGCATATGTAATTTCAAAAATAATTTTATTCAGTATTTATGGTCATGTCCCTATCCAGCATTGTATAACAGTCAAATGGAGAGATTAGGCAATAAGGAAACAAAAACTGAGATCCATTTAACCTAGTACCAGTCTGTGCAGTCTTCTACATGTTACTTCGCTGTATGCTTTCAATTTCCTCCTTTCTTATGGGAGATTAGGCTTGGAGATGGAGTTGTTTTAATTCTGTTTGATACAATATTAAACACTTGTTATATGGAAAACATTGTGTTAAGCCAGGAATTATGAATGAATGAATAAATGAAAAAACATTTGGCACCATGCGATGTGCCAAATAGACAAAGCAAGAAAATAGGAAAGCAAGACAGTCCCTGTCCTGAAGGGAACCAGTGCCAAGGAAGTCTGCTTTCTCCTGGGAAACTACATGGCTAGTGAGTGGGACAATAGGATAATCAATCATCAACAATATCTTTCTGAAAGTAATTGTGGTATTGATTTGATTAATGTTTTCTGAGAGAGGAAGAGAAAAGAGAGGTAGGTTTGAATATACCTAGGATAAAAATGCATGGTCCTACAAAAAGACCATTATTTTTTAATTTTTTTTAAATTATTTTATTTTATTTTTTGCTTTTTTTGGAGAGGGAAGGCAAGGCAATTTGGTTCAAGTGACTTAAGATCACATGGCTAGTAGTAAGTGTTAAGTATCTGAGGCTGGATTTGAACTCAGGTCCTCCTGATTTCAATGCCTGTGCTCTGTTCACTGTGCCACCTAGCCACCCCAAAGGGAAAACTCTTAAGAACGAAATTCCACCCTCAAGGCATTTATGAGTATTTTATTTATTTTTTATAGTAAGGAATGAGAAGTACAAAAATCACTTAAATTATTTAGTATGTAATTAAGATTATAGAGAAAGTAAAACAGGTGTGGCATAAGAGATTCAAATGCTTCTAGTTGGGGGAACCAAGGCAGGCTTCATGGAAAAAGTCATTTCTGAGCTATGCTTGGAAGGAAAAGAAGGATTTCAACATGGCAGAGATGTAGGGATTGGCTAGCAGACATGGGGGTTGGCTTCTTGTACAGATGTATGGAAGTTGAAAGAGTAGGCTGAGATAGGGAATTGCCACCAGCCCAAGTGTAAAATTACATTTGAAGGGTAGGTTGGAGCCAGATTATAGAGAGTCTTGCTTTTCAGGGTAAGGTATTTGAGAGATGTTGTGCAGATAAGAAGTGAAAGGGTTTGGCAATTGATTGAATGTGGGGGAGGGAAGATTCAAAGATAACTACGAGGTTTCAGCCTGGGTGACTGAGAGATTCATAATACTGTTCACAGAATTATGAGAGTTAGGAGGAGGAGGAAGAGGATCAAGTTTGGGGTGGGGTAGAGGGAGAGAGAAGAGGATGAGTTGAGTTTGGACGTGCTGTATTTAAGTAGAGCTAACAACTTAAAACTATCCAACCCTTCTTTGGAATAACAATCCACTTATAATAGTGCTTTAACGTTTAGGAAATGCTTTCTTCCTAACACTCATATGAAGAAGATGGTGGAGTGTCATTATTCTTATTTTAGATAAGGAAATGGAGTCACAGGATGTTTAAATGACTTGCCCAAGATGATATAACTCGGAAGTATCAGAGCTGTGATTTGAACTCAGATGTCCGATCTGTATCCAGCACTCTTCTTACTATACCATGCTGCCCTTTACGGAAGAGCTTCAGTTATAGATTTGGGAGGCATCAGTAGAGGTGATAAGTCAAGCCTTTAATATGGACAGGATTGCCAGGGGAAAGAATATGGAGTGAAGAGTTGTGTGGGCTGAAAATAGAGACTTGGAGGCATAGGGGTAAGGGTGGTGAAAGGAGAAGAAAGGTACCTATGCTTAGGGGGTGGGAAGAAGAATAGGAACTATTCAAGGAGACAGAGATGGGACAGTCAGGAAGGTAAAAGAACCAGGAGAATACCATGTCAAAAAACAAACAAGCAAGGAAGATGAGAATATTAGGAAGAAGGTGTTGCCAAATGCTTTAGAAGTATTTCAAATGCTCTACTAAAAACTTTTGTCCTCTACAGCTTATGATCTATGTTATGTACCAACTTCCAGGTCTCTTTTACCTCCTATATCAAGGAATTCAGTGCTAAATTCAGGAATTTAGTGACTTTTTTTCCTTCCCAACTTCTGACATTATACTACAAGATATCAACATTGTGTTGATGCTTCCTCAAATCCTATGACCTTCTCCTTTACTCCAGTTATAACAGAGCAGTTATACCCTGGAGCTGACCAAATGGGTAATCCCACAAATGGTTTGCTATCTTAACTGAAAACCTCTTCTACTCCACTATCTCACTATAACCTACTATCATCACATCTCTTCCAATGCCCCAAACTGGCCATACCTTTGCACATCACGTCCCTTTTGCCTGAAATGAAATACCTTCTCAGCTATACCTTTTGGAATCTCTAGCATCCTAGACTTAACTCAGGTGCCATATTCTATGGGAAGTTTTCTTGATTCACCCAATTATTAGTGTTCTCTACTCCTTCAAGTTATCGCAGATTTAGTCATCTGTACACCTGTTATTTTCCTTTAATAGAGAATAAGGTCCTCAAGGGCAGGGACTGATCCATTTTTTTTTGTCTATGTCTCTTCAACCCATAGTAGTCCCATGAATATAATAGTTCCATAATAAAAATTTACTGAATTAGATTGGCAGTAGCTTATGGAGCTATCAGGGTAAAGGAAAAAATTTTAGAATAGTGTAAGGCTCTTTAAAAAAGATAGGTGAGGGGGCGGCTAGGTGATGCAGTGAGTAGAATGCTGGCCCTGGAGTCAGAAGGACCTGAGTTTGGATGCAGCCTCAGACACTTAATGCACACACAAAAACAAAAACCTAGCTGTGTGACCTTGGGCAAGTTACTTAACCCCAATTGCCCTCCAAAAGGAAAAAAAAAGATAGGTGAGATCTTAGATTGTTCAAAGACCCAGAGGAGTGAGTCAGTAGAGAAGGAGATACTGAAGAAGAGATGGATGGTCAGAGACATACACATACAGTGAGACAGAGAAAAATAGAAAAATGGAGATAGTGAGATTGAAGTAAACTTGTACTGTTCAGATTAAATGGGCTAGCCTGGGAAATGAGCACAAGTGGAAGAATTGACTTTAGCAAGAAGAAGAACCAACTCATTCTCTGAGGTGTGTAGGAATGAGGGGAGAATGGGACTAGAATGGGAATGGGAATGACAGAGAGATTTTTAAGTGGGGAAGAGAGGTCATGAAAAACTCAGGCCATTTGCATAATAAATCCAGTTTTACTGAGCAGTGATGTTTATTGAAGCCTATTGAATTTTTTTTTTTGAGGTGGACAGTTCCCAAAACATTACATGGCCATTCCTTTTTGTATATTCCTAAGAGCAAGTGTTATTATGAAATCTTGGACCAGAAACAAATCTTCAAGATCAGAATTTCTGTTATGGTCCTTTAGATCTTGACTTTTCCTTTTTCTTCTGGCCGCTCTCTCCACCCCATATTGTACAGGATGATATGTAGAATACCTCTGTAGTTTGCAACCATTTATCTTGTGTTTTACATGATTTAAATATATCTATGTTATTTGGAAGTTAAGTATAATTGAAACCCAGTTGTTGCCTTTGGATTGATTGGTTAGATGGTTGATTGTCTCAGAGTATAAGAATTAGGAACAAATTCTTTAGAATTTAGACCAGGGAAAAACAGTTTTCTGTCTCCTCATTTATGACTATATCTCATGGAACTCTGGTTATTGCAGGATTGGCTAGAGGGAAGTATTCTCTCCTTCCCATGTTTATTCCCACTTGAAACCTTGGTTATCTTTGGGTATTATAATGACAACTCCCATTCAACTAAATGATGAGGCTTTTTGATTCAACTTTATAAGGACTAGCCAATTAATTCTCACTAGATGAAGTAGTATCACTTAAAACTTTAAATTTCTCACTGTTTATCTACTCTAAATCCCCAAAGATTTACCTACTTCTTAGACTCCTGAAGAACCCTCCATGGCATTTAGAAGAGGAAACTATTTAGAAATGAGGGAAATATCTAGAAATAGGAGATCAAAGAAAGAATAGACATATCATTTCCATGATGACTTGTAAAACTGCCAAATGTAGAGTTTGATTTTCTGCCCAGCTGGAAAGTCATTTAGTGTTAACGAGACATGTGAATTCTTAAATTATTCATTTTTATCATTTTCAGCCATTTTAATTCACAATACTAAGTGATTCTTAAAAAAAAAAGAAAAAAGAAAAAAGGCATTTATGGAAGAGAATGGGAAACAGAATCACCACTCCCAGCCAGTTTTCTGCATTTGTATGCCATCATAAATGAATTTCCTGGGTACCTCATGTCTTCAACAGAGACCATTGACAATGGCACTAAGATTGGCAAGGATCACTGGTGAGCTTGTGTTGACTTGTTTTACTTATTACCAATGTAGGTGGTTCTGTCAGCATAAAGTGCCAGTGGTTTGTTTTGCCCTGAGAATATTTACTCACAATAGGTCTTTTGTGATTTGCATATTGCTTCCCTGGAGTAAACTCAGATGGAACAATGCTCTCAACTCCCTGATAAAATGCTTAGTAATAAGAGTTGTAAGGTACAGAGGAATTCCTGCTTTTAGCAAACCAATCTTTTAACAAAAGCTTTTGTCTAGGGGATGGGATCCCACAGTTTGCCCAGAAAGAGAGTTTGCCTTGATAATATCAAGATGCCATCAATTGCCATAATTTACCCACCCCCCCAACCCCACCCCCACCATAGTCAGTTGCTTCTGATTATGAGATTTCATGGTGTGATGAATGGGACCAGCAGCGCCAGGCAGGTGTTTGACCAATATTTATAGCTGTGATTATTTTCATTTGTATGAATATCCTGGGACTTCTATGTCTTTGCCCAATAGGAGGCTGACTACAAATGGAATCCCCATTGACTCATAGCATCAACTGAGATTTTAAATATCTTGAGTTACCATTTTTGAGTTCACCTTCTTTGGGGCAGGGGTATTTGGTAATTGAGCAATTCAGGCCCATATATCATTTCATTTTCTCTATTTGGAAGTATACCATTGAAGAGGAAATTAGCTATTCGAGAACAATATAGAATTGTATGAATCAAACTGATGTTAAAAAACAAGGTAGGTAATTATAGAATCAGTATCTTTAAATAGGAAGGGTTAGGGTTAAGAGTGTAACTTCTTCATTTTCAGAATCTCCAAGCTTTGTTTTAGCAAAAGGCCAAGTGCATTTTCTCCCTTTTTTCCTTAAAAATAAAACTGACATTAGTATGAGTGAAACTTTTTTTTAATTCCTTGAAAAGTTAGGGAGATTAATTTGCACCTGTCCTATAGCCCTATGAAGTTGATGTGTACAGTGCATGGGCTTATGATCTGTGCCAGACCACTTAAAAGGAAACTGTGGGGTGTCAGAGACTGGCCCTTGGAAATTTTCATAAATTAAAAATCCAGAACCAACCCATTTTTTAATGTCCTCACCATTTAGCTTGATAGATGAATGGAATTGCACTGTGCAATCTGTCTAGATGCACCATATTAATGAAGACAAATGAGCTTAAGGGACAGATGTTGAAAAAATTGAGAGTCTAAATTTTCTAGTTGAAATGTTATATCAGATTAAAGAAAATTAACTTGAATGCTTAACATTGGAAATCTTTTGGAAATTTGGAATGAAGGGAATGACTAGGTTATCCTATAAAGGGAATCTGGAATATGTTATCTATCTAGCATAGTTTATATTTTTTTCTGGTAAATAATATTGTAAGGCTCTAGGTGAGAGTAAATGATTCACCTCTTTTCTGCTATTAATGTTTGCTCCATTTTCTCAGTCATTGAAGCGACAGTGATTTGAAAGCCAAATATCCAACATAGACAGGGGACTTAGAGTATGGTAAGGTAACAAAGGTCCCTCATCTTTTCATCAGTTGCGTGTTTCTTCATATGGCATGTAAGTCATATCTCGCAAATTCCTTGTTTTGTCTTTGTGTTCCATAGTGAAACTGTAGGTTTCACTTGTTTAGCAATTTGAATGAGGAAGATTTAATATTTTTCCATGTCATCTTTTGAAGTAAATTGGTAATAGTGTTATTAAAGCCATTCAGTCATGAGGAATAAATCTAGTCCATTTCCTTCGCAGAGACAGACTGCAAAGCATTGTTTAACATGCATTCAGGGTCAGAGGACATAGTCAGAAGTACACATGAAAGCAGTTTGGAAATTCTGATACACTGCTGTTCAGAGAAGGTCCCCTGCTGTATCTTTCTTGGGTAGGTGTCTAATATAGTAATATATTTATAATTGGATTTTAATTGCAATCTGATTTTTGTGTGTGTGTATGTTTCTGTTTGCTGCAACCAAAGGACAGTGCTTGAAATAAAATTACATAATACCTCTCCCAAGGCAATTCACTGTCTAGCAAAAGTATATTAGAAAATAAAATCTAGGCAATGTTGTTTAACCTAAGTTAATAAGCTAACCTCATAAGTCATTTTATCATTTGGGCATGTGGAAGACTGATGAATCTTTTTCACTGTTCTTCCTGTCTTCTCTCCATGGTCACCACTCCTCTTTTTAGCTAATCTTCTCTTTTTCAATGTATTCAAATTTATTTATTAGTATTCTTTTGTGTCTAAAACATTAGGCATCATTTTTTTCTTTGTTTTGAAAGGTTTTTGAAATCAGGAAATGGGATAGTATGTTAAGCAGACAAGTGAGGCTGAACAGTGGGTTAGATTTGATAATATTAATCAAGATTAGCTCTTGAGTGACTTAGAATAAGAGCTGATTCTGAAGGACAGAGAAATAAAAAGGGCTATCTTTTACTATATAGTTACTGTACATTAATTCAATGCAATAATTCAAAGGGAATTGGGCATTATCATTTTTTCTCAATTGATTCAATAGTTTCCTCAAAATAATATTTTGTTGAATGTTTATCGACAAGTTCCCATTACCTATGTGGTAAAAATAAGGACTAGGTTCATTAAATCTTTGACTAATTTTAAAAATTCTTATGGCAGAGATTTCATTTGGCTCATTGGATTTAGAAATCAGAAGTTTGGAAGAAAGTAAGTGATTTCTAATTATCTTTATTGATCATCCTGAAGGTGTTTAAAAAAAAAAAAACAATTATTGTCCTCCCTACCCCCAACCCCAAAGGTATGCAAGTAAAATTTAGAAGTCCTTTTAGGGAGTGGGGATGTATTATCAGTTTATTATAGACTTAGAGGAAGAAGGGACCTTAGACATTCATCCCTCTCTTCACAGATGGGCAAACTGAGACTCAAGAGATTTTAAGTGGTTTGCCCAGATTCCCTTGTATCTGAAGTAGTATTTAAACCCAGGTACAATTACAGCATTTTACAAAGAATTCAACCACAGGAAAAATTCAGACATTGTGATAATATTTCTAATACCAGATTATCTCACATGTTCTGTCTAGCTCTAGTGATAATCATTAGAAATTACTTCATACTTGCTTTGTATGTATTTATCTGTGTACATAGGATATCCCCCAGCAAACTGTAAGCTCTTTGGGGGCAGGTGCTAATTCATTTTTGTCTTTGTACCCCTAACACCTAGCATAATGACTGCCACATATAAACACTTAATAAATATTTAATTGAATTACATGATTCTGTCATTCTAATCTAATTTTTACAAATTTGGACTATTTTAGGTCAGGTCAAAGTAGTTTTGAAAGTGTGAATTGTTTTAAAAATTAGTAGACTTTTAACTGCAGACACTTATTTTATACCAGCATACCTACCTTGGACTTTTGTAGCTTGTAGAGACAAGTGAGAGAAACACAATACTGCTTTAGTTCACATTAATGATACTAATAGCTCATTCAGAACACCATCATAATAATATTACAGCTCCTAAGCTTGTGTATTTTGCATCTGCAATAGTGAGGACTGGTGGGTGATGGTGTTTTTTTTTTAATCACCTTGTCCATTTAAATAAGGGTTTACTTAATGTTACATCTTTGTAATATCCCAAATTTTTGCCTTCCTAAGAAATGCTCTTTAGTGAAACTTTTTTCTTCTTCTTTACAACAGTATAATCACTGGTCAAAACAATAATGTTAATAAATGCAAAATATGGCATTTGTTTAAAAAAAAGAAAGGCAGACTGCATTTTGTTTCAACTTTGTTTAGTCACCACCATGAGAACTGAAAAAAGCCAGAAAACATACAAGTAAAGGGGAATGATTCTATTGTTTTTTTCCTTCTATTTTTAAGAGGGATGGGTTAATAATACTGATGTTTTTAGAAAGTCTGTCCTAAGCTAGATACTGGGAAAGAAGCTCCGAAGTTTTGCTGAATAAGAGAGAGAGTAAATTTTAACCGTGTTGAGCAAGGAAAGAGAAATAGCAGCAAAGAAAAGGGAAGCTAAGGGGGAGAAATGAAAAGCAAGGAGACAGAAAATCAAGGAAGGTGTGCAGACTGGCAAAGCTGAGATTAAATCCTCAGTTTTTGAGTTAAGGAGGAAAGAAATTATAGTAGCTGCTTCTATCTTCGGCTTTGTAGCTTGAAGAGGAATGGAAAAGTTAAGGGTGTTTAAGGGCAGGTCATCTACATGCATCTTCATCATTATTTGGAGCTTTGGCTGCAAGAGTGGGGGAGGGAAAATGGAGACAAATGGGAGATCCCCATAAGATGCTCTTAAAAGTGCAAAGAGGCTGCTGAATCAGCATCGAAGCAGGCACATCGAACAAGGAGAATGCCACTGCCTCTAGCTGCATCCATTTTGTTCATGCCTGTAGGCAAATTGCATTCTGGCAGGGAAGAGACTGGAAACAAAACTAACCAGCATGAATTATTATAAGCCACACACTCTGAAATATAAAAATAGTCTTATCCCAGTGTTTGCATTACCTCTGAAGTAGTGATAAAGGAATAGCTTAAAAGTAAGGGACTTATGGTAAGGGGGATTTGGGGGTGGGGGGAACTGCCAAAGAGTCTTGAAGAGGAAGATTTAGGAAGCAGTGATGATTCTCCTTTGAGGGAAATTAGGAACATTGGGAGAAGAGCTCTGGCCTTCTAGGGGAAAGGCCTGTAATGGGTTTCTGATGGCTATAAAACTGTGGAACCGGGAAGCACTCCCTTTGATAGCAAGGGACCTGTAATCAGAGGGCATCAACAACTCAGATGTTCTGAAGTCTGCCATGGAAGAAGCTGCATCTTCTGACTCCCTCACTGGCTGCCTACATGGGGGGAGGCTGGTCTGGTTCTGAGAGGGTTTGCAGGGATGTGGGGTGAGAGATGTGATTTCAGGTGAGAAAATATCCAGAAAATTTTGCTTGAACTCAGTTTGAAGATTGTGGGCCTCCACCTAAAGGTAGAGGTTGGAACCTTGGAGGTTCCAGAACAGATCTTTAATCACAGTGTGCCATAGGAGGTATGGGTACCAAGGAAGCTAGGTAGTACAATATAGATAGAGCACAGAGCTTGGAATCAGGAAGAGCTGAATTCAAATCATGCTTCAGACACTTGTCAGCAGTGTGAACCCAGGCAAGTCATTTAACCCTTCTTACTCACAATTTCCTCATCTGTAAAATAAGAGGGTTGGAGTCAGTGGCCTTCCAATTCTAAAATCGGTGATCTTAAGATTTAGCTCAAAAATAGAAATCTCCTTATAGACCTACCCCCCTACACACACACACACACACACACACACACACACTTCTAGCCACTTCAGCTCCACTTTAGACTAGACTCAAACTTTGGAGCTTGACCTGAAGGGATAAGAAGAGGATAAGGAAGAAAGACATACCCCAATTCATCCTCCTTCTCACCAAAGCTTTCACTTTCTTGTTTGTTCTCGAGCTGCAGGCTATTCATATGACTTCCTTAGAACCTAGTAGGTACTTGGTTCAGTAAAACCTAAATTCTTGTCCCTTTTCCAGGAGATCTTTAGACTCTCAATCAAAAATGCCTTTGGGACATATTCATCTCTGATGCTCCAAAAATAAAAATCCCAAAACTACATAGAATATTCTTTTTGTTCACATGGCAAAGTGGAAATAGAGAAGGGAAGGCCTCAGATCAAGATTTCACCATTGGTCAATGATCAAGATAGCACACACACACACTCATTTACATATGATATACATATGTCTCTGTGTATGTATATACATGCATATACATATGTGTGTGCTTGTATATATGTGTGTGCATGTGTATATGTGTATGCATGTGTATATGTGTGTGGAGAGAGAGTTAAGGTTTGCAAAATGCTTCACATACAAAATATCATTTGATCCTTAGAACTCTGCAAGATAGGGATAGAGACAACATTATCCCAGTCTGAAGCTCAGAGTGGCTATGTGACATACCCATAGCCATTTTGCTAGAATATGTCTGAGTTAGGCTTCAAATCCAAGCACCCCTTGACTCTTAATTTCATCATTTTTTTTGCTCTATCCTGCTGGATAATGACTGATGAATAAAATGCCAGACTTCCTAACATCCTTTGAAAATAGTTACTTATTGCCCTGAACCTAGGAGGTGCTCAGTAAAAGCTTGATGATCTCAGGTTCTTTTTAGCCCTCCAATTCTTTGAATGAGGTTTGAAGTTGAGAAACAATGAACCTGCACTTTCCCATGACTGACTTAAACCACTTCCCCATTTTCTTCTCTAGACGTCTCAGAAATAAAAGTTTGAAATGGTGGCACAGTATCCTCCCCAAAGAGGCAACTCTGATGCTAAGATATGAGTCAAGAGAAAAAAAGAATGGAAGGGGTTGCAGCACAGAGAAATGCTGAGAGGCCTTTGTAAAGCTGTTTACTTCCCTACTAGAATTTAGGAGGTGATCCAGAGAAATATCAAGTGAATGTTTTTATTCTTCCATGTAGTTCTTATTTCCCTGGTGCTTATAGACTGTATTAGCCTTTATGCTTAAGCAGCCGCCTTATATTGTCCGGGATTTCATAACACTGGATGGCATTATGCTATTATCACTTTTAATGTGGTTGCAATGTTCATAACTTGTGGTACATATATGGCCACTTATTATAAATTGGACTTGGACTATTTTTTATAAGAAGCCTTTCTCTTTTTTTTCTTTTTGGCATCTGCATTGGTAAGGGCTTTTAGGATTTCTTTAATGCCTTCATGCAAAGGGTACACATTCTAAATTGTTGTCATTTTCTGCCTTTATGCAATTTTTTCCCATTCCTGAGAGCTTTGTTACCTGAATGTGAAGAATATTACTATTCAGATGGCCAAATCACAGGGAATCTCAGTGATACCCAGAGTCTTGTTAGGAGGGCTTTACTTCTTACCCTCCGTATATAACAGATTGTGATTGTGGTTCATACTGATGCTGAAATACATTGCTAGGATGAGGCCCCAAAGACAAAGTGAGAGGAGTGGAAGGGTCTCAGGGCTTCAGGTGGTAATTTAATCACTGCTGACTGAAGCCTTGCTGGCTTGCAAAAACAGTTCTATCTAAAAGAGGGTCCCTCTAGGAAGGGAAGTTGCTATCACCTCAGTAAAAGGCGGTGAGTGCTACTGAAGTCATTTAGACTCCCCAACTTTTGCCAGGCTAATGCAATTCCCTTTGGAAAGGAGAAATTCTGTACATCCTTCAAGAGAAATTCAGCCCTCGGTTTTGTCATTCTCTGCAATTTCATGAACTTTTTCTGATCCCCTTTTTACTCCTCTGTTGTGAATTCATTTTGATAGAGGACAAGAGAAAGATAGACGGAAAAAGTGACAGTGGAATTGATTCTTGTCCTAAGGAGAGACCTTAAAAGATGATCCTTCGTTATTTTTTTAAACTTGACTGGTGATTTCTACTCCAGGTAGATAATGAGCTCCCTCAATCAAGGGAGACCAATGTTTGCTGTTAGTCTTACAGAGTCATCTGGGGGCACTGAAGTTAAATAACTTGCCAAGGGTCATATGTTGTTGTTGGTCCTTTGTTTTCAAAGAAGGTCAGTGAGTGAATCACAATGCTGGAGTCAAGGTATGGTGTCTACAGCCCGTGTGTGTCAGAGGAAGGACTTGGCACTAGGGTTACCCTTCCTTTTTCCAAGATCAGCTGTCTTTTCATTAGTCCCTCTACCTACTGTGCCATTTCTCCCCCTCCCCCTTTTCTCTTTTCAAGCCTCTTCTTTTACAAATTGGTAAACTGAGACCCAGAGAAACTAAGTATCTTGCCCAAGTGTCACATAGGCAGTTAGCTCGTTCCCTTATTTACAAGTCCAGGGCTTTTAGTTGTTCCATGCTGCCCCTTTCTATATATGAACAATCTAGAGCTCTCTATGGAGCTCAGTAGGACCAGCTCCTGATGAGTCATTTCCTATAGATCAGTCCCATTCTTTAGATACCCCTCAGGAAATATCCTTTTTTCATGTTTGCCTCCCCCTGTAACAGGCTTCTTCCTTTCTTCTGCCAGTCCCCCATGCCCTACCTCTTCCTCAAGACCCACCTTAAGGTGCATCTCCTTGAAGCCTCTTTTAACTATTCTAGTCCACACCCCTCTCTCCTTTATCTGACATCTTGTTGTACTTCTAGACCAGACCCTATAGTTTAGCACTTAACATGTTTCACTTGTTTCAGTCTTATTCTTGCTAGATAATATCTTGACTTTTTTTTTTTAAAGCAATTGGGGTTAAGTAACTTGCTCAAGGTTACACGGCTAGTCATTATTTATGTGTGGGTGCTCATTTTCTGAGGCCAGATCTGATCTCAGGTCATCCAAACTCCGAGGCCGGCGCTCTTACTCACTGCTCCACCTAGTCGCCCCTTTAGGGCAATTGGGGTTAAGTAACTTGCCCAAGGTTACATGGCTAGGTTTTTGTTTGTGCGGATTAAGTGTCAGAGGCCGGCTCCGAACTCAGGTCCTTCTGATTCCAGGGCCGGCGCTCTATTCACTGCGCCACCTAGCCGCCCCCTATATCTTGACTTTTTAACTTAAGACTTTAGACAAATCACTTACGATCACAGGGTCATAGCTCTAGAGCTAGAAGTAATCTCAGAGACTAATGAGTTTAACCCCTTTATTTTACAGATGAAGAAACAGAGACCCATGGGGTTAAGTGACTTGGCCAAAGTCATACAGGTAGAATCAGGCTGTGAAATGAGGTGTTCTAACTCTAGAGTCATTACTCTTTCTACTATAATTTACCATCTCAACCTATCTGAACCAGATTGATCAAACAATGATTGGCATTATTAACTGCCTACTATTTGCCCAGTGGAGAGAGTACTGGGCCTGGAGTCAGGAAGACTCATCTTCATGAGTTCAAATCCAGGTTCAGAAACTTATAAATGTGTGTCCATGGGCAAGTCACTTTACTCTGCCTTAGTTTCCTTATCTATAAAATGAACTAGAAAAGGAAATGACAAACCACTCTGGTATCTCTGCCAAGAAAACCCCAAATGGAGTCATAAGGAGTTGGACACAAGTAAAATAAAATGATTGAACAACATGTGCCAGACACTGTGCTGAGAGCTCTTTATGGACCTCTGTATCACCAAATCTGTGATTCTAAGGAATGTACCATATGTGATCATTCTTTTATGATTCACCATTCCACTCCCAGGTTCTTAACCTGTTATAGATTTCAGGGGTCCTTGAACTTGAATAGGAAACAGAATACAGCTTTATTTCAATATAATTGGCTTAATTTGATATCCTATGTTTTTGAAAGTCCCCAGCATGCAGTAGATGAACCAATTAATACTTTTTGGTAGATTAAACATTAGTGGTGGTTTTTATCATATGAAGAAATGAGTATTATAGTATCACTGATCATTCTTCTGCTGGATAAATCAACCTTTAGGATGACGGGACTGCTCATGAGGTATGATGGGACTGAAAAGAAACAAGAAATAACAAAAACTCTTCACTTTCTATTCTGTTCTTGTTTAGTTTTCTTTAGTTCTGTTCTCTTTAGTTTTAGTTTAGTTTTCTTAGTTTTAGTTGTTTAGTTTTAGTTATTTTAAGTAGAATAGGGCTGATAGAAGGGAATGGACATAGAATGACTGAAGAACAACTGAAAAACACTCTCCCATTTGGTGGTAGCCTGGGACTTCTAAGGACTGATTGTTAAATTTTTCAGTATGAGGATTTAGATCTCACAAATCAGCAAATTCTAGAAATCAAGGTTAGATTTGTTGTTTTGATGATTGTCCAGACTTAAGAAAAGGTTAATACTGCAGAATCGACTTAAAGTGTATTGCATGTAAAACTTTTTGAGAGTCAGTTGTTAAACCAACATACCATTGTCCCTATCCCTCTTAATGTTGTCCTCAACTTTTCAAGCCTAGTAATAAGTGATACCAGAATAACCTGATTTCTTTGTCATATGCTGTGGATATCATTACCTATATTTGAGCAAGGCATTTAAGAGTCCATCTCAAAATCCTTGTAGACAAAGGATTTAGTTTGGATAATAGTACAAATAGTTGGATTTAGAACTAGTTGAAAACCAGATCCAGAAAAAATTTATGCCTCTATGTCAAACTGGAGAGAGGTCTCTGTTTGAGAGTCATCAAACTCTATCCTCAAATCTCTTCTGATTAACTTTGTTTTTTAAATCAACAACTTAGATGAAGACATGGATATTATGTATATCAAAATTATAGAGTGTATGAATTGGTAAAGGTAGTTAATAAACTGGATGATAGAATCAATATCCAAGAGGATCAAAACAGGTTGAAACAATGTACTATATTAAACAATATGAAATTTTTTCCATCTAAATGGAAAATCTTATGATTGGGTATTTCAAAATTTGCCTTTCCCCCTTTAAAAAATTACAATAGCATTTATCTATTTCCAGTATTACATGATCTTTTTATTTATTTATTTATTGCTTTTTGGAGGGGGTGAAGTTAGGGCAATTGGGGTTAAGTGACTTGCCCAAGGTCACATGGCTAGTAAGTGTTAAGTGTCTGAGGTCAGATTTGAATTCAGGCCCTCCTGACTCCAGGGGCTGTGCTCTATTTACTGGGCCACCTAGCCACCCTAGTATTGTATCATCTTTACCATGGTTTACAGTGTTTCAAAAATAATAATGACCCTAGCCATGTGACCTTGGGCAAGTTACTTAATCCCAATTGCCCTCCAAAAAAAGCAAAATAATAATAATAATAATAATGACTTAGTAGTTACACTTCAAGTTATTTCATAACTTTGGGATATAGTTTTCATAGGCGTGATGACTTGTATTCAGTAAAGTCAATAAAGTGCTCTCTTATAATATTTCATTATCTTGAGTTCGTTTTATCTTTCCTGTCATGAAAACCTTTTATCTTGGTAAAGAAAACAAAGCAAATCAGAGTTGAGTAGTTCAGCCTTCTCTCCTTGATCCATTGTCATTGTCTCATTACCCCCATAGAAATTAGCCTTTGTTCTTCCTCCTGCCCCCAAGATAATTTTAGATATTCTTTTTTTGTATTGTCCTTAACATTTATCACAAGCCTCACCTGATCCCGAGCTTTTACATTCCTAGCATTGTTTTTTAAGATCATATTATTCATTTGTATTTACTTTCAGCTATCTATCTTTGCGTCTGTGTTCTATACCTTTCCTTTCTTTTCTTTTTGAAAGATATGACAACTTAACTGATATATTTTCTTTATGCCTAAGCTATTCTTCTTCAGCAGTCAAACTCTTTGAACTTGATACTATTAAAAAAATGAATTGTAATTTTCAGTTCAACTTTTCAAGACATCTCCAATTTTTTTTTTTTCTGAAAAAACCAAGGTGTTATTTGGGCAACTCTGCTGTTACAATTAGAGGAGAACTATAGCAGTACACATGGTGCTTAGTGACAAATAGCCTGCCTTTAAAATTAGCTCATCTCTCTGGAAAGGTTCTGCTTTTATGAGACTTTGTATGGGGTCAGATTTAAGTGGTGTCCTTGATACTATGCATTTGCATTTCATAGCAGTATTTATGACAATATGGCTTCTGCATTGTTACTTTTCATAGCGGAGTAATATTCAGGGGTGGGAATGGAAGTTTTTTTGTTTTGTTTTGTTATGTTTTGTTTTATTTTGGGGGAGGGGAGGAGTTAAGCAAGAATTAAGAAATGAAAATGCACAGTCTTTTTCATTGGGTTATGAATGGTAGAAGAGCCAACGTGAGCTCAAGACCTAAAGTCCAGCAGCAGCAGGGGTACCATGTATTGGTCATAAATATGGGAGACCTTTAAAATGACAGGATGGTCATAGTGAATTGGTTAATGAGATAGAAGATTCAATGTGCCTTTCTTCAGGGATATTTACCCAAGTTGAATTTTTTTTCCCTTAAGCCAATCAGATCATAGACTTCATCTAAGGCAGTTAGGAAATTCAGTATCTATCAAATTCATTTTTATAGGGACAGTGTATGTCTGCAAAATGGCTATTTTACAAGAAGAACTGCTCCCTCCAAGGCATTTTTGCTTTGGTAATGAGTTCCATTACCCAACTGAGGTAAATGTTAATGCTGAATTCCTTTTAGCCAAAGCAACAAACACTTCACTAATTGTAAATAAAGCACACAAATTTGCATCCTATTCAGTATGGTCCTCAGTGCACTTTGATGCTAAATGCCATATTAATTTAATATTTTTCTTTAAGGAACAGATGCTAATGTGGTAATAACTAAGGCTTTTTCCCACTATAGGTGTCACTTTAACTGTTAACTTCCCTTACCCTTGTTTCTTAGGACCCCCTAAAGTTTTAAAGCTGAAACTTACTTGAGAAATTAGCTCACAAGCAGGTTCCAGTGTTGGGATAAGGCTGAAATTTCAGCCCTTTGCCTCCTTCTCCTTTGTTCCCAATGGTTTTGTGGAGAAGGAAGAGGTGACATTGGATAGGCAAAGCAATGACATCAGTCTCCAGGCCTTCGAAAAACGATTCTGTAGTTTCTTCTGCGGTGAACCAAGTTAATGGTGGAACTGCAGCCTCTAACTTCTAAGTTTGGTGGGTGAAATAAAAACTTTGAGGAGTGACATTTCTGGATTAAGGGATTAGGTCATGACTGTATTGTGGGTATAGGAATTTAGCCGCACCAAACAGCCAAACTGTTCCATGCGACAGTGAGCTGTGCTCCTCCATTTCACATGGGAAAATGGAAAATCACATTTTTAGCCATTGAGGAGCAATTTTTCATGTCTTCCATCTTTACTAAGATCTCCAGGTCTTAAATGTGTTACCTGCTTTGCTGGAGAAAGTCAAGTTAAAATGTTAATAATGACTGATTTCATAAACTGTTATAATAGTTGGTATCTTAAAACAAATATCTGATATATTTGTAAAGACTTAGTGAAGTAAGTAAAATCCAGTATTCCTATTCTTTATAGTAATAACTCAGGCAAAGATTAGAGGTTTCTTTTTTTAAAATTCCATTGATTTTATGGCCAAACACATGTAATGTTTTATGGCAAAAGGGGTGCTCAGAAATGATTGTAGGTACCTTAATAATCTGGTTTCAAATGAGTCAGTTCTAATATTGCAGCTGCTCATCTCCTATGAGACCAGTGATGACAGACCATGTCAATAGCATTGATCCAGATTTTCCTATATCATCCTGCTGGACCCCCAGATCTTATTATGTATTAGTTTCTCTTTCCTTTTCCAACCCTCCTCTTTATAATTTATAGGCTACATATACCTAGGATATTTTATACTTATAATCCTTAGAAAGTATTTTATAAACAAATAGCATGCCACATGGGACAACAATTCTTCATTTTCATTTAATTTTTATTTAATTTCCTAAATCCAGTCATTGACATTCAGCATATAAAATTGCTATCTTTTGATACCTTGGTTCCGGATTAAGGACATTTTATTTATTTTCTAGTTGTGTGATCATGGCAAGGCACTTTGCCTCTCTGTACCTCAGTTTCCTCATCTCTAAAATGGGAGAATTATACTAGCCAACCTCCAGAGTCCCATACAGTTTTAAAATTATGCTTAATAAACTTTGAATAACAGTCTCAGGCATATGATAAGTGACTGGAATGATTATCTTCAAAGTCCCAAAGTAGGAATTTTTACCAAACATGAGAAAGTTAAGGAGTGATTGGTAGGATATCAAATGGGAAACAAAATCTTTAAAAACTATGAAGCTTCATTGGGTGATCTGGGATGGGCAGAGTATAGCATGATGATCATTTTCCTAGGTGTAGACAATAGGTTTCTCTTAATGTAGCTTAAGATCACATTAGTTTTTTTTGTCCACTGGTTCAGACTATTGAACCCACTTATAACCCCTGTATCTTTTTCCTTTGAACAACTTTGGCCACATGTCCCTCATTTTGTATGTTTAAAGTTGACTTTTTTAACCTGAATATAAATTTTTTACATTAAATTTCATCTTATTAGATTGAGCCCAACCTTCTAGCCTATCGAACTCTTTGGGGGATCCTGGCTCATCCAACAAGTTAGTTATCCCTCCAGATTTCTGTCATATGAGAATTTGGTAAGTATAACATCTATGCATTTATCCAACTCATCATAGAAATGAAAATGAATCTAGAGTAAAGAATAGTTCCCTGGATTTCTACAGAAGTCTTCCTTGCAAGTGATATAGAAACCTTAATAATTACTTTTTGGGATCCAACCTTTAACCAATTTCAACTCCACCTAACTCTGCTCTTGCTTAGCCCACATCTCTCTATTTTGTCTATAAGAATAGCAGAAAAGAATTTGTTAATTGCTTTGATGAGGATTTAGTAGCTACATTTATTACATTTCCCTGATCTTCCTATCTGGGAAACCTGTCAAGAAAGGAAATGAGACTATCCTGGCATGACCTCTTCTGGATAAAGCCATGATGGGCTCTTTTATGGTACACCCCTTCCTTTTCTTAGATGTTTTCTACTCTCCCTTTAATAATATTTTGAGAGTATTGCTAACAATCAAAGTCTAGCCAGTGACCTATAGGATCAGGGAATGTGTCACATGTAGTCCTCTAAATGTAACACAATAAAGTTTTTACAAAGGAATATTTACTTCAAAAGATATTATACAATATTCAAATAAACTACCCTACCAACTTATGGGAAACATAATTTTCATCCCCCCATGCCACCTCAGTCCCTGGAGAGGGGAATAAGATTGGGTTCATAACTTAGCTCAGTTTCTATAAAGCATAGTCTCAGTTTCAAGTCTACCCTCTGACCCACTTGGGTTCTAGTCCCAGGGTTCCATACCAGGCCCATTGGCAGCACTGAAATCTTGACTCAAAGGTTGACATGGTTTGACTTCTCAGCCTGTGGGCATCACCCCAGCACTTTACCTGAGGACAAACAATACAGATAAGAAATAAACACCTCTAGGCCCATTCCTTAGAGCCAGGGCAAAAGAGAAAGAACCCTTCTTTTTTAAGTTTAGCTCATGACAGCCTAAAAGATGTCAGACAAAATGAGTAAATGCCATATTCTTGACACTTTTAAATACCAAACAGCCAATCAAAGGAGGTTATACCTACCCATGAGGGAGAGGACACAGTGGGCTCCATGTTAGACAAACTGGGCATGTTCAAAAGACAAGCTATATTAAGATATAATCTTTAGTCATAATATCATTACACATCTTAATCTACAATACTATGGTCTTCCTTTCTACTTTATCAGAAAGGATGCTTTTAAGAGTACTTTTTGGAAGTACAGGAAATGAATTTGTCTGTCCCCTAACCCCCATCCCAAGCTTAAGGTGGCTCAGATTTGGATTACCAGAATAAATGTGCCCTAAGAAAGTTATAGAAGGATAGGTGGGAGAATATCTCACAATTTTGTGCAAAGAATTACATCTAGGGGAAATATACCAGGTGTGAAATGAATAGCTAGTTTATGAGTTGGGGATGTTTCAGAAGAAATGATAGAGGCAAGATAAAGAGGAAAACTTCAGGGACAGATTGATATAGTGCAAAAAGTGGTGTGGAATGAAGGAAAGAAGGGAAGAAGAAGGGAATGAAGGAAAAAAGGAAGGGAGGGAGAAAAGAAGGGAGGAAGGGAGATAGAGAAGAAAGAAGGGAGGGAGGGAAGACGGAATCAAGTATTTTTTAAGTATCTACTCTGTGATAGGCAATGTTATTGTTGCATTTTTTCCTCACAACAACCCTAGGAGGTAGGTGCTATTATGACTAAACTGAGGCAGATAAAAGTTAAGTGACTTGCCCACAAACACACAGCTGGATTTGAACTGATATTTTCCTGACTTCAGGCCCAGTACTCTGTCCACTGTACCACCTAACTGCCTCTATTAGGAGTCAGAAGCCTAATATATTTCAATTATTTGAGCTTACAAATTCTGGAAAAGTCTTCACTTAAAGTATTTTGGCCATCGGTGTAGTTTGTTCAAATATTCTCTATACAGAAAATCTCATCTTCCAGTTAGTTGCTGGGCATTTGTGAAAGGTAGTGTTGCTCATCTTTTGCCAACATCCCGAATAAAAAGCAGTCCTCTTTGAGTAGAGTATTTGTGATTATGACTCAGTGGTCACAGGACATAGGGTGTTGGCAAAGAAACACCCTCATCAGTAATTTGGGACTAGTGAAAACAGCTCTTCACATTTCTGCTCAGGAAACATAGGTGGCTTTTGACATGGAGCACTTGTCCTTTTTCAATGAGAAGAAAACTACACAAGTCAGAAAGACAGACAGATCACTAGACTTGGAGTCAGAAGACCTGGAAATGATACTTACAAGGTAGTAAACTAAGTCACTTTAAGTCTGAGGCTGATTTTCCTAGGAATTGAAAATAATAATCCTCCTATTGCCTGCCCCACAGGCACAGAACTTTGTAAACATGACAACACTTTATCCATCTATCCAGCTAGCTAGCTACTTGTCTGTCTATCTATCTTTCTGTGTGTCTATCTACCTGTCTTTATCTATCTATCTATCTATCTATCTATCTATCTATCTACATATATCTTTCGCTGTCTTTCCTATGTACACACATGTGTGTAAATTATTATTTTAGCCCCTAGATTAGGTGATAATAAACTAAAGAGGAAGCATGAGCATAAAACTGAGTTTAAAAGTAAAGAAATGGTCTAAGCTGCATTCAGATCCCAAATTTGATTTTCACTAACACCAAAGGGAATTTCCCTTAAGCCATGGATTTCCCTACCATGATATGTGTCTGAGTGAACTCATTGCCACTGGAGCCAAGAGGATTGAGATGTGGAATGATTTGAGGGTTGCTTTGTTCCAACTGCATTACCAAAGTTATCTAGAGTAATGAGAGGCTTTCCTCTCATTGATAGCCATTAAGCTTTAAAGTTCCTTTTGTATTGATTTCTTTCAGCACCTAGGATAGTATTCAGCATACATTGGGCCTCTGAGAAATGTCAACTGCTTGATGGCATTAAAAAAATTATTCTATTTTTCTTTATTTTTTAAAATAGCAACAAATATTGAGCACCTACTATTTACCCATTATAGGTCCTTTGGAGGGTTCAAAGAAGTATAAGAGAAAACCTGCCCTCAAGGAGTTTATCATCATTATCTTAAATGAAGCCATAATGGATAACAAAAGAGAGACAGTGTATGATTAAATGCTAAATTGTGTCATATAAATTTTGGAAGAGTTCAAAGAAAAAGATTAATGGTATTATTCTACTTCACCTGTAATTCTTCCCCTTCATTCATGTATACAAATATTATCCAGCCATCAAGACTCAGATTAAACCCCACCTCTTCCAGCTTACAAAGTAAATAGAGCACCAGCCCTGGAGTCAGAAGGACCTGAATTCAAATCCAACCTCAGACACTTGACATACTTACTAGCTGTGTGACCTTAGGCAAGTCACTTAACCCTAATTGCCTTGCCTTCCTTCCTCAAAAAAAAAAAAAAAGAAATCAGTTTACAACCATTTCTCTCTCTGAATTTCTAGAGAACATATAACCTATACCACTTATTTGGCACTTCAATGTATATTATGTTGTGATATCTCCTGTATTTTTAATAAAATACTTTTTATGATTATATAATTCTTGTATAATTTTGCCACACCCTCAAAAATCTTAGAGTATCAGAGATGATTTGTATATTTGTAATAGATCGCAACTGGATTTTAAGCTCCTCGAAAAATAGTTAGCATTTCTAATAGCACTTTAAGGTTTGCAAAGTGCCTTATAAATATTATCTCATTTTATCCTCACTATTACCATGGAGGGTAGGTGCTACCCCTATTTATTATTAGTCTTATTATTACCCCTATTTTACTGATGAGGAAACTGAGGCAGAGGTTGATTAACCTAGGATCACAGAGCTAGTCCCAGATTAATGACACTATTCTACTTCAACTGTAATTCTTCCCCTTCATCCATGTCTGCAAATGTCTCGGACTGGATTTGAACTCAGGTCTTCATGATTCCAGGTCTTGTGTTTTACCTACCATGCCGCCTAGCTCCATGTTTCACCTCTTTTGTTTTTTGTATTTCCTTATAGTGATTATCACAAATAGTCCTACATATAGAATAGATGCTAAGTGTATACATTGTAGCCCACCTACCACTTGAAGTCTTCAGAGGCTATGAAAAATGGCTTGCAGTCATTACAGCTTCCCAGAAAGAAGGGAGTCCCAATTGGATATCTCATTGTAGCACAGGCATCACCCTAGCTTCTCAGAGGGGTACTAGTTCTAGCAGGTTCTACCATGCTGGAAGGGCTTTGATTCTACTTCCATCCACAGTGACTTTCTAGGAAACAACCTATCTAAAGAATCAAGAGGTTCATTGCTAGTTGGCATCAACACCATCACTATTATCATCATAGTGATACTAAGAGTAATTGCAATAATAACAGTAGCAGCTACCATTTATATTACATCTTCTGTGTGCCAAGTACTATACTTGGTGATGAATTCTTAGACCATGACAACCCATAGTGTGTTCTAGGGGGGAAATAGTCAGTGTGGAGCAGAGTATGTGTTAGGGAATAAGGGATTCATTGCTAATTTTTGGAAGACCTTGAAAATACAGGCAAAGGAGATTAGATCTAAAGTGGTGGGCATGTCACATCTGATAATACTTTTTGAGCAAAGGTGTAATAAAACATGCCCTTGGAACAAGTTACATGATAAAAAAAATAGTTTATTTCAACACTTAAATGATCTTTAACGAAATCAATGTGAGTATACCCTTCATCCACATAATAATAGCTAATAATATTAGCTAGCATTTCTATAGCTTAAGGTTTGCAAAAGGGCCTTACAAATTTTATCTCATTGGATCCTCTCAACAACCTAGAAAGGAAAGGTTCTATTATTATCCCTATTTTACAGGTGAGGAAACTGAGGTAGGCAGAGGATAAGTGAATTGTCCATGATCACACAACTTTCTGAGGCAGGATATGAATTGAGGTGTTCCTGTCTCCAAACCCAACATTCTGTATACTATACCACCTAGCTGTAGATTGTGACAGTTTCTATGTCTGATCAGTTAACATCTCCAAACTTGGCTAGGTTGCTCCTTGGGTGACAGACAACATATCTGCTTTGTTATCCATTGGAAAGACTGCTTGCTCTAAAATGAGAGAACCTCTGTTCAAATCCTAGTTCTGCAGTTAACTACCTATTTGACCTAGGGTGAACCCTTTACCATCTTTGGGTGTTATCCATCAAAGGAGGGCATTGGGCTAGATGGCCACTAAAGTTCCTTCCAGCTCCAAATCTATGTTCCCAGCATCCCAGTATTATTGAATAACATTCAAGGAAGATTAATTTGACAGTAGTAGCATGGGAGACAAATTTTAGTAGGTTGCCTGAAATCCTTTATAGACCATACCCCTCTCCCTTCTTTACCCCAATGAAGGGGAGAGAACCAGCAGGTCTTGGCCCTCTCATTGTGTTTCACAAGCTGTTTACACAAACCCAGAGAGGTTAAGAGTCTTCCCTGTGCTTGTCAGGCTTTCTGTTCTATGAAAATTGACAGAGCCTGCAGGCTGAGGGGCTAATTTTAATAGAAATAACCTAGGTGGGTTTGTTAATTTTCTTGGTTCCCTTGATGATCTGTCTGCATAGCATGAAGGTTCTTTGATGTGACTGGGAGAACAGAAGGATATTTTGTGCATAGCCAACCATGAGAGCAATGCTGGTTCTGCAATAAAGAGTAAAAAAAAAAGATGACAGGTAAGTTGTGTGGAAGGTGAAGATTAGAGTACACATTGTTTGGGGGTTTTGTTTATTTGTTAGGCTTTTTTTTCTTTTTGGCAAACTTAACCCTGTGGATCTAAGATTTGATGATTCCTTCTAGCCACAAATTAAATTTTGTGAACTCTGAGTTTTTGTAGTTCTGAAGGAAATTAAACAAATTGGCAAATTACTTCATAAAAGACGTAATGAATGTCCAGAAAAAAAAAACCACACTCTTTTCAACAAATTCATTGAGATCTAAGAGAGTTTGATGTTGCTCCTTTTTAGTTACATAAAGCACACAGTATTCACAAAGTGCCATTTCAGTCAAGGTTACATAGCTCATTCAGCACGCCCAAGTGAATAGATTTGGGATTTCTTCTCCCCCTGCATGCAGATAATTTGGAACCCTGTAGTGTTTGTGGATTCCTTTGTCTATATCCCAGGGACTACTGGGCTGTGACTTTGGAGAGAAGAAGTGCCCAAATTGAAAAAATATTATGGGAACTGGAATACACAACTTAGCCCTTCAAACCAATGCTTGGAGTATAATAGGGACTTAATATGTGTTTGTATTTTCCATTCATTCATTCAGTCAGTCAGTCAGTCAGTCAGAATTTGACTATTGTGATTTCAGACATTTCCCAGTAGTAACAGGCACAGTACCTACCCTGCCAATGACTTGAAGGAAAGTATCAATGCGTTTAGCTTGTTTCACTTTGTTTTGCTTTTTTGAAATCCACCCCTTTAAAGGGAAAAAACATTGGGCTGGATTGGATCCCAGATGTATTACTACCTCACTGTATAACATTGGGCAAATAATTCACCCCATTTTCCCCTGATTGTTCTGCCGCAAAATTGGAATAATGGTTCTCTGACTGCCTTGTAGGATTATGGGAACACTCAAGCAAAAAGGACAATCAAGTGAACAATTTTGAAAAGATTACATCATGTATGGTGTGGTAGGACAGCCAGGTGGTGCAGTGGATAAAGTGCCAGGCCTGGAGTCAGGAAGACTCATCTTCCTCAGTTCAAATCTGGCATCAGACACTTACTAAACTATGTGACCCTGGGCAAGTCACTTAACCCTGTTTGTCTCAGTTTCCTCATCTGTAAAATGAGCTAGAGAAGGAAAGGGCAAACCACTCCAGTATCTTTGTCAAGAAAACCCCAAATGGGGTCTTAAAGAGCCAGACATGACTGAACAACAAGAAAAACAGTGTACTACTACACACATATTGGGTATTGAGTGATTGTCTCTCCAAGTTTCCAAAATTGACATTTGTTCAAAATTACAGAACAGAATAAATCTGATATAAAGGAATGGGATCTCTTTATGTCTTGTGACTATTAGGAAAATAGCCATCCAATCCAGTTAGCAGGGAGGTTCCTGGTTTTCTAATATCTTATCATGCAGGGAAGATTGTTCCCTACCAATAATGGAGGAGGGGACAGGAATTGTTGAGATGTTGGTATTAGAGGGGGCCTGCCAAATCCTATCTAGAGAAGTTGGGGTGCTCAGAAGAAAAAGTTGAAATAATCCTATAGCAAGACAACAAAAAGGGCTCTTTTAGCACCAGGAGTAATATAAAAGGGTCTTTTCCCAAGAAGAGAAACCTGGCATTAAAGATTGTTTTCAGAAGAGCTTTGGAGATCAGGGATTTATGTCAGGGGTGAGGTGAGGAGTCTGAAGAAGGAGCTAAAAGCGTAATGAGCCAGAACTCCCCAGTAGTGGCCCCAATGGTACAGAGAAGCCAAGGACAGAATCACAGCTGGAGGAAGGACTCCTACTTTATTATTTTAAAAGAAGGATATTTACAAGGCATGTGGGGGTAAAGGAACAGATCAGATCTCTGATGCTGTCTCTGTGCCAATTTGTAGGATTTTCATTGGACAGATTTGGAGTGGGCACTTCCTCATGTCCGTAAGGCACATGGGCTGCCAGGCTTTTTAGAAGGAAGCATGTGTTGACTCCTTTCATTTATGGAGTCTGGATCAATGTATAAAGACATCAGTTACAATTTCCATTCCTTTAAGGGTTATTCTAATGAGGGTTAGCAGTATATCTGTTCTGTGATTTCCATTGGTGGGCAATCTATTAGCAGAAACATGATTCAATAAGCAAAGATGAATGATTGAGAAGCTGCCAAGTAGAAGTAGCACTCTTTAGTTGAATGAGCACTGGACTTGGGTTAAAAAGCTGATTCAAATTTAGATTCTGCCTCTATCAGTGCCCTTAGGCAAGTCACTTAAAATCCTAATCTTAGTTTCTTCATTTGTAGAAGAGGCTCTAGTCCTCTTACTACCAACTTCTCAGGAATGTTGTGAGGAAAGTACTTTAAAATAGACTAAGTGATCTATAAATGGGAATTATTTTCATGGCACAAATGTCATTCCAGTGGAATTTATACTCTTTCATTTTTGCCATGCTCACTCCTTCACTCCTCTTGTGGCTCTGTTCCTGACTCTCTGGTTGATATTCCTCCCTGTCCCTCAGTAGCCTTCTCACCCCGGAAGATGCCTCCATCCTACGGCCTTCTCTCCCTGGAAGATCCATCTGCCCCTGTGGCCCTCTCCTCTTATTGACGAATTCCTCCAAGAACCTCCATTTTAAGGAGCTGCCCAGGTCACTGATGCTCACCCCTTCATTCCTCTCTCAACTCCACTCCTGATTTTCTGGACTACTCCATCATACTCTCCCCACATCCCACCTCTCAGCACCCATGTATGTATTATTTCCCCCCATTAGAATGTAAGCTCCATGAGGGCAAGGGCTGTCTTACTATCTTATTTTTACTTGTATTTGTATCCCCAGTGCTCAGCACGGTGCCTGGTGTAAAATAAGTACTTAATAAATGCTTATTGACTTGACTTGTGTTTGTATTCCTAGTACTGGTGCAGTATTTGACACATACTATACTCAGTGCTTAACACTTATTTGTTCAATTAAATTTAATTTTTGTATTGAGAACTTTGCTTATGGGGGAGAATTGAGGGATTAGGACTTCTCAATGTATACCAGTAGCTGTACAAAGAAAACCAAGCACCACTCAGTAAATGTTAGTTGATGGAAGTGACTGTTAGAGAATATCAAAAGCATCTAAACAACAAGAAAAAGTTATATTGGAGTTGATTTTTAGAATGAACAGCCAAAAATTCTACTCTGAACTTTAAAGAGGTGGAGAATGGGGTACCTATGATTACTGTGAATGCTACCCTTATTCTCTAATATGCAGCTACCGAAAGAGTATCACAGATAAACTTTCAAACATGTTCTCTCATTTAGTAGAAGTCATTGATAAAAAGAATATAAAAACTTCCTCCACTAGAGTTAATCCACATTAAGACTGAAGGTATGAATTGGAACATATTTTTGGAGTAAATCTTTCAAATCAGGTGACTAAGAGTAGAATGACCTAATTTTTTTTGTTTTGATGAATAATGGGGAAAACTGATTCTTAATCATTAAATTCATTTCTGAATGACAAAATTTTAAAATGGTGATTCTTACAGATTTATAACTTGATCTAATTATTTCATTGAAGTAGAAATATGTCTCATCTTGATGAAAATTATTATTTCTGGTTTTGAATTTTTTGGGGGTGGAATTCACTCTTATAGTGAATTAACTGGGGTATAGAAACTCCCTGAAATAATGGAACTTATCATTTCTAGTCTTAAGTAGTTACCTAGAGCAGTAAGAAGGTAAATGAGCTGCTTGCTCTTCCGTAGTCAATGTTGTCACTGGAAGGACTTGAACCTGTCTTCCTGACTCAAGTCCAGACTTTTGGCCATTATACCCTAAAGCCTGGAGTATAATAAATTATATTTTATGACTAATGTTTCAGCATAAGCCTGGGAGGCTTACCAGTGCCCCACATGAAGGAGGATGCCAAAAAATGTCTTCTAGATTTGAACCCATCTTTGTTCTTGTGGCTCAACTTTTTCTGATAAATCTATGAATTAAATCCTTAACTCCTCAAGTGTTGAAGGTCTACCTTCAAATGGAAGAATGATTGAGGGGTTAATGGCCACAAGCTAATGCTGAAGAATTGCCATATTGGCAAATGATAATACTTTATTGGGATTCAGGGCCAGAAACCCCAAATCTGAGGAAGTAACAGAAGCCAGTAAATGAACGAGATTGAACATAATAAGAGACAGCCTCAATCAAATGGGATTTGGGAATGTGGGAAAGACCATGAGAAGAGCCAGAAAAATGGAAACCAGAAACAACCAGATATGTACAAAATCACAGTGGGGACAAGTTGTCATATGACAAGGAATGCACTATGTGACAGGAAGTGAGAGTAGGCTGTTCGTTTGTTTGTTTGTTTTGTCCAGACCTCTGATTTATGCATGTATTGAACTCCTTTACTAGGAAATTCCTTCTCCCAATGCAAATTGTAACTTTAGTCTTTGAGTGTTTCTTAAGCAGGGTGGAAAAGTAAAGTGATTTTCACAGAATCCCCAAACCAGTAGTGTCAGAGGTGGAACGAGAACACAATTTAACATTGCTCCTAAACCAGCTCCCTATCCACTCTGCCACTCTTCCTCTTGGTATGCTAACTGTACATACATCTAAAAAGAGATATCCTCTTGATACCTGGAAATGAAGGTTTATATTGGGTGCTCTCCAACCCCTCAGGCTAATATTGGATGTTAATGCATAATTTAGAGCTCTTCCTTTCCCCTCTCTGTCTATAGAGTTAAAGATAATATGTGCTTCCCAAAATTAGACTAAGAAAATAATCAATTTTCATCACAAAACATTTCACATGGATTTCTATATCACTGAGGGGGGTCATTTTCCATTTTTTTCCCCTGATTTTAGTTGCAACCTGAGAAAATAGGCAGGTATGGCCACTCAAGTTATAGTACTTAGTGGTGCTATTGTGTTTTGAGTTGACTACTTAGTCTAAGATAAAATTTCTGAAAATGAAGACTCTTTCTTCCTTTACTTTCTTTTCCATTTCCTTTTCCCTTTACTTTCCCTTTCTTTTCCCTTTTCCTTTGCCTTTCCCCCTTCCACTTTTCCCCTTTCCCTTTCTTTTTCCTCCTCCTCCTCCTCCTCCTTCTTTTTTTTTTTTTTTTTTGCAAGTGCAGATGTTACTGCTAATTGTTTCTGGTAGGTAAAGAGTGGCCCCATTTTCCAGTCTGTCTAGTGATGACTTCTCATTTTCTGCTACAAGCAAATCTAATTTGCAAATGAAAAATTTCACTGAAACAGACTTTGCCTGCAAGCAAATTAGAGCCCTACACCTTTGGAAGTGTTGGAGTGAACACACAATTGCATTTTAAACAAAAGACTTATGATCTTAATTCACAGTTAAAATAACAATTGCTTCTAAGTGGTACTTATTATTTTAAAAAATTTCAACATTCCAATAAGAGTAACCCAGAGAGGGAGTTTGTTAAAAAAAAAAAATTAAAAAAAAAAGCTGGTAAAGAGTTATTGTCAGAGCTTGCCTGATATTTCTTGTTTGTAGTTTGAGGTTTTGTTTTGTTTGTTTGTTTTCCTGGTGCCATAGGGTAAACTGATTGTATTTCTAGATAAAGGGGAAGATACTAGAATAAGTTATGTACATTTCACCATTCATTTTTGACAGGGGTGTGTGACAGCTACCAATGTTATCTTATTTGGTGGTTTTGTTGTTGTTTTTGATTTTTTTTCTTTTTTTAAATAGGAGAGAGAAAGCTCTTTAGAATCCAGTGTTTGGAGAAGTAGAGTGACAATACCTTTTAGGTATAACAAATTTCTGTGTGTAAAAGTTCTATTTGAGGAGCTAGGAATTTACTTTCAATTCAGGCAAGCCTCAAATATTTTGCAAGTTTAAGAAGAATGAAAAATCTTGCTTTCCAGTTCTGAAGCTAGGACCTATAGTACTTAAGTACTTGCTTTGTTGACTTTTCAATTCTATTTACTCTGCTTGAAGAAACTCCTTAGAATTCAAATACTCCACCATTCCTGTTCCATTCCTGTTAAGGTATAGAAATAGTCATGATGCAGGGGTTTAAGAATCATTTGCTCTAAGTGTTGATTGTAGAGAGTAGGTAAGGGTGGGGTTTGGGATGTGGAACTTAAACAGCAACAACAATAATAATAATATTTATTTATATAGCACTTTAAAATTTGCACAGTGCTTTACATTTTATCTCACTTTATTCTCACAAAGAACCTTGTCATTTCCATACTATCAGTATCCCCATTTGACAGTTGAGGAAACTGAGTCTCAGAGAGGTTAAGTGACTTGCCCAGGGGAATAGAAATGGTAAGTATCTGAGGCAGAGTTGGATCTGTCCCTTCCAGACTCCAAGCCCAATGCTCTATCTTCAACCTTCTAATTCCAAATTAGTCTTATCTTCTCAGGCTTATTTCACTATTTAATTTAGCCCTTTTTTATTCTTTTTTTTTTGGTTTGGTTTTTGTTTTTTGGAGGGGAATTGAAGTTAAGTGACTTGCCCAAGGTCACACAGTTAGTATTTGTGTTAAGTGTCTGAGGCCAAATTGGAACTCAGGTCCTCCTGACTCCAGGGCCAGTGCTCTATTCACTGCACCACCTAGCCACCCCAACTCTTTTTTATTCTTGCACCTGGTATTTCTTGTATATTATAATTGTACTTGCTTTTATCCTCTTAGTAGACTATAAACTTCACAAAGGGAGGTGACTATCTAATCTAAAATTCACATCTTCCCCAGCATTTAACACAATGATATGCACAAAGTAGTCACCTAATAAGTGTTTGCTGAATGACTGAATTAATTCCAAAGTCATGTGTGATTAATTTTTTTTAATTAATATATCCTTTTGGATCATTGAAGATTCTGTGGATTCATTAATAGCTTTGGTCCCTATGTGGTTAGCGTGATGACCTTCAGAACATGAATTTATTTTTGGAAGGGCAATTGGGGTCAAGTGACTTGCCCAAGGTCACACAGTTAGTATTTGTGTTAAGTGTCTGAGGCCAGACCAGACCTCAGGTCTTCCTGACTCCAGGGCCGGCACTCCACTCACTGTGCCACCTAGCCGCCCCTCATGAAAAGTTTTTAAAGGATTTAAGAAAGTGTTGTAGATAATCTATACCTTTCCTTTCCAGTGGCTGATGGGACACCACCTATTTAAAAAAAATATAAGTCAAGAGAATACTGTATAGTTAAATCTGTGAGATAATGAATTGTGTTAGGACAGAAAAATACTGTGTTTCAAGTAAACTTTTGGCTTATAAACAAGTTCCTGGAATGGCTGAAAAGTGATTATTTAAAGTGATAATATTGTTAGTGATCGGAGAATTGGCCTAACTATTCTCTTTAACAGAGGGCAGCTAGGTGGTTTAATGGATAGAGCACTGGCCTTTGAATCAGGAAGCCTCATATTTATGAGTTCAAATCTGTTCTCAGACATTTACTAGTTATGTGACCCTGGGCAAGTCATTTCACCCTCTTTGCCTCAGTTTCCTCATATATAAAATGAGGTGGAGAAAGAAATGACAAACCACTCTAGTATCTTTGCCCCATGACCAAGAGTCCTATATGACTAGAAAACAACTCCTTAATTACCTTTCTCTCCACTCCCATGTTTTGCTTTCCACCTGTCATTGCACAGAGATTGTGTGCAAAGCAAAATGTTGTGTGTAAGTTTGGTCCCCAGGGTTGTTAGCCTAGCAACTTTCAGAGTGTGAAATCTATTTAGAAAAATCGAAAAGAATGGGAAGAACTGCTTATACCTAGTGGTTTATACAGTTAGTGGCTTTAATTTTTATATCCTTGAAAGGGTTTGCTGAAAAGACACGTAAGTTAAGAATTCTCTGGCGAAGGTTTGGTTCTCAGAATTGCTGCCCCATCAGCAAGGAAACACTGAAACCAGCATGACCACTGTCAGTTTAAAACAACCCAGAACCAAATTACTTAGGTAAGTCTGATAGCCATGTCTCCCCAGTGACTATTTATCCAGATGTCCTTTTGGGATGGGACAAGACCAATCTTTAATGGATCTCAGTAGTGCCTTGTCAAAGCCCTTAGATGCCTCTTTTTGCTGACCTGAGTCCCTTTTTTGTGCTTTTATTCCAGTTCTCTTTATGTGTTCAATAGTACATGGTGCCTGCTTTGTGCTGCATCTGTCAGGAAGGTCCAGCAACTTTCTTTCTCCTGAAAGATGACTTGTTGCTCCTAAATGAACATGTCAGCTGCCTCTGATCCATGACTCAAAGCCACAGCTATAAAATGAGCCTGTTGAAGTAATGATTAACAAGCCACTTGTGTGCATCTCAACAACTCAGAGAGAAAGGTGGGCTCAAGCTTGGTTGGAAAGGTCAGGTACAGTGATGTCCTGAAAAGAATTCAATTTGGTGGTAAGGAGGAGCTAGAGAACTAGTCCTAGCTTTTTTGTAGGCTAACTATGTAGCCTCGGAACCTCACTTCTCTAAGTTTTAATTTTCTCATTTATTACAGTCAATTTAAAAATAATCATATAATTATTTTATATATTAGAAAATCATATAATCAAATAATTACCTCCTAAAGTCTTGGGGCTTAGAGACCTTCTCTGGATACTAAAAGGTTAAATGACTTGCCCAGGGTCACAGAATCAGTATGTGTGGGTAAGAACTTGAACTCAGATCTTGACTCCAAGGCTAACTTTCTATCCACTATGCTACTATGACTCTCAGTAAATCTGCATAAATCTCTGTAAACTCTAATGCATTAGGAAAATATAAGTAGGATCAGAGGTTTAGACCTTATAGGTGAACTAGTGTAACCTGTTTATTTTGCCAGTGGGCGTTTTGAGGTCTAGAAAAGTTACATGATTTGCTCATAATCAGACAGGTCCTAAATGGCAGAACTGGGATTTGAATTGGAGTCTTCTTGCTTCAAATTAATCACTCTTTCCATTATAACACAGTGCTTCCCTCAAAAGAAGATGCTCATAAGCACTCGATATTCGCAGGTGCTCCCATCTAAGAACTTAACTAGACCCAATGCTGGCTTCCAAGATCAGATGAGATCACAATCAACTGAGTAAGTGCCCATGGGTTTAGCTATCCTTTGCTGTCTTCACTTCTGCCAGATATACTATCACCAAGTATATAATCATCCTTTTCTTCCCTATACCTCCTCAATGTAAAATAATCCTATCTGTTACTTTCTACCTGTGTGACCTTGGGAAAATCACTTAATTCCCCTGGCCTCAATTTTCTCATCCATAAAATTAAGGGTTAGAAGTAGATGGAAGGTGATTTCCAACTCTAAATCCCTGATTCTCATATCCTATAAGCACCTAAATGTCATAGAGAGGTTACCTCCCTGTCTTCCTCTCCAAATTTTACTATTTCTATATAATCTCTTGAGGATTTCTTTCTCTATGTTTATACCACCTGATTTGACTCACGATTCAAAACTTCTGTCATACCATAAAATAAGCTTCACAGAGTCACAATTAAGAAACCTTTTCTGCACATCTCAAGAACTCAATGAACGAGATAATATGTGTGAAAGGTAGGGTAGATTGGGAGCTGTATTCATTCTTTCCAACCACTAGGGGACTATAAATTAGAAAGTTACTGCCTACCTGTTCTACAAATGGCACCTATGACTCAAAGGTGGGGGTGGTGAGGGAAGCTTCCAGAAACAGAGTTTACCCTATCCAAGAATCTATATCATTACTCACATGGGGCAAGTTCCTTTGTCTAGTTCACGTTCTTCATGAAATGATTACCTGATAATTTGCCACATATTTTTCTTTAGAAATATTCAAAAATAGTTTTTCAGATGAAAAATTTTTAGCATTATTCAGTTCAATACAGAGTGTTTTGTGGTTGTTTTACTTATTATCTATCCTTCTTTGCACCTTTAAAAGATTGTTTATTGTTTTCTTTACAAGTAATTCTTTACAATGTATAATTCTATTTTTCATTTGCTATACCAATTATTTCTTTAGCAGACACTGATTTGATACCAAGAAAAGGACAAGTCTATTAGTCTGCAAAGAAACAATTACCTTCCTTCTTTCCTTCTTTTCTTTTCTCTTCCTTCCTCCAGTCACTCCTCTCCCCTTCCCTGTCCACCCCCCAAATTGGGATAGCACTTAGAATTATTGCTCAGAATTCTCAAGCTCAGGTTGTCCACTAACCCTAGTTTGTCACCAGAGGCCTAGGTTACAGACTAAATAAATCACCGCACCTAGCAAATTACCTTCCTCTTAAAAGACATTTTCACATGTGCATTTTTAAAGTTTTTAAATATGTGCATTTTTAAAGTTGTCCCTTATCAGAAAGAGTGGGTTTTCTGAAAAAGAATAGCTTCTAAAGAGAGGGCATTCTTCTAAAGAGAAAAAAAAGATCTAATTACAGTGCAGTTCCAATTAGAATTCCCCTAAAATGCTTCTGGTCTTGGTGTACCATGACCTGAAGGGGTAGAATCCTTGCTGAATTGTTATAATCTTATCATTCGTTTAAAATAGGAGCTATTAACCTGGCATCAGTGAACTTTACAATAAAATTCTGGTAACAGAGTGACCCAAGCATATTGATTGAAAACCTGAGGTGCTATCGGTTGACTGGGGAAAAGGGGGAGGAAGTTTTTTGCCAATGGTTTGTGTTCACCATTCTTTACTAAGAAACAGTGAGCAAGACTAACTGGGCAACTTCAAATGTCTAAGTTGCTCATCATTTGGAATTTATTCTATTGGCCAAAATAGAAGTCCATCAGATTTTTCTGCTTTAAGTAAATGGGGAAAGTTAATTGAGTAGAGTTTCAAGGAAGACACAATATTATTTTTCATTCATTTTTTTAAAAATTTCTTGTTAGCAGCATTCATTTATTTTTATTTTATTCATTATTTTATAATATTATGGGACATATTCTTTGTGGGTTGAGCTTCTGAAGGAAAATATCTTATTTATGTTGGAAGATGTCAACCATGTATGCTTTTTTATTTAGCTGAAAAGCAGCAGGAAAAAAAAACAGAACACAGGGTACAATGACATTACAGTGTAGTACTTGAAATCAGTGGACATTGGCCTTAAGTAGAACTGAAGGGTCAAAATCTGTTTGACTACAGCAAACCAAACATTTTCTCTTCATGTGTGGGAATGGCCACAACTCTTAAGTTAAATAAGAATTTGGTGTTTGCTTAACATCACTGGGATCTACCATCCCTGCATCCTTGTAGGAAAGGTTGCATAAAGTTAAGCAGTATAGGTGACTATACATTTATTGTTCTTATGGCAACCTCCATTGATGATTTATTAAGCAGCATTCTTCCAGACTACAATACTACAATACATCGGTACTGCTCTGAGTTCTCAGGAGAATTCTCTTTTCTTTTCTTCCTCCTATTCTCTCTCTCTCTCTCTCTCTCTCTCTCTCTCTCTCTCTCTCTCTCTCTCTCTCTCTCTCTCTTTCTCTTTCTCACAGATATGCAGAAGAATTTTAGTTTTATTTATATCTTAGTTCATTTAAATGTACAACCATTGTGACTACTTTTGGAATCATACCGGACAATTGTCTGGTAAGCTCACAAAAGGAGGCTATGACATCATCAGTTCAAAAGATGATTTTGGTTAACACAAACTGAAATAAACTGGGATCAGCCAAAATTGACTTTACCCCCCAAATTTATTTTCTAGACATTATGTGGCTTCTGGGTAAACATATTCCTTTTTTGTCAGAATGTTTTCCTCTTATTGACTGTTACAGTGAACAGTATGGAGTGGTCAGAGTGAGAAAGCCTAGGGTAGCTTTTATAAGCCAGTTCCCTTGTCCTAGAATGTCCAGCTGCTGACTTGCTGCTTCAGCACTGGAGCTGAGGAACATTCCATGAAAGCACCTCAGCTGATGGGTCGAAGGAAGGGGGCTTCTTTGTGAGCTGGGCCCCAGAGTGCACTGGGCTCCCAAGATTAACACAAGCCCTTGAATTGCACTCTCCAAAATGGCAATGTAGCAATGCTAATAGGCGCCCATTTTGATGGCAATTTGGCAGGGAGTCAAAATTTGGCCCTAAAGCAGAGGTGGTACAATTAGACAGCTGAGATGCGTTCTCTGAACACACACTTTTAATTGATTTCAGCTTGTTCAGTTCACAAAGATAGAGCTCTGACACATAGCAGCTTTCTTAGAGGGGCTTATTTTTACTTTTCCTTTATTCAGCAGCGTCATTCACCAGCAGCAGAAGCAACAATAATAAAGAGTTCTAAAGAGAGGGTGTTTGGCATGGTTTGGATACAAAAAGTATTATTAAGAACTAATGAGTGAGATAGTTAGATGTTAACCGGAAAAGCATTAATGAGCAGAATAGGGTTCTGGCATAAACATCTGTTTCTGAACAGATGTTACCTTGTAAATCTGCTGAAGAAATGCCTTTGTAAATGGAGCAATGGACCTTTTTAGGTAATAGGAGGGACAGAAAGATGTTTTGAGGTTTCCAAACACAACTTTTCAGCTGTTTTGAGACTCACAAGAGACTATTTTAAAGCAATGAATCTTCGAGAGCATTGGGGGGTTATAAAAGGGACTGACTGGGAGTATATGATAACCCCAAAGCACATTGAGTTTGACCATACAACCAGCAAGTTTCTGTCCAGTTCATGGTATAAATCTGAGATACTCATTAACGTTGAATTTCATGCCCATTGACTTTTGGAGCTTGTTGCCCTAGGCAAAAACCCATTGTGGGCAATGTTTGTTTTCAGTGTTCCTTCATACTCCTTTTGATGTCTGGCTGGGCTTCTGTTCCCAACCTACCTGCATAGAGGTGGTTTAGTGAATATAATGCAGGACTTGGGATCAGGAAGACTAAGTTCAAGTCTCACCTTAGAGTGGCTATGTAACCAAATTAATGGGGCAAGTCATGTAACCTTTCTCAGCCTCAGTTTCTTCATCTATACAATAGGGATAACCCACATTGCCAGGTTGTTGTGAGGATCTAATGGGACAAAGTGTGTAAAGTGCTTTGCAAACTTTAAAGTCTTAGCTTAAATGCTAGCTATTATTATTATAATTATTATTATTATAATTATTACTTCCTCCTCCTTCTTTCTTTTCTTCTTCTTCTTCTTCTTCTTCTTCTTCTTCTTCTTCTTCTTCTTCTTCTCCTTCTTCTTCTTCTTCTTCTCTTCCTTCTCCGTCTTCTTTTCTCACTACTATAGTACCTACCGAAGTAGTCCCCCAAATTCTAAGCCTTTCTCTTCTATTAAAACTTTCACTTCATAGCTGTGTCTCTGTAGTCCCCTGTATTCTAAACTGATCCTGACTCCCTTCCTCAAAATTTTCCCTTCCTGTCCCCTTTCATACTTTTTGAAGGTAAATAATATAATATTTGTAAAGCAAACCTTAAATTGCTATAGAAATGCTGCTGCTGCTAACAATTATAAATGAATCTGTGCTAAAATGTTAATGATTTTATTAGTCTATCCCTTCCAGGTAACGTACAAGCTATTTTTTTTTTAAATCAGGGAAGCCCCAGTGTCTTTCTTTAAAGGAGTGACTAGAGGTATATTATAATGTACTGCCCTGGAAAACTCAGACTGAGCCTTTTGGGGTCCCTCAGATCACACCATGTAGGAGACTGCCTACTCTAGGCACATAACAATTCAAGCCAACTTGATAATATGGGCACTTAGAATCATAATGTTAGAAATGAAAGTATTTTTTGAGATCTACCAATCTAGCAACTTTTTCTTTAAACATGAAGAAATAGATAGAGATAAATAAAGTGACTGGCCCAGAATCATACAGACTGAACCAGGACTAGAATCCAGGTATGTTGAATCCTAATCCAATGCTCATTCCAGCCTATTCTCCTGTAAGGGATTCCTTCATCATATATCTTATTGTATTAATGAATTGTTTCTGATGGTGAATAAATAGGTTACCTCTTGACAGAAGAAACTAAAACAACTCAAAAAAGACCCCCTTCATTAAAATAAGTTTCAAGAGTAAATAATCAGTAAAGGAAGTGGGGGTTTTTTGTGGGTGGGGAGGGCTTAAAGAGAGGTGGCATGAGATATGCTTTGTGGCCTTAAAGGTTCTAGTTCATGTCAACAGTCAGCAGAACTGGCCTAATAATTTCCACAATAGCTGGTTTTGCATTCCAGTGTCTTTCAGAAGCTGGCAGCAGAACTCAATGATACATGCTGAAATCTATTTAAGTGACATGCTAGGTTCCATTGCCATGTTGGGTGCTGTTATACCCTGTAGGTAATTTTGCATACCCCAAAGGTATAAGGTAGTTTTTCACCTGATGCTACTTGAATGGTCCAGGTAAAGAAATAGGAGGCAACATGTGTGAGATACATCCAACCACTGCCCTTGCTTCAGCCACTACTTCCCCTCAGACTCTGATGGAGATAACTCAGGACTCAGAACCTAAGAGCCCTGGAAATAGTGATGACGTCCATATCCGCAACCTTGGTTCCAGCCCAGCTCCTGAAGTCATAAACTTGAGGAACAACCCTTGTGGAAATGAGACCTGGCAAGTGCTTCTGAACATGTCCTTAGCCACTGAAGACCTGTGAAAGAGCGTTCTCCATACCAAAGTTCTCAGTACTGTCAAGTGAGATGCAGATGTGTTTTTATCAGTGGAAATTACATTCAAAAGATTCATTACCAACTGCTTTGCCACTATGCCCTAAGGACCATGAAATCTTTCCATCTGACTGTCCCTAAAATCTCATATATATATATTGGCTGTTCCACAGGAATTGTTAGTCCTTTTTATGTCATTGACCCCATCAACAATAAGTGGACCCTAAGACTGTCCTGAGCTCTCTTTTCTTTTCTTCCTGTATCAGCAATGCTCAAACTATTCAATCTCAGGACCCCTTTATACTATTAAAAATTATTGAGGCTGTTCCAAAGAGCTTTTGTTTATGTGGTTTATATCTATCAGTATTCACCATATTAGAAATTTAAAGCATCTCTGTATTATTATGAAAGCAATTTTGACCTTCCAGACCCCCTGAAAGAGCTTTGGGAATCTGCAGGGTTCCTGGACCACACTTTGAGAAATGCTGCTCTATACTGTCTCACTTGGTGGTCTCATTAGCTCCCATGGATTCAACTATCATCCTTATGCAAATGATGCTTAGTCCTTAGTCCTAGCCCTAAATACTCTCCCAAGCCCTAAGAGTCTTGTATTACCAACAGCCTATTGGTCATCTTGTACTAAATGTCCCATGGGCATCTTAAACTCAGCTTGTGTAAAACAAGACTCCTTATCTTTGCTACCAAAACGTCCCCTCCCCATTTCTCTTGAAGAAGACTTTAAGTGTTACTAAACGTGTATCAAGCCTGAATGAGTCTCCCTGCAAATGCTACATATTGTTCCTAATTCTGCTCTCTGAGGCCAAACAGAAGTTAAATCCGTTTACCAACTAACTATGCATCTTGAAGTCAAATGTGACTTCTGTACAAAATCTTACCCTTTTAAGGCTACACTCCCCCAGTTCTTTCAACCAATCCCATAGAAATCTTAATCATAAAACCCTCCACCATCTAGGTTGCTCTCCTTATCAATGTTCTTCACAAAACATGGTACCCATTTTTTGTTCCAGCTGACCATATGCTTTAGGCTAATGCAGATGTGCATTTGGATATTCATGTCATAGTATTCTGAAGTATAGAGTTCTCATATAAGAATCAGCAAGGGGATTTTGAATGTTAGTGGTTTCCCTTTGCCTTTGCCTTAGACTAAGGAGGGTTATTGGCAATAGATGAAATCTCCCGACAATTATTTTTTTCTTTCCTGAAGAAAAATGGAAAAACTTCTAAGACCAGAAAAAAATGTATATTCTTTCTTTTGGTACATAGGAGATGGAGGAAAGGAAAGAACCTTTATACCTATCATATACCAACAAACTGATTTTTTGTTACTTACAGAGAAAGCTTATTTAAGCTTCATTGAGGAATCCATGACACATGCAGGTGAGGAATGTGCCTTGTATTTTGACCTCAGAAAAGGTAACAGTGACTGCGCTATTTTATACCATATTAACACTAGTTGAGATTCATAGGTCTTCCTAAAGTCCTTCCTTCCAGTGTAGAGAATGAAGAAAATAGGAAAATGAGAAGTTTAAGAGTCAATACTTTGTAGTTACAGTTCTGTACAAGTGATTCCTAATTCATAGAATCATTGATTTGGGGTTTGAAGGGTCTTGAGAGGCCACTTAGTCCAAACTTTTCATTTTATAGATGAGGAAACTGGTATTCATAGACCTTAAATGACTTGCCTAGGGTCACACAGATAACAAGGATTTGAACCTAGATCTTCATGAATTGAAATTTAGCACAGTAATCACTATGCACTCTACCCCTCTTGTATTGGGAGAAGGCTTTACGAGGACTTGCTGTTCAGTTATTCTGAATGTCTGACTGTTCATGACCTTGTATGCTGTGTTGTTGGCCAAGATACTTTAGTGGTTTGCCATTTTCTTCTCTAGTCAGTTAAGGCAAATAGAGGCTAAGTGACTTCCCCAGGGTCATACAGTTAATGTGTGTATGAGGCCAGCTTTGAACTCATGCCTTCTTGACTCTAGGTCCAACATTCTGTCTGCTGAGCCACCAAGCTATCTCATGAGTCTCCTAGCTGCCTCATACACTAATTGATGTTTCCCTGAACAATATGTTTTCATTATAGTGGGGTTTTTTAAGGCTATAACTAAGATCTGCCATAAAACCTTTAACTTCCCAATAGCATCCTTAGCAAGCCATAACTAGGACAGATAATTGGAGCTTTGTCCAAGGGCCCCAAATTTAGAATGTACTTATAGGACTTGGTACAACTTCAGCAAGTAGGAACAGCAGGGTTTTAGTACCTAGTTAGCAAGAATAGTAGGGGGATAGGGAATGGACCTGAGATTTCACTGGTTTAAGGAACTCCTAGATCAAGAAATTCTTCTACCAATGCAGGTCAGCACCTTGTTATTTTTGTTGTTGTTAGAGAGCCTTACTTTAGGCCTCCTGGATCTAAATCAAGTTCTCTATGTCGCTGAGAACAAACAACAAGTTCTCTATATCCTCTATATTATATAGAGAAAAAATTAATCAAAATAGAAAACTCATAAAGGATCACTTCATTCTCTCACCTCCAAGTAAATAACTTCAAATGGCTCTGCCCCTACTACTAGGAAGGGGATAATTTCCTCTGCAAAAGAATCATGATGCCTTAGGGTTTCTGCTCTTAAGGACTGGTTTCCTCAAGTCTCTGTCTCCTCCCATAAGTGTGTGCCATTCCTCTTGGGCCTCGTGTCTCTTCTCCCTCCCCAAGTCCTATATCTCTTCTTGCCCTCTATTGTGAGTGCCCCAAGCTTTTGGTACAGTTAGATGACACAATGGATAGAGAGTGTCAGACCTAGAGTCTGGAACACTCATCTTCTTGAATTCAAATCTGACACTTACCAGCTGTGTGACCCTGGGAAAGTCATTCAACCACTTTTGCCTCAGTTTCTTCATCTGTAAAATGTGCTGGAGAAGAACCACTCCAATATCTTTGCCAAGATAACTCCAAATGGGATCACAAAAAGTAAGACATGATTGAAAAACAAGTGAATAAGTTCTAGAAATGCTAGACCAATTGCTTGGGACTACAACGAACCCACCACCTCCTCCCACCACCCAGTCCTGCTCCCTTCATTAGTCATGCCCTTGTCTTGGTTCCTTGGAAGCTTTGACTTTGCCTTCTTCCACTTCATCCACTAAACATTAATATCCTTTTTACCGGGGGGCTCCAGTTCTGACTTGACTCAATTCCCTGTCTCTGGCATTAACTACCTCTCTCTCTCTTTAGATGTTTCATTTAACATCATATTTTTGTGGAAATAATTGGGAAAGGTTTTTTAAATAGCCAATAATCAAATATATTATCAAGAAGGTCACATATGGTGAGTGCTTTTCTGCCCATTTAGCAATTCATTTCTTAGTTTAAAATTTTTTTAAAAGCCTGTCATGATTTTAGGATTTAGCTAGACAATAGGTGATTAGCTCATGGAGAAGGATTTGAAGTTAGCAACTTTGATCACTGAGGGAGAGGGGAAGCTGGGAAATCTCCTTTCAATTACATCCAATAGATTTTATTGCCTTCTAGAACTAGGAAAGTTTAACTGAAGAAAATTTGTATAGTTTTGCTATGTAGGCCCTGTACTAAAATTCACAACAAAAATGTTAGAAGAACTACAACATTTGTAACACATTGGCCATAAATTCAATACAGCACGTATAAAGCATTCTGTTTCCTAGGGTGTTATCGCTGAGATTCAGTATCACAAACATCTGCATATGAGCAATAAAATTAACCTCTGGTGTGTTGCACACAATTGTTCCTGACATATATTAACATTAGTGACAATTTCTATGTGATTATCTAAGATAACATTTAATCTGCCAACTTCAGACTTGCTGCTTCTAAGATTCAGCTTCCAATATGTATATATGCATATATATATATATATATATATATATATATATTTCCACCAGAGTTAGATAAGCAAGTATAGATGAGTATATGATTGTTTTCTAAGGGATTTTCTAAAGCATATATACAAGGGGACTATTCTAAAATTAATTTCACATTTGAAATCAATTGTATGTTTCATTCCAAAATGTTACAAAATATGGAAAGAATGAGAAATACTGATGCATGACTCTTCTCATCAGAAAGGTAGCAAACTTAAGTATGGGATGATACATACGTTTATGCATATCTACTGTGTTAATTCATTTGCTTGTTTGTAGTTGTTTAATTAATACAAAGAGATTTCAACCTCAGGATAGATAAGAGTTGTTAGAAAGTGGGTTGTTGTTGTTTGTTGAATAGTGTCCAACTCTTCATGATCTCGTGAATCATACTGGTTTTCTTGCCAAAGATACTGGAGTGGTTTGCCATTTCTTTTTCCAGTTTTATATAGGCAGAGGTTAAGTGACTTGGCCAGGGTCATAAGTATCTGGGGCCAGATTTGAACTCAGATCTTATTGTCCCAAGATCTATATCCTATCTACTGAGCTACCTATCTGTATCACTGGAAATTGAGACTGATGGTAATTAAACAAAAGAACATCACTTTTTTTATTTCATATGAATTCTTGTATCTTTATTAAAATGCCAATTTCATAACTCTAGAACCACAGCTAAACACTTCAGTAATGCCTCATTTGATCTTTTTTTTTAATCTTTGTTTCTTTAGTTACATGTAAAGAAAATTTTTAACACTCATTTTAAAAAATTTTAAAGTTCCACATTTTTTTCTCTTTCCCCCATCTACTTTCTCCCTGAGACAGTAACCAATTTCATATGGGTTATATAAGAACATCAATTTTATTTTTTAAGGATTTTTGCATAGTTGCATTTTATTTTTTCCAAAAATTATTTATTTATTTTTAGTTTTCAACATTCACTTCCATAATATTTTGAGTCTCCAAATTCCTCCCCATCTCTCCCCTCTCCCACCTCAAGATGTCATGTAATTTGATATAGGCTCTATATATGCATTCATATTGAACCTATTTTCACATTAGTCATGTAAAGAAGAATTAGAACCAATGGGAAAAATTGTGAGCAAGAGTACACAAACAAAAAAGAAAAAAGAAAGAAATCAAATAATATGCTTCAATCTGCATTCAGACTCCACAGTTCTTTTTCTGGATATGGATGGCATTTTCCATCATGAGTCCTTTGGAGTTGTCTTAGATCCTTGCATTGCTAAGAAGAGATAAGTCTATTAAAGTTTGTCATCTCACTTTGTGGCTCTTACTTTGTACAATGTTTTCCTGATTCTGTTCACTTCACTCAGCATCAGTTCATGCAACTCTTTCCAGGTTTTTCTGAAGTCTGCCTGCTCATCATTTCTTATAGCACAATAGTATTCCATTACATTCATATGCCACAACTTGTTCATCCTTTCCCCAATTGATGGGCATCCCCTCAATTTCTAATTCTTGACCACTACAAAAAAAGCTGCTATAAATATTTTTGTACATCTGGGTCCTTTTCCCATTTTTATGATCTCTTTGGAATACAGCCCTAGAAGTGGTATTACTGGGTCAAAGGATATGCACATTTTTGGGCATAGTTTCAAATTGCTTTCCAGAATGGTTAGATCAGTTCACAACTCTACCAACAATGCATTAGTTTTCCAGTTTACCCACATCTTCACCAGTATTTATCATTTCCTTGTTTCTTCATGTTAGCCAATCTGATAGGTGTGATGTGGTACCTCAGAGTTGTTTTGATTTGCATTTCTCTAATCAGTAGTGATTTAGAGCATTTTTAAAATATGACTATAGATAGCTTTATTTTCTTCATCGGGAAACTACCTGTTCATATCCTTTGACCATTTATTTGGGGAATGACTTATATTCTTATAAATTTGACTCAGTTCTCTATATATTTTTGAAATGAGACCTTTATCAGAGACACTGGTTGTAAAAATTATTTCCCAGTTTTCTACTTCCCTCCTAATCTTGGTTGTATTTGCTTTGTGCAAAAACTTTTCCATTTAATATAATCAAAATTATCCATTTTGTATTTCATCATGTTCTCTATCTCTTGTTTGGTCATAAATTCTTCCATTCTCCATAAATCCGACAAGAAAACTATTCCTTGATCTCCCAATTTGTTTTTGGTGTCAGCCTTTATATCTAAATTGTGTACTCATTTGATTTTATTTTGGTATATGGTGTAAGATGTTGGTCTATACCTAGTTTCTGCCATACTATCTTCCATTTTTCCTAGAAGTTTTTGCCAGAGAGTGAGTTCTTTTGGGTTGTTGTCTTTGGGTTTATCAAACAGTAGATTATTACTATAGTCATTGACTACTGTGTCTTGTGTACCTAAGCTATTCCACTAAGAACATCAATTTTAAAAGACAAATAAAAGGAGTGAGACATTAATGTGGGACTGTTAAGTCATAATAAAAAAACAGAATTTATTTGGAGGATGATTTACAGTAGGCATATTGTATTGTATACCAAACTTTAATTTGATGATTTCTCTTATTAGAAATAAAAAATAATTTTGTTAGGAAGTTCTATTATTAGAAATATTAAATTAGAAATTTATATTATTAGGAATAACCATTATTTCTAATGTTAGAAATAATATTATTTAAAATAAGTTGAAATATTATTTTTGTTACTAGAAATATTGTTAGAAATTATATTTTAAAAGCTTAAAAAAAGAAATAGCTTATTTCTTCTTCTAAAACTTTGGTGAGTTGTTTCCCAAACTTCTTTCAAATTTTTGTTAGTTTATTTAACAACAATCTCAAAAATAGCCAAAGCAAACCTCCAGTGGGTATTGGACTAGATCTGTGATTTTATTGGAATAGGAAATTCCCAGACAAGGAAATCCCTCTATAAGTGCAGATTGGCAACTTCTCTGCAACTTAATAGTCTTACAAAGTTATGTAGAACAGAGGTGTCAAACCCCTGGCTCACTGGCTCACTGGCTAACTAGTGTATCCTGAATCAGATTAAAATGTAATTGGGATATATTTGACAATAAATATAAAATATATTACAACATAGATAGTATTACATTTTAAAAATAAAGTAAATATGCAACCAGCAGGGATCCTTATTTATGGATTAATGGCCCCTGTTTCTGGTTAAGTTTTGATATCACTGGCCTATAGCACTGCAAGATTTGCTGACTTGTCATGGGTCACACAGTCATTGTGTGTCAGGACTCTAACCTAAGTCTTTCTGACCTTTCATACTCCTGGACAACTAGAATCATGAAAAAGAAAAAAAAAATCTCATTTTGCTTATATGTTAAAATTGCTAATACTCAGTATTGGCCGAACACTCTGCTTAATTCATATTCTATCAATATATTGTTTCATATTCCAATACATGGAATATCAGGCACAAGAAATACTTCAGTTTCTTTTAAAAATTAAAAAAAGAGCTCAGCACTTATCCTTATATGTATTCCTAGTGTCCTTAGCCTTGTGCTTTTTCTTCTTACATCTCAGTCACAGTTAGAATTGCAGAATCTCAGAATTCAAAGGGACCTTAGAGGCATTCTTAGTTTACAAGTGAAGAAACTAAGTCTAAGGAAAATTAAAAGACTCGCTCAAGTAGTAGGCATCAGAGGCATGGTTTGAACTAAGGTCCTTAGATGCCCTAGCTAATTCCCCTGGACCACATTCATCCACCCTTTACACAAAGACCTCCAGTTAAGGCTAAACCACCACTGTAGTCTGTGTGTGTGTGTGTGTGTGTGTGTGTGTGTGTGTGTGTGTGTGTGCGCTCCTCTATGTATCCTGGGATCTGCATTTGGTAGACTTACCAAGTCTCTACAATGCCATCCTGGATAACCTAAGCAATTGACAAAAATAATACTCCAGTAAAAAACGTCATTGCTTTAAAAAACACTATGCTTGTTCCCCACCTAACTACATAATAATCAGTATTTGAATGCTTGTAGGTTTCAAATAATCTGCAAGATAGCTTGATACAGGATGCCCCAAAAGTCTTAGTGAGGCTTTAAGCTAGACTTTTGGAACACCCTGTATATGTAGGAATTGCTTTTGTATTATAAATAATAACAATATCTTTCATTGTGCATATTTTTGCTACTTTTCTTTCTAAATGTGTGATCCACAGTCATGGGGTATAAAAAAGATATAGAATTGGGGGAATCTTCATCCTTTTGTTTTTACTATCATGGTTTGTAAGTCGGGCTAGCCCTGACTGCCCTCTGCTGACATTTGCCTTTATAATTGCCCTAAAGAAAGGATCATGAAATTTAAAGTTGTACCAGACCTCAGAGGTCATGTAATCAAACTCACTTCATTTTATAGAGGCCAATGTAAGTTGTGACTTGCCCAAAATCATAGTTAGCTAGTTGCAGAATTACATTATACTCAAGGATTCATGATTCTGAATTCAGCAGTCTTTCCACCACAGCATTCCACCTATCCAGTTGTGCAAAGAGAGCAGCAAGGAAGCTTGTGATTCAGTGGCCCAGTCAACAGGATCCGTAGGGAGAGATACCCCTAGCCTGCCAGCTAAGGATGGAGTGATAGAAAAGGGCCAGACAGAAGAGAAATGAAAGGGAGCTATCCTGCCCTGTTGGCACCTAGCCTTTCCCCACCTCCAGGCTGTTCTGAAATCCCAGTGACCCTGTTGTCTAACATCTTTTTTTCCCAACAAATAGCTCCCAAGAGGATCATTGGCTGAGTTTAACAACAGGGGGGCCTCAGCTCTTCCATTATCATCATGTCAGTGCAATCACTGGGAATTACTGTTGAGGATTTAAAGTCACTTGGGAATAATTTAGCCAGGCTAGAGGAGTGGGGGGGAAGCACAACCACAAACAGATTGTTAAAAAAAACTAATAGCAGAAAACAAACACCAAAGCAAAACACAATGGGGAAAGGTATGACCGGGACTGGAAGTGTTAGAATTGCAACTAAGTGGTATAGGTTTTAGAATGATCTGTTTCTTAAACACTTTTGATGAAGTTGGATACACAGTGAAGTATAGAGGAGCAGCTGCTCCCCAACTCCCAGCTTTGCTCTGTTACAGAACTTGTAACATTGCTATGCTCTGGGCATCTGTTACTGAGAATACCCGGAGATTCTGCCAAAAGATCTCAGCTTGGCATAAGAAAACTTGAAATTTGGAATGCAATCGAGAGAGATGCTTCCTTCTTTGGCTCCATGGAGGATTCAGCAAGTGGCAGTGCTCAGTAAGTTTTCCCTATCTCCATGCAGTTTTAAGGCAGTTCCAATTTTCCATCCTTTGTAGGCATCCCAGGTTACAAGCAAAGGACCATAAACAAGTTTATGTTCTGTTTTGCTGAGGAGGGTTTGACATTTACAATTACTTTTTTGATTTAGACTTGCCAGGGTAGTGCCCACAGGATTTTTATTTCCTCCTTGGTACTTGGTCTAAAGTTACAGTAAGCTGTCACTGACCTTGGTTTGTGAGTGGTTTATTCAGTTGGCCTTGTGGGTTGAACAGCTGGACTTCCCGAAGGCGTGGTTAACTGAGTCAAAAAGAATAGGGTGCTAAGATCAGAATGTACTACTCTATATGTGGTCTAACCAGGGAATCTTGATCAGAATGCAGAATAAAACAAAAAAGTCAGATCTTCCATTGTAAAAAGGATGAATTCTTGTTCAGTGGGGCTATCTTGATCAAATATACTTTTTAAAAATATCATAAACATAATTATTTATTCAAAGAGCTTAAAACAGAACAAAGATAGTTGAACAGATTTAAAAGTCATCTTTTCCAGTCATGTTTTATAAGTGGGGCAGCCACGAAGAAATCATAGAACCTCTTGTGTATAACTTGGTCTTGATTGATCTGCCAGTGAATTATCCAGTCACAGGATCATAGCCTTAGGACTAGAAAGGATTATAGTGTCCATCTAGTTAAATACCCTCAATTTCCACATGAAGAAACTAAGACCTAGAGAGGTTAGGTCACTTTTCTAAGGCCACACAGACATAGATATAGATGTTATAGATATAGATCGAGGGAGACAGACAGAGATTGAGAAAGAGAGAGACAGAGACGGAGAAGGGAGGGAGAGGAAGAGGGAGAGGGAAAGACAGGGAGAGAAAGAGAGAGCACATTTATTAAATATTTACTATATACTAGGCATTATGCTAGAAGGTACTAGAGGCAGGTAATTTAGGGCCTCTTCCTCCTCACTGTTCATCTGGGTTATAGTCTGTTAATAGTAGGTCTAGACAAGGAACACATAGATGAGTATATAATGATAACTGAGCTTTTATCATTCTTTCAAGTTTACAAAACTCTTTATATAATGTTATATCTTTTAATCTTAACAGTAGCATTCATAGGTAGGTTACTACAGCGATTGGTACTGCATTTCAGAGTAGGGCTCAGAGAAATTAAGTGTTTTGCTTGAATTTATACATATATACATGCATGTATATATATCATACACACATACTGCTAGTAAGTGTCAAAGGCAGATATTAAATCCTGGTCACCTGCTGGGGTCTCCTAGAACCATGGGCTTTTTCAGTTGCAATGTAAATGTTATTCAAAGTGCATGCAACTCTCAAAAGTCAAATGGAAAAAAACTTTTGAGTTCACATTGTCTTTGTATTTCTTACACCTCTTCTTCCCACCTCTTCTGTTTAGCGTTCATAGATAATCAAGAGATGACTATGTATTCCTACTTTTCTTTCTCCTCACATAATGTGGTTATTTAAGTGACATTCTCTTGGTTTGTAGGATTTTTCTTAAAATGAAAAGGTATATTAATCAATCTTTCTTTCCTACTATAACTCCTATGATTGGTGGTGAATTCTTCTCCAGATGAGTGATTTTGTTGTTGTTTTTAAATCAGTGCCCACACTGGGAAAGAGAATCAAGAGAAAGGGAGAAAAAGCCCACATACTAAACTTAGGTTATCCAAATGAGCTATATTCAATGATATCCTTTATAGTCAACACAAGACTAAGAAGGGCTTAGAGATTGTGGTGCTTCAAATTTCAAGTCCACTTGGGAGGGTAACAATTCCAAAAATGATTTCCTACTTTTCCCCTTTAGCATGGAGAAGATGCCATATTTTGTGTCTGTTGATCCATTTGCCTCATTTTTCAGTAATTCTGAGTCAATAACTAGTAGTAATGTGTTAGCTTTTTTCAAAGAGTTAAGTGCTTTGGGATCTTTAAGCAATATGATTTGTTAAATGATGTGAAGGACATAGGATTGGATTGTTAGCTCCCCCTTCTCTTTAACATGGGAATAAGAAAGTCTCTTGTCTGTAATCTCACATACCAAAGGGTTTATAATTTTCCCTTCTATGGGCACATATTGGCCTGTCTTTTAAATGGGGAAAAAGTAAGTTTGTGTAGGTATAAAACTTCTAATATGCATAGATCCTAGTATTAGGGGAAAGAACCTTAATTACAGCTATATAAATATGAATATGCATTGTATATATTCTCTAGCAAGCAAGATCAGTCCCTTTACATTCACAAAATGAATAATGGCACTCAGAATTACAAAAACCTTATATAGCAAAACTAGCCTTATATTCATTAAAGAAAGGGTTGTATCCATCAAAAATTAGGTATTGTCGAATATAGCGCTGTCTTTGTAGTCTGGCTAGCTCCTCCTTTGCAGAGCAAGAGCTGGGGTTGGAGATGGGGCCTTTTTTCTTTTCTTTTACTTTTTCCCTCTCTGTAGAATTCTCTTCTCTTTGTATGTTTGGTGAATAAATATGGTTAGCTGTTGTTATGTCAGCAAGAGTGTATTTGGGGGTTATTCAGGTCTCTGTAAGGCTTCTAGTTTGGGATTTTCCTGTCCTGAATGATCATGTAAGTTGTGTTGGGTTTTAGAACATCAAAAGATTACCAGGCTTGTGTCTGAAGGGGCTAAACACCAAAAAAACTCCATTGGGGGAAACAGCTGGAATGGATGGAATTGTTGTGAGTGCCACAGTGACAAGTCTAAATAGGCTGAAATGAAAAACGCTATTTTTCACTACCATTTCCTAGATGAGAAGTCTTCATTTTCTTTTGTTGCTTTGTATTCTGATTAGAATTTTAATGGCATCATCACCTATCCTTAAAATGAATGTGTATACTCAGATTCACTGCAGTGGAGGGGGGGATATAATAGGAGGGAAGCTTTCATTCAGCTTCTGATATGATAAACTGAAAATATTTCGAAGCCATTTCTAGGCAGGGTAGCATATATTTGGAGAAAGGATGACTCAGGATAGAATCCTGCTTCTTAGATTTTACCGTCATCTGTGTAAATCACTTAACATCTCAGAATCTCAGTTTCCTCATCTGAAAAATGGGGACTTAAAATACTGCATAGAGTTGTTTTAAGGCTCAAATGAGATTATATACAATTATTTACAAAAATGAAAATGCAACACAAATATCAGATGTCATTAAATTAAACTTTCAGGAAGCTTGGCATACACTACTAAGTCAGATCATTTGGAGAGAATTTATAGGTGAAACCAGGACAACTACAATAAAAACCCAAATGGAAAAAAGATCAGTCAAGATTGCTACAGCAACTTTTTTTCTCCATCTATGATAGTGGAGACACCACATTGGGAAGCACTCTAATGTCACAGTCCTCGGGGTAACTCATGGAATGAAAGAAAAAAATGGGAGGGGCAACTATACCCTATCATTTAGGAGAGGCCAGGGATAGGAACAACTCAATTTTGAGTGGTGTTAGCCCAAGAAAACTAAAAGGGGAATACTCTTAAATAAACGTCAAAAAATCATGAAAGTTACTACTGCCAAAAATGATTAAGAAGTTACCAATAACTCTCAATCAATATTTTTCATCTCTATAATATCTTTGAGACAGATTTATACAATTATTGAAGACAGTTTTGATAAAAAATATATGATGAGAACAGGTAGGCTTTCGTAAATAATATTCTAGGGTTGACCATATCTTTAGACACACAGTTGACTGAAATGTAGAGAGAATCTAATATCCCACTGTGCTTGTGGATTTTTGCCTGTTTTTTTTTTTAAAGCATATTATTCAGTTCAGTAAAATGCTTCCCTAAAGGCTTTCCTCCAACATTATGTGTCCCCTGAATATATGAGGCTCATAAAAGATTCTTTTTTCCCTTGTCACAAAAGAGATGCATTTATTTGATGACTCTCTAATTATTAATAACAAACAATGTATGAAGAAGGAAGATGTGTGCTCACCAAAGGTGCTTGCTGTTGTTGTGAAGGACATCTAATGCAGAGTTGAAATGTTAAAGAACATGGATTCTTGGGTTGGGGTCCATCCATGAATTTGGATGAAAAATATTTTGATGACTTTATTTTAATATCATTGCTTCCTTTGCAATCTCATTCATTTTATTTTGTGGGATTAAAACCATTATTCCAGGATGAGGTCTGTAGGCTTTGTCATATTATCAGCAGGATCCATGACAGAAGATGGTTAAGAACCCTTGCTATAATATAAATTATGAGGGGCTCTAGATGGCACTGCTTTGCAGTTACTGTGCATCATTGTCCTGTCTGTTTCAAGGCCTGCAACGTCACAAAGCCATAATCACTTAAAAGTGATAACTATCCACATAAGAAAAACTAAGTGGATGAAAAATGTTTATTGTCTAAACATTTGGGCAGGTCCATCACTACAGATATTGTGAACAGACATTGAAAAAAGATAATGAACTGGACACAGATTTGAATAAAACAACAAAATGGAGCTGGATTGATTATAGGAAATTTGACAGTGCTATTAATAACACTAAACTTCTTCCTGAAAAAAGAAGTGTATTTTTATAAATCAGTATTCTTTCAGTGATGTTGTATTACTCTGAGAAATAGAGGTCTCCAAAGAACTAAAATTGTGGGTCACCCAAAATACAATAGGAAGAAGCACCATGATGAACATATATAGGCTTACAGCATGTTACTAACAGCAAATTGGGGCAAAAAGCATCATAAAAGGTACCATCCCTGACCAGAAAAAGTGGTTTTCTAGTCATGTATCAAAAGCAAAGGATAACAGGTGGAAAGCCTACATGCTTCATCGGTACCCATGTAATGTTAAGAGACCAACTAGGAAGGCCCCTGGCAAGTTGGGTAGACACCCTCTGGGCAATTCATAGGAGTAAATGGAAATATAGGAGGTTATGGAAGAGAATTGCAAATGAGATGTATGTGTGTATATGGATATAGATATATTATATATATATATATATGTCTGTATGGATATATGTGTGTATGGATATATACAGGGTGTCCCAAAAGTCTTGGTGAAGTTTGAAACTTGGATAGCTTAAAATTTCACTAAAACTTTTGAGATATCCTGTGTATATCTTTAAGAACAACAACTGTGTCAAATAGTGAGGCTGGTGTGCAAAAAAAAAAAAAATTAAAGACTATGTATTTCTCAAAAGAAGAAAAGATATCATTAATAATTAATAATGCCTTAGGCATAGATCAAAGATTAACCAAGTGGATCAATGAATCAACAAGTTCTTATTAAGTGCTTACTATTTTTTAGGGACTGGGGATAAAAAGGCAAATATGAAATAGTCCTTACCCTCATGTGGCTTACTTTCTATCAAGGAAAACATATACTGGTATAGGCAAAACATATATAGGTACACGATAAACAAAATAAGCATAAAGTAACTTTTACAGGGTGGGAGGCATTAGCTACTGGTGGTATCTGGAAAAGCTTAATGTAGAAAGTATCATATGACAGAGTCTTAAAGAAAACTAGGGTTCTTAAGAAGCAAAGGCAAAAAAGGGGGTACATTCCAGGCATGTAGGTCAACCATTCCAAAAGCATAGACACAAGAGATGGAATTTTGCATAACTAACACCAAGAAAGCCAATTTATTTGGGCCACAGAGTACATAAAAGAGAGTAATGAGTAATTAGGGCTGGAACAACTGATGGTAGATTGATTTTGAAGAGCTTCAAATGCCCTAAAGATGAATTTGGATTTTATCCTAAAGGTGGTCAGGAGCCACAGAAGTTTATTGAGTAGGTGTGTGACATGTCAAATCTATTTCTTGAGGATAGTCACTATGTAAAGATTGGATTAGTGTGGGGAGAGATTTAAGACAGGGAAACCAATTAAGAGGCTTTTTCAATAGTTTCTATGAGAAGTTATAAGGTCTGAATAAGGGTAGTGGGTCTATGTTTAGAGAGAAGGGGACAGATGAAAAAGATGCTGTGGAGGTATAGGTATTATAGTATATTATAGTAGATTTACAAGAGAGTGAGCCACTCTAGCCCTCAGGGTGACGTAAGTGGAAAGGATACTGCTTTGATGATGCCTGTATTACTATCTTGTCTCAGAAAGGAGACAGTGCCTCTCCCAAAGATGAAAAGAAAAGTTTTAACTCACTAGAGAAGCAGTATATAGCAGCATACATAATATGGCAATAAAATAGGTCATTTAAATCTCCTTTGGCTGTGAGTTATTATCATGATTACTAATATCAATATTATAATTATTATTTTATACTGAGTGCCTTCCATTTGAGAATTTCAAGGGAAAATATAGTGAACTGGGAACATAATTATTTCCACATCTAACGACCATAAAATTATAGAGCTGGAAGAAAACTTTAAGGTCATCTAAAGCACCCTCTTCCCCCTCCCAGGTTTACAAATTTGGAAATTGGCATTCATGGGTGAAGGGTATAAAGACTCCAGTTCTAGCATAGTGCTAATGTTAGACCCTGAGTGTGGAAAGAAAAAAAAACCCAACAACACATTAATGATGACACACAAAAGAGCTCTGGATTTAGAGTCCTAGATTCAAATCCCACATGTGTCACTTGATGCCTGCCTGTGTGACCTTAGGAATGTCATTTAACCTCTTTGCATTTTATTTTCCTCACCTGTAAAATGTGGAGAGTTGAACTAAATGTTCCCTAAGGCCCCTTTAAACTCTGAATCTGTGAACTAGAAAAGGCCTTAGGGATCTTGTAGTCTGCCTCCCTCCTCTATTTACAGATAGAGAAACTGAGGTCCAGAAGGACTAAGTTATGTGCCAGATGATATCCCAGTAATTCATAGCACAAATGAGAATTGAAGTGAGGTCTCCTGACTTCAAATCTAGGACATGTTCTACCATAGCCCACTATTGCCCTTCCAAAAGCCATTCCCTCTCCCACTGTCAAAGAAAATAATGGGTTGCGTGGATGTCAAATTCGACATAGTGTTACACCTGCTGTGATTTTATTCAGTAAAAGGCTGTGTTTCCCTCAGTCCCCACAACTACCCCTCTACCTCCTCATGTTTACCATTTCACATATATCTACTGTGGGAGCTTCTTCTTGCTTTCTTTCCTGTGTGAAAAATACAGAAAGTGCGGCTTGCTTGTTGAGGGGGGAGTTCAGTTGACAAATATGTATTAAGCATATGCTCTGTCCTAAGCCCTGTGCTTAGGGGAGTGCAAAAGAAGTTTAAGACATGGTCTCTGCCCTCAAGGAGCTGAGAGGAAATAGGACATGTACTCAGGAAGCAATTCAGTCATTGTATAAGCCCTGGTATGATTGTATAAAAATAAGGAGTGCAAAAATAAATTCTCTGTTTACAGAATGGAAAAATTAGTGTGTACCGGTACATTCAGAGGAGAGCTTCCAGAGAAGAGAAGATAATCAATCTAATATCAGCTTTCTGCTGGCATCACCATGATGTCATAAAAACTCAAGGAATACCACCCTCCCTGCCCAGTACATTGGATAGGAGCCCTGTAAAAAACTTACAGGAAGACATGGCCTGGAGTCATCCTAGATGGTCAGGCATGGATGGGTCATGCTATGCATGACTGGAGGGCTGGCTCAAATGAATGACCAGATAGGACATAAGGGTAGTCTGGCATAGAGGGGTCTAGCAGAATGTGCACTCACTCACTAAGATTGAAACACACTTCTCTATTAAGAATCTGATAGGTTGATAATTTATAATTTGATCCACTTTGACAATGGTTAACATCCTTATTTCCCCAGGTTTTCAAAACAGAAAGCTGTTGGCTGGGCTTAGTAACATCTGCTTTTGAAGATTACTTCAACTATTGGCAGCACCCAAGCTGTGCTTCAAAAAGATCTTTGGGTCTGGGGCATATTGTTCTTCCTATTACTGTATTGACTTGCCTCCTAATGCCTCTGCAGTGTTTTACACTGTAAGACAATGTCTCAATGAGGTCTCTTTTGTAGTTTTTCCGTGTCAGATTACAGCTAGTCAATGGACCATTTCTGTTGAGTTCAAGAAGCAATTATGCCTTTTTTTTCCCTTGTAAAAAAAGAGGAGGGGCCAGAGTAAGAAATTATCTATATTCTGATAATGTTTTTGCTTTACTGAACATTTTATGACTCTTTAATTCCTCGAGTTACCAGTACTCACTCACACACAAAACTTGAGTTTTGCTTGCATTTGGCAAAAAACTGCAGAGCAGATACAGTAGGATTATGAGTGGTTTAGAAACTGGGAACATCAGTAGATAATCCCAACCCAATTGGACTCTTAGGTTACAACTAAAAGTAGTTAGAACATCTGCACCAGGGTTCAGCGTTGCCACAGAATGATGGTGCTGTCATGTGATATCTGTTAAAAAAATGTTCACTCTGGAGATTTATGCTTACACAATCTACACTGTACTTTAATTTGTACATTCCTTTTTTATTCTCTGTGGTTTTAATGTCAATTTGGAGACAGTTAAACCTTGTCCTTCAATGTTTGCATTAATGTTTTCTGTCTTAGCTTATAAGATTCAAGAGGATGGATAGACACTTTTTCTAATTCGCTGGAATTATTGATGAATTAAGACCCTCAAGGGCCCTACTGCACCAAGGGTTTGGGGGGAAGAGATGCCTTATAGTTTAAAATATTTTAGTAAAACAACCAACTATGATACCATACTGAAAAGAATTTTTAAAACATTTCAATGCTACTTGATGGAAAACAGACTTATTGATAACTTTTATGTATGTAGCTTTTTGTAGTTGGGTGTTTTTTTGTTTGGGTTTCTTTACATTTCAATCCATATTCAAGCATTTTGGAGTTACCAGAAATATCTCATAGAGGACAAACATATGGGGTCTTCATGTTTTCACTTCTCCAATATTTTCCTCTTCATCTTGGATCTTGTGAGCTTGGCCAGTGTTCCATGAGGAGCAGACTACCTTGTGGCCTTGCCCCCAAATCTCCTCAGTAGTCATTTGTCAGAAATTAATCCTCCAGATCACTTAGTGGCCCTGAGACAGGAGTGGTAGGAGCTGCTGCTGCTCTGGACCCCAAGCTCTATCCTTTTTTTTTTCTTTTTGGAGTGGGGAGGGCAGGGTAATTGGGGTTAAGTGACTTGTCCAAGGTTACACAGCTAGTAAGTGTTAAGTGTCTGAGATTGGATTTGAACTGAGGTCCTCCTAACTCCAGAGTTGGTGCTCTATTCACTGCACCACCTAGCCAACTCACTCTATCCTTTTAAAAGGTAAATTTCCAAACCCAAAAGAGGAGAGGTCCAAGGTACCTATATTGTTCCCTTAACCTTGGAGACTCTAGTATACCCCAAATATTTATAAGAATTAGAACCTTCAGTGCTTTTCACTTAGGTGTTTAAATATTTAACAAACTTTTGAAAGACTGATTTTAGACAGCTTTTCAAAAATCTGAGTAAAAGTGGGGGGGGAATAATGTCATTCCCTTCAAGGATGAGCCCCAAACCCACCTTCTGCCAGAAACTTTTATCAGTCCTCACACCACCCCCATGCTATTGCCTCCCCTTTAAGATTACCTCCCACCTACTCTGCATATATTTTATGTACCTAGCTATTTATAGTGTAATGTGGTAGAATGCATGCTCCTTGGGGGGTAGGAGGGGCAGGAAGGGAAGGCTCATTTGCCTTTCTTTTCAATCCCAGCACATCCTTAACAAGGAATGTTTGTTGACTGATTATTGGTTGACCCAGATGCCTCCTCCTACAGGAAGCCTTCCCTGAATCCCTAGTTGTTGATGCTCTCTCTTAGAAATGCTGTTTTTATTTTTATACCCAGACTCTAAAACACAATAGGCACTTCAATGTTTGTTGAATTGAATCATTTTCTTTATTTCATAGTGGCCACCCAGGATTTAATATGGTGACTTAAAACATAGGAGTTGATTTAATTTGTCCCAGTTACTAATGCAAGAAACTCTGTTTTTATTATGAATTATTCTTGTACAGGGTAAAGCTGTACAATTCACACCCATTCACATTCCTATGGCTCTAATTACTTAGCTATGTCAGACCAGACCAGACCATTTTTTTTACTAGCTTTCAACTTTTCCTGTTTTTGTTTGTTAAGTGCCCATTAGAAAAAAATCAATTAGGAAAATGTTTTTGTTTTTTTTTCCCCCTAGGGAAGCCATTTGTTGTGACCTTGATACTATTGGAACTCTGGGAAATAAGGAATGCCCTGGCAAATATATGCTATTGGTAATGAAATCTGTATCTTTAAGATTCATCCTAGGAATTAATACCATCTCATAATTCTGATTCATTCTATGTACAAAAGTAGCAATGGCTCAGTGATAGTTGTATGAGATATTGGTGCTTTTTGGTAGTAGGTAGCTGTGATTTCATTAGTGTTGGAAACCTCCTGAGATGAGACTCCTTTTCAGAATTATGGAGACTTACTTGAGGATGCTGAAATGTTAAAAGATTTGGCTGGTATCAAATGCCATCTTGTAAATCAGTGGAGACACTTGGACTCAATTCTTTCTGATGCTGTCAATTTCTATCTACACCATCAAACTACCTGTGTATATATTTAAATAAAATATGTTTATATGCATTTCATAGTCTATTTCTGACTTTTTTGTTTATTGTATTAGGGTTCTTCATTTTACCTATACGAGGTCTCTTTTTTTTTAACCTTAGATATATGTTTGCACTATCTGTTAGTTTAGTCGGAAATATTTCCAGACTTAGGATAAGAAAATGGAATATAAAAATTCATGGGAAGAAAAGAATATTCTTTGGAAAAACTGATTAGCAAAAGTCAGGGGTTGGGGCAGGCTGTAACTGTTATACTGTACTTTATGTTTGATGAAAGGTGTTATGTCTTCCCCTCAATGAAATTATCTGTTAATGACAGATTCATTTGCAGACTATAGTCATCATCTTAGACATTTCAACTTATTCAAGTCAAGTCAGCAGGCAAAAAGCTGTCCCTGCCCTCAAGGAGTTTACAGCCTAATGGAGGAGACAGCATTGAAACAGCTATGTATAAAAGAGGGATATAGACAGGTTCAGTTGGAGATAATCCCAGAGAGAAGACATTAAGATTCAGAAATACAGCAAAAGACTTCTTGAAGGAGTTGGGGTTTTTATCTGAGAACTGAAGAAAGGCAGAGAAGATAGGAGACAGAGAAGAGAAGAGAGAGAATTACAGGCATGGTAGACAGCTGGTGGAAACGTCTAGAGTATGAAAACGAAGGTGTCTTATGTGAGGAACAGCAAAGAGGACAGTGTCACTTTATTAGGCAGTCTCTGGAGGGAGCTAAGGGATAAGAGGACCAAAGAGGTAGAAAGAGACCAGGTTATAAAAAGCTTTAAAAGCCAAAGAGATTTCATATTTTATCCTGGAGCAAATAGGGAGCTCCTGGAATTTGTTAACTAGGAGAGTGATATTGTCAGACCTGCGTTTAGGAAGATCAATTTGACAGCTCATAGAGGCTGGACTAGAGTGGGGAGATCCTTGAGGCTGGAAGAACAACCAGCATCCTAGAGAATGTCTTTGTGTATTTGAGTTAAATTCAGGAGCTGATCTTTGTCCCCAAGATATTTGGTTCAATTTGGGATACATTTATATTGTTGCCGCTATGTTTGAGGGCAGCTAGGTGATGCAGTGAATAGAGGTGCTGGTCCTAGAGTCAGGAAGACTCATCTTCTGAGTTTAAATCTGACCTCAGATGCTAGTTGAGTGACCCTAGGTAAGTCACTTAGGCCTGTTTGCCTCAGTTTCCTCATCTGTCAAATGAGCTGGAGAAGGAAATGACAAACCACTTCAGTATCTTTGCCAAGAAAACCTGAAATGGGGTCATGGAGAATTGGATGCAACTGAAAAATGACTGAATGACAACAACAGTTGTGTTCAAGGCCATGTAATATCTGCTGGGGATTCAAAGACTAGCAGTCCCTACTTGAATTTTCTTCCTATTGCTCCTACAATTGGAGTGAACTAATCTGGTGCGGTTGAATTTTGGTGCTTATGCATCACTCAGTGTTTGGGGATGGATGCAAGGCTGTATTGTAAACAAATACAAAGGTAGCCCTCCTTTTCTGAAGGCTTATAAATAGCATTTTCCAATAGAAGGACTAAAGGAGGAGTAAGATATGATTCTTTTAATGGAATTGTTTGGCGGAGAAAAAGATGTAAGTGTTTTGGCTTTGCTTCAGTTAACATCATTTATCTGTCCTTCCTGTTATTTGCACCCCTTTCCATGTATAAACCGTAATCTGGGATTATGATATCATGAGAATTTTTAAAAGCATTCAATACCGATTAGGATGGAGGAGTGGAAAAGGTAATAAATATGAATGTATGCAGAATCTAGAGGCTACAGTGTTATTAAATGTTTTAAAGTCCATTATGAATATTTATCTTTCCATAATTATTTTTGGAGGCTACAATATACTAGGGAGAAAGGCAGTATGGTACAGTGGAGAGAGAGCCAGCTTTGAAGCCAGGCAAACCCGGATTCAAGTCCTACCTTTTGACAAATATTGGCTGTGTGTCCTTTACCAAATCACTTAGCTCCTCAATGCTCTGGCTAAATCTCAAAGACTCTTAGTTGCAGAAAAGTACTGATCTGCCCTGGCAAACAGAGTTTCCTTACCTGAGAGCTTCCTGTGTCAATAAAACCCAGTCCCATTCCCTTATCCCTATGTACTAGGCACTATGTTGGATACCCAGAGTACAAAAACAAAAGAAAAAGAGGTGGACTCTATTGTCCAAGAGTTTACAGTCTATTCAGTGATAAATATTTATTTATTCAACTTAGAGCACACATACCTCTACTGTAAGACAAGGAATTAAGCACTTGGTCTATACTTTGTTTTATACAGTAGAAATGTTCCTTTAAAGGGGACTTGCTTTTCCTGCACTGAATCCTTTTGTGAAGTTAATATTCTTTTTTTAAATGTAAACAAGTCACCCTCTTGTCTGCTTTGAAAATTTTTGAAAAAAAAATTCAAATTGATCATTTTTAGAATATAATATAATATAATAGTGTCCTGTTACATACTGGAAAAGTACTTCTATATACTTTTTATTTCTGATATGTCAATAATAGGGGTAGCAAAGATTGTCATTTTGCTTTCACAAAGCATCACTAACCTTAGAGTCATAGAATCCTACCGTAGGCAGACAAGTGAATCATCCAGTCCAATCCCCTGCCTTCTGATAGGATTATAGCGATGTTTTTGGAGAAGTAATTTTAAGAATGGAACTAACTCCACTTTCCCATCCTACCACTCTTAGTGAGATAGGATGATAGGATGTTGGCCTGGCTAAATAAACCCCACTGCCATAAACAGAGACAGTTTTACCCAAGAGAGAATAAGAACAGAAATATTTAATGAAGATTTTGAAAGCATATGGACTTTGGAGAAAATTTATAGCTCAGTATAAATATTTAAATCCACTAAAAACTGCTTTTATAAACTGAGGGTATAATTCATAATAGTAACCCTAAAGACCTAGACACCAGTAAATAGGATGGAATTAGATTCTTTCTCCTAGGACCAGTTACATATATACCTTGGTTATGTGTTAATCACATGGGTATTAACTGACAGATCCATGATTAGAATCTAAGTCCTATAACTTCCAAACACCAAACCTTTCTTCTGGACCACAGTCTTTCCTAGATCTCTAGATTTTTGTTGATGGGAGATAAATATTGCTACATGGAAACTAATTCAGATATTTAATTGTACAAATGGTTTGGGTAGGAAATGAGGTTCATGTGTTTATATCTATCTATCTACATTTATGTATGTATGTGTATATTTTTCTATCTAGACATCTATCTATATCTATATCTATATCTTTTTTTTTTTTTTTTGCTTTTTTGGAGGGCAATTGGGGTTAAGGGACTTGCCCAAGGTCACATGGCTAGTTTTTTTGTGTGTAAAGTGTTTGAGGCCAGATTTGAACTCAGGTCCTCCTGACTCTAAGGCTGGTGCTCTATTCACTGTGCCACCTAGCTGCCCCTATATCTGTCTATCTTTATGTGTATCTATATCTCTATATATCTATATCCATCTATCTATCTATCTATCTATCTATCTATCTATCTATCAAAACAAAAGCCAATAGCCTATTAGTAAGACGTTAGCCCAGGGGTTTACAAATATAAGCATATTATGTTCAAAAGTTCCTTAGGTAAGTTGATTATTTGGAATCTGGGAAGCATTTTCCCATGGGAACAATGGAATAAATGATGATGTTACCAGAATGGCTCGCAAAAAATGACTAGTAAATTCTCATAATGTCTCTGAATTATAACCCTGAGAGAACTCTATGGGTTGGTGGTTTGGGGTTTTTGGTTTTTTTTTTTTTGGTGCTTAGTTGGGTTTAATTTCATTAAAATGATACAGCCAAGCATGGTGGCGCATGACTATAATCTCAACCACTGGGGAGGCTGAGCATGGAGGATCTCTTGAGTTTAGGAGTTCTGTGTTGTAGCAGGCTAGGCCATTTTGTATTGACATTAAGTTTGACATCTGTACAGTAAGCCCCTGAACACAGGGCCAATCAGTATATTTAAAGGTTTTCTTACTGGGGTTATTTCATTTGTAAAAAGTTAGGAATAACAGCTCCCTCTGTTTATTCCCTTTTATAAAACAACATAAGCTCCATTCTTCTGGAGCCACTCCCAGTTAGCCTACCATCTTTGAAGAACTGAAGAGCTCCTAGGTAGCTCAATAGTACAGTGAATAGAGTGTCAGGCTTGGGATTCAAATTCAACTTCAGACACTTACTGGCTCTGTAAACCTTTGGTAAGTTATTTAACTCCTGTTTACCTCAGTTTTCTTGTCTATAAAATGGGAAGAAAATAATAGCCTCTGCCTCCCAGGGTTGTTGTGAAGATCAAATGAAATAGTAATTATAAAGGGATAAACATAGCACCTGGAACATTATAACACATATGTAAGCTATTATTATTTTTTTTGAAACACTCTCCCTCTTCACCTGTGCTTCTTATAATTCCTGATTCCCTTTAAGACTCACCTCAGATGCCACCTGCTACACAAGGCCTTTCCTGATCCCAAGTGGTTATAGTTTTCTCCTCCCCACTCCCTTCCCCAATACTTTGTATTTATTTTATATGGATTCTTTGCATTTGCATGGATCTGTCCATATTGTATCCCTGCAAGAGAAAGTAAGCTACTTGAAGGCAGGAGCAATTCTGTTTTTGTCCTTGTAGTCCCAGCACTTTGTGCATAGGAAGTCCTTACTAAATACTTTTTGAATTAAATTGAATCTTTTGATGGACCCAAAAGACAAAATTTAATGCATTTGAAATAAGGAAAAAAAAGATTGTTTTCTTCCTTGATTGAGTAAATGGTATTGGTCTCCAGAGATAGGAAAGAGAAAGACATCTTCAGGATATTACTGACTTTGAGGCAGGTGTTCAGAATGAATCTTGGTCTAATACAAATATGAACAGTGCTTTTCTAAGGAAAGTTACTGGGTCTAAACCAGAGTAGAGGGCTATTAAAATGGATTATGGAGTTGTTTTAAAAGCTCTCTACTGTTACAAAAGGTATGTGTTTTTGTCTGAAAAAAAAATCACTAAAATTGCTAGAAGAGAATTTTTTTTTAAGCAAACGCTACTTTTGAGCTCCAAGGGCTGACAGCTGTTCCAGTTTTGCTTGGGGACTTTTTCACAATGTGGATTAATCAATGTTATGAACTGGGTCCGTGGGGTTTTGGGAATGTAATTGGTTTCAGATGACACTTTGCTAGTCAATCTGTGAAACAGCCGAATGTTGACACAGCTGAACAATTCCAGCTGTTTCCACTGGCCCCTTCCTCCCTCCCTGGACGCTACATCCTTTCCCTTTATTCTTGTCTGCCCTCTCTCATTGTGACTTTGCTAAACTAATTTGTTATCTTTTTTAATTTTCTTTTTTGCTTTTTTCTCCTCTGGGAAGGCACAAGTCCCTAAATGTTGTGTTTCTTCCCATGTGTTATTTTGGAAAAAGTTTTCTTTTTTTCCTCTTGACATTAAAGTCTTCTAAAATGAATAATACTTTTACACTCCTTTTTGTTCTTGGCAATTACCTAGTTTGTTTGTTTAAGGATATGCAGCAACAAATTTGGGTCTTATACAAGTGTTTAGAATCAGCGACTATTCAGTTTCAAGTTGGATGATTAACCTTTTCTTGAAAATACTGAAGTTGTACTAAGACAAGATTGGAATAGACAGTGCATGCCATTAACTTCATTCAACACTTGGCCATTCTTGCTGTACTAGTCAATGAAATTCTCTGAAATGGAAGTAGAGATTTTGGTGTCAGTATTACTGCTAGAGAGACACATGAATAGTGGGGAGGGGGAGAGAGGAGATTGCAGACGAGTTATGTACAGTATATTAAGAGTTTATGCTCTGCCCAGGGAATGAAATTTAAATTGCTTTCAGTGGTTTTTCATTATCAGAGATTAATTTCTTTTTGTGTTTTAAGAACACTAGTTTTACCATCTCACAAAACTAACGCAAGAATCAGTTTAACCCCTTTGTGTGCTATGGCTGTTCCCCTTTTATGACTGAATCACAGAATGCCAGCATTAGAACAGATCTAACATTTGTCCAGCCTGTACCTGAAAAATGATCCCCTTTGCAACATATCTAACAAATGGTCATGTGTCCATCAGTCAGCCAGCTAACTTTTATTTGAAGACTTCCAATGAGCTGGGAACCCATTGCCACCTGGAGCATCTTAAATAACTTTTTAGTAGCAAATAACCATTAGGAAGATTTTCCTTTCATCTAGCCTAAATATGTTTTTTTGTCACGTTTACCAATTGAATTTAGTTCTGCCTTCTGAGGCGAAAGACGATTCCTGTGTAATTCCTCTTCCATACCCCAGCCCTTCAAATACTTAAAGACAGCTGTTAGATACACCCTGTTTCATTTCTTATCTTTTCTAGGTTAAACAAAACAGAGAGAAATACTGGATGAATGTGGGACCATCCCACAGCCTAATTCTATGTTAAGCAAAGAATTGTTGGTTATTAGATTGTGAACCACTTGAAGTCAAGGACTGTCTATTGCATCCTTTGGTATCCATTGTGTTTAGCACAATGCCTGGCACATAGTTGGCCCTTAATAAATGTTTATTTGATTGATTGGATCCTTATTGACTTGTGGTCAGCTTCGAACTTGATGGGTGATTGTCCCACCTTCTGTTTTACTTTACTGTCATAGATGCAGACCTCCAAGGCAATCTAAATTACAGATTCCAGGTCCATATATGCAAAATGAAGCACCCATTTGAGCAAATATTTGGAAAATTTGAGTGGTAGATTTAAGATCGGAGGGAAGAGGGGGAGGAAGGGAGGGAAGGAGGGAGGAAGGAGGAATAGAGGAAGAGAGCAAGAAAGAAGAAAAGAAACATTTATTAAGCACTTACTATGTACCAGATACTGTGTTAAACACTGGTATTCTAATGAGGGAAGATAACACATTAAAGGGAGAAGGGAAGAAGAAGGTAGTTGGATGTTTCCAGGACAAAGAGACGCCAGGTGCTAAGGAAAGTACCAAAAAGATAAGCATAGTTTGGAAGTCTAGTGCCAGGAACAGGTCCAGGAGGGAAATAAAGGCTGGATTGGGCCCCTCCACAAAATGGGGGCTCTGGGAAGAACTCCCCAGTGGGGGGAAGGGGATAGACCTTACAGAGGGGATGTTTCAGGCTGAGAAGGTCACATAAATTGTTGGATATTCCAGAGGGAGGAAGCTTTAGGTGCTGAGGAAAGTTCCAGGATAAGAAAGTATGGCTTGGAAGTCTGGGAGCCAGAAACACCGTCTAGAGGAGAATGTGATACTGCCCAATAGAAAGCCTGAGTTATGAGAACTACTATCATGACTAGGCAGATGATTTTGAGTAAAAAATCAAAAGGGTAGGGCAATTGAATATTTCACTACGTGGAGAAGTATGAACAGTGGAAACCTATAAGGATTGGTTTGGGGAGTTCAATGTGGCATTTTTATAAAGGATTTAGAGAGAGTGCACAGTGAAATCTCCAGATTTGCAGATGTCACTATTAGTTGACCTCTAAGGTCTTTCTAGGGAAATTAATAGATTCCTCTATATCTACCAATCAATGAATCAGAAACTCCCAGCAAACACTGATGGGCACAGATTGTGGGAAGACTTTTGATCCTTGGCAAAAGGCAGACAACTGGTAGACAAGTTTTAATGTAAGTTAAATATAAAGGGAGAAAAGGTATCATTGGGCTGTTATTCCCTGATGACAGTGACCCAATGTACTTCTGTGAAGAAGGAGACAACAAAATGCTGGGTATAATTGGGAAGGGCATTGGAAAAAAGCCCAAAATATTATCTTGTCCTTGTAGAAATTACCACAATGACAATAAATAACACTGATGTAAACTTTAGGGTTTACAGAGAGCACTTTACAAACTGTGACCATTGAGTATGGTTAAAATAAAACACTGTGAAACATGAGGCTTGTGCTCTCTTCTCCCTCCCCTCCCAACCAGCAGAGGTGGAATCAGAATCCTCACAGATTTCTCCTATTTGCACCTCCTGTGCTTGTGGAGAGGCAGGATTTATAACTCCAGTCCTTCTGATCTCTCCCTCCCTTCATTCCTGGCCCTTATTGGCATCCTGGTTCCCAGGGCAGAAAAGGAGGCTTTGCCATAGCCTCAGGCAAATGTGTTTCCTCAGCACCTACAACAGCTCCTTGTTCTAAGAGAAATCTAAGCGAATTCCAAGTTCCAAGTTTCCAGTTCTACTTGTTGGAAGATTTTAGAATAATTGTGGGGGTCTGGGAGGAGAGTGCATGAAGATAGCCCCTCTAGGTGGAGGGGGAAGTTTTTGATAGTACACTCTGGAGATAAAGAAAACCCCTCAGGGCCATCTTGCATTGTATAATCTGATGGCAAGTAACGAAATGTTCCTGGCAAGGGGAGCAAGCTTGTTTATGAAAAAGGAGAATCAGGCTTACAAACAACCATCAGCAGTGGGGGATAGGAAAGTAGGATACTTTTTTTTTCTAGCTCAGTCTGAATGGAAGGATGTAGGAAGAGTGGAAGAGAAAGTGGATTAGAGCAAGGGCACTCTACCCACTTTCTGGACTTCTTGGCTGGGGAGCATTTGCCAAGTTTTTGAAACTTACCTCTCCATTTTATTATTGCTACTAGTTCCACCAGTGGGTAAAACTTCTGGGTCCACCATCCTGCCAGCCCTCTGTCACAGTTACCCCTTGATCACCACCATCTCTCCTACTTCTGCTGCCCCAGCTTGGCAGTGCTCCTTCCCAATATGCTCCCCCACTCCTAGCCCCATGCTGCTGCAAAATCCCCTGCCAGCTAGCCCCATATTTGGGGGATAATATATAGCAGAATATCTTTGCTGTCACATCAAACTCTACCTTCCAGGGGACTGTATAATTAGTGTCTGGACCCTTCATCAGTGAGACATTCGGTGCCTCACTCTGACATAGCAAGATGGATTGAGGAGGGGGTCAGTAAGAAAGGTGGATTAGAAGCTACAGTCTGTTATCTCATTTGATCCTCATAACAACATTCATCTGTAATATGGGAAACTGGGGCTGAGTCACGTGGTCATGGTTATATACCTAGTAAATGTCAAAGGTGGGGTTTGAACCTGTTTATTTTTCCCTGATTCCTAATGCTTTCTCCTACCTCCCACCCAGCACCATCTGCATCTGTGATACTGTGCACAGCTCTGTTTACTGTACTTTAAGAAAACCTTAATGATACTTGAACATTCAGATAAAGACAACACAAATGATCAAGAGGTTGGTAGGGTAACCCTATTGAGGGCAAATCAAAATAATAAGAACTTTTCGATCTGGAAAGATGAAAGTTGAAAGAAGCTGGGATCAAAATCTATGAAAGCACAAAGGGTATGGCTAGGGTGAACCTGGACTTGTTCACCAAATCCTGGAATACTAGAACTAGGTACTTTTTAAAGTTTGAAAGAGGTATATTTAGTACAAGTAAAAGGAAGTAGGACATTACACAGTGGGAAGTAAACTTAGGGAACTGTCTACCCCCAAGAGATGGTACCAGCTAAAAATTAAAATAAGTTTAAGGGTTTAGATAAATGAATGGATGTTATATCTGTAATGGCTTATTAAAGGAAAGTAAGGATGACTGGGGGAGGGAGATATCATTAACCACTAAAGGTAACAACAGTTCCTCTCTCAATCATCCCTTGGTACCACTGTCAGAGACTTATTAGGACACTCAACTCAATTCAACCAACAGCTACATTCACAACACTGTTCTAGGTATTAGAGATATGAAGAAAAAAAAAATGAAGACATCTCTGCCCTTCAGAGCTGACATTTTACTAAAGAGAAAAACAAGTTTATAGATAGGTAACTGAGAACTACAAATTTGAGGAGGGAAAAGGGACTGATAACTGGAAAGGGGTACCAGGCAGTCTTCTAGATGACACACACACTGCACCTTTCAAGAAACAAGAACTAAGAGACAAGTGATGAAGGAGTGCATTTCCAGCCCTGTTGGGGGTGGAAGGTAGAGAAGGGGTTGATTCCCTTCTCAGATTCTTACTAGCTGTGTAATCATGGGCAACCTCTCTGAACCTCAGTTTCCTCATCTGTGAAATAAGGGGTTTGGACTCTATGACCTTTCAAGTCTCTTCTATCTCTAGAAAAAGTCTGAGAAAAGGTGAGCAGGCAGATTAGGAGTAGAACCTGGAGAGTGAAAAAAGTATAATGGTCCAGCCATACTGTACTCCTTGCTGTTCTTCACAAATGACAGTCTATTTCCTGTCCCCATGTCTGTCTCCATGTCAAACTGTGGGCAGGGACTGTCTGTCCCCTATGCCTGTATGTTCTCCCTCTTCACCTCTTAGAATTCCTAGCTTTTTTCTAGACTCATCAAATGCCACGCCCAATTTCCCCAGCTATTAGTGCCTTCCACTTTAAGATTACTTTCCATCTATCCTATGTACACATGTGTGTGAGTGTGTGTATGCATATACATACATACATACATATATACATATACATATACATATACATATATATATATATGTATATATATATATATATATATATATATATATATATATATAGTCTTCCTCCATTGGAATGTAAGCTCCTTGAGGGCAGGGATTATTTTTGCTTTTTCTTTGTTTCTTTGGTGCTTAACTCAGAGCCTGGCATATTAAGAATCACATAAATTGTTGATTGATTATAGAAACCAACAGAGGGGAGAGAATACAGGAGTGGGTGGGGGGAAGTGGATTACAGTATTAAAGAAAGGTTAAGTAGGATGGGGACTGATGAAAGACCATCAGATTTAGCAGTTAAGATATCATTGGTAACCTTGGAGACAGCACTTTCAGTTGAGTGGTGGGTCAAAAGTTAGATTGAGAAAGGGTTCAGTTGTTCTCTAAAGGGTTGAAAAATGAGTGGGAGGCGAAAAAGTGGGGGCAGAGAGAGCGTATGGATTTTTCTAGGAATTTGTCTGTAAAAGGAAGAAGAGATTCAAGGTTTTAGCTTCAGGAGCAAAACAACCAAATAGAGAGAGAGAGAGAGAGAGAGAGAGAGAGAGAGAGAGTGTGTGTGTGTGTGTGTGTGTGTGTGTGTGCGTGTGTGCGTGTGTCTGTGTGTGTGCATGTGTGCGTGCGTGCGCGTGTGTGCATGTGTGTGTGTTTGTGTGTGTGTGCGTGTGTGTGTCTGTGTGTGTGTCTGTGTCTGTTTCTGTGTGTGTGTCTGTGTGTGTGTGTCTGTGTGTGTGCGTGTGTGTGTCTGTGTGTGTCTGTGTGTGTGTCTGTGTGTGTCTGTGTGTCTGTGTCTGTGTCTGTGTCTGTGTGTGTGTGTCTGTGTGTGGTGTTTAAAGTATGGGGAGACCTGGACATATCTGGACTTCATTGGCCCTTCATTTATCCATCCCATTCATCCAATTGCCATATATTCTACACTTAATATGTGGAGGGTTAGTTGCTGAGGGAAAAATAGAGATAAAACATGACCCCTGTCCTCATGAAACCAGCAGTCTAGGAAGAAGGATATGATCCACACAAATATGCAATACTATATTACAAATAAAAATAGCTATAAGAGCAGAATTAGAATGTAGTTAGGGCATGTGACAGGTATAGAGTCCTGTGCTAGTTCAAAGGAAAGATACTATTTCTATTTGGGGAGAATTGGAAAAGACCAGGAAGATTTTTTTTAAGTTGGCACTTAGATGCATCTTGAGGGAGAGAGGTAGATTTTAAGGGCAAATTTGTAGGGGAAGAGAAGGCATTCCAGGAATAGGGAGAGTCATGAGCAGATTTGGAATCAGGGAGATGTGTAACAGGGTCAATGAATGGTCCAGTTAGACTGGTGCCTAGCACATGTAGAGGATGATAGTATTGGGGAAGGCTAGAAATATATGGAGGTGCCAATTTTTTGGGATGCCTTGAATGTCAACTTAAAACACTTGGGATTTATTCTACAGGGAATGAGGGAATCATTGAGAGTGTTTGAATAGAGGAATAGCATGATCAGGTCTATGCATGTAAAAATCTAGCATCAGTGTGAAGGATGGATTGGAAAGGGAAGATACTAAAAACAAAAAGATGAGTTACAAAGCTCTGATAATGAAATAGAGGGTCACTAGGATGGTGGTGATGGGACTGTAAGTTAGAAAATGAATATTAAAGAGATTACAAAGATAGAATCAACGGGTGTGATAACTGATTTCATACGGGAGAGAAGAATCACTTAACATAGATTGGGTGCTTGATTTAGTGTATAATGGTGTTCACTGAGAGATATAACAACACCAAAAGAGCAAAAGAATTTTCTTTTGGATACATTAAGTTTCAAAGGCTATTGGATAGCAAGGTGGACATGATCATAGGCAAGCCCCAGAATCACATTATTGAACCTTGACATGATTTGCATCTGAGTTAGAACCAGGCAGTCCTTATAGGCCTAGACTTTGAAGTCCAGCCACATACACCTACTAGCTGTGTGACCTATGGACAAGTCACTTAACCTCTGTCTGCCTTAGTTTCCTCATCTGTAAAACAGGAATATTAATAGAGCCTATCTCCCAGGTTGTTGTGTAGATCAAATGAGATTATATTTTAAAATGACTTTGCACAGAATTTGACACAACATAGTAATTTTTTTGTTTTTTGTTTTTTTTTTTTAGAGGGCAATGGGGGTTAAGTGACTTGCCCAAGGTCACACAGCTAGGTTTTTGTTTGTGTGTGCATTAAGTGTCTGAGGCCGGAACCGAACTCAGGTTCTTCTGACTCCTGGGCCAGCGCTCTACTCACTGCGCCACCTAGCCGCCCCCATAGTAATTTTTTTAAAATCTCTTTCCTTTCTTACTTTTTCCTTTCCATTCCTTTTCTTCCTTCCTTCCTTCATTTCTACCTTCCTTCCTCCCTCCCTCCCTTCTTTCTTTTGTAATCTTTGAAAGAGGGAAGCAATGTTTGTGTCCTTAACACTCCTCCTCCCCTTCTATTTCCTTCACATCTTCCTTCTTTTCTTTCAGTCTCCTTCTGCCCACTCCCCCTATAAGTTGCATGGTTCTACAGGGCCTGTGCTACTCAGCTGTCCAACATCTGCCTCAGAAATAGCTTCTGGTGAAGCTGTATATAATTTCTTGGATGCTGCCAATTTCTTAGTGAATCCTTAAAAGCTTTAAATAAGTCCATATGTTTGTGGTTTTTAATTGTCACCATGACCACTCTATAGACATATGTTGCAAACACCAAGGGCATTTAGGGCTTCCTATGATGTCTGTCACCATGGTGTCTTTTACCCTTAAATAGTTAAACACTGTTATTGGTGGGTAGAAATGTACTTTCAGGTTGTATTTTTAGTTTAGATGATTGCGGAGTAAACGCCTTCAGGTGGGCTATGAATCCTATAAACAGATGAGAAATCCCTGCAGCTAAAAACACAGAGTTAGTAAAAAATGTAGAGGTAAGTAATAACAAGAAGGAAAAAAGCCCAAAACATTTCTTTCCATGACAACCAAGTAAAACACAGAATTCACCCTAACTGGATTTCCACTGTAATACTCCCTGAGAAAAGTGGAAAAGCACCTTAAAAAGGGTAATATGCAAGTGATTGAAGCAATTTAAGTATATGAAATATCCTTGGACTCTACCCAGGCCATTGAGCCTCAAAAGCAACTCACAGGCTATTCATATGGATCTAGTTTTATATCTTGCGCATGCAGAATAATCCTTCAATATTCCTTCTTTGGGCAGCTAGTTGGCACCGTGGATAGAGTGCCAGGCCTGGAGTCAGGAAGACTTGAGTTCAAATCTGGCAAAAGATACTTAGTATCTGTGTGACCGTGAGCAAGTCACTTTACCCTGCTTGCCTCAGTTTCTTCATCTATAAAATGTGCCAGGGAAGGAAATAGCAAACCACTCTGGTATTTTTGCCAAGAAAACCCAAATGGGGTCACAAAGAGTCAGACAACTGAAACAAGAGGAGAACAAAATTCCTTCTTTCCTGACCTGAGGCACAATGCCTTATTCTTCTGCCTTACTAACATTACCACTATGAACTTCTTTTCAAATACTGTTGATCAAGAACCATAGAATATTTTCTTTTTTCCAAACTTGTTTTTACCACAACTCTGACCCCTCACTCCCTAAAAGCACCTTTCTTCAAAAAAAAATGCTCAGAGGATTTTGTAGTGTATCTTGGTATGTTGGATGGTGGCTTAGGTCCTAAGATTGGGGGACATTGAGGGCCCCAGTCATCACCAGTATTTTGTTGGTACCATATGGTATATCTACTACAGAGCTCTAGATTTTCAAAAAATATTCTGAAACTCAAATTGTAGTTTTATGGGAACTTGGTGCTCAAATTCTCTATACATAATGTGCCTGAGAAAATGAGTAATTTTTGTAGTTTTTGAGAGTTTGGAAAGAGGATAGAGAGCATAGGGAGGAGGAGAAGATCATACCCTATGGTGGTATTGAAGAACTCAGGGCCAGAGGTAACTCAGTTTCCCAAGCACAGGACAATGAGAGTCCATGGAGAGGGACAGAGATGTTACCTTCTACTGCTCCCCCACAACTCAGCATAAAGGAATGAATGAAAGAATGAACAAATGATTGAATGAAAAAACGCATTTATTAAGCACTTGCCATGTATCAGGCACTCTGCTAATCACTGGAAATGAAAAAAAAGCAAGAAATATAGTCCTTACCCTCATGAAGCTTCCATTTTAACAAGGGTAACACATAGAGGGGTTAAAAAGGTAAGTAGATTATTTGCGGCATCATAGCTTGGAAATATCTGGGAAGTGGGTGAGACTCAGCAACATCAGATGAAAGGTACCTAATTAGAGCCCAGAATCCCAGAGGTGGGAGTCTGAATTCCAGGTGGGAAGAAGAAGAGGACAGAACACAGGCAACATGACTTCGATCTGGCTGACTAGGAAGCATGCCTCTAAGAAATCCTGAAACTTTGCTTCTGTATCTAGAATGAAATACTGGAGTCATTGTTTCATGTCCCCAAAAGGAACAATCTCAGAACCTCCTGGGAGATGGAAACTACTTCTCAGGTTAATCAGAGAAGTGACTTCTTACTTTTACTGGTATAGTGGAAAGAGCATTAATCCAAGAGATCTTTGTTCTAGCCTGGCTTTGCTACTGCCTGGCTGTAGTTGGGAAAGTCACAACCTCTCTGGTCTTCTGTTTCTTATCTATAAAATGATACCTACCAAAATCTCTTTGAACTGTAGTTCTAGGATTCTCTGCACAGCTGCCTTAACAGACCATTAGGACATAAACAGGCATTGAGAGGTTCAAGTGAAACTACTAGTATGGTGGGTTATATGTAGCAAATTGAAGTTAACAAAACTAATAAAAATTGGGCAATTTGAGTTCCTTCTTTGTTTATCGTGAAAGGGCTATGCAGAGACAGAGAGGTATTCTTTGAGTTTTTGTTACTTATAGACATAGAAAATGTATGAGTATGCCTAATCCAAGGCATAGCTTATCTTCTAAGGATACTAATTTTAAAAATTCACAGTGGAAAGACGTAAATCAAAATGAGGCCCAGAGAACTGAACTGATTTGCTCAAATCTCAGTGAAGAGCAGGGAGCAGGCAGATTCAAACCCACATCCTTTGATTCCTAATCCGGGCTGTTTCCACTAAACCATGCTGCCTTGGGAGAAGCATACCAAGGATCACCCTTAGTTTGTTCACCACATCCTGGAATACCATAACTACACACTTTGTGAAGTCTGAAAGAGGTACGTTTAATGCAAATAAAAGGAAATAGGACATTACACAGTAGGTGGTAAACTTAGGGAATTCACTACTTACAAGATATGGTGCCTGTTGAAAATTAATATAAATTCATGACATCAGATTAATGAATGGATCGTATATCCATTTTTATTTAAAAAAACATACTTTTACAAAAAGTCATCTATATCCCCTTTAAAATGTCCTTTAAAATGAACAAAAGTAACTTCTGAGTTATATCTTAAAAGTCATCTGATCTGCATCCTTTCCTTGATACATGAATTCCCTCTGATAATAAGTAATTCGATCATGGATTAACATCCAAAAAGTATCATTGAAGTCATCAAGGCCAATTACTGCATTTTACAGATGAGAAAACTGAGATTTGTGGACGTTGTATCATATGAAGGATCATACAAATCATTAGTATCAAAGACAGGATTTGAACTCTGGTCTTTTTGACTCCAAGTTCAGTGTTCTTTCTACCACATTCTGCTTCAGGGATCTTGCAGTCACTTCTCAAGGTGAGAGGAAATTCACTCAGCCTATAACATTCGTTGACATCTCTAATTGTGATTTCTTCTTATTCTTGGATTGAAAGTTGTTGGAGCTATACCCAACAATTCTAATCCCTTTACCAGATGACAAGTTTTAAAATATTTGAAGACAAACATCATATCCTCTGTAAAGCCTTTCTCCATGAAAGATGTGCTCAGTTCCTTCCACTACTCTTCATATGGCATGGTTTTAAGCCCACATATCTCCATGGTTATCCTCTTCTGGACACATGCCAAGTTATGGATGTCCTTCTTAGAATGTGAGTCCTAGAACTGAGCATAATGTCAGATGTAGCCTGACATTTGGGAGAGCTAGGACTAGAGCCTGGGTTTCTAGGGTTCTAGGTAAGTGATCTTTCCACTCTACTTTACTATTCCTTATTCTTAAGTGTTTTCATGCTCTCCAATTTTTCTTCCAAGTTTGAAGAAAACTGACTTCCACGTGTATATTCGAGCTAGTTAATTAGAATTGCCTGCCATTTTAAAACAATGTTAACTTAAAAAGATTTATGAATTGTTATGTTTTGTCCTAGGTCTTTCTGACCCCAACATGAGCCCTCACCAAAGGGCCCCAAGCAGACTGGGAAATTCCCTAATGTTGCCAGATTAAAATGTAATTGAGAAATGTTAAACAAAATATATTTTAAAAATACAATGCAACATAGATAATGTTGATTTGTGGTTTTCTGAAACAACAAGCAGCTTAATCCTTTTCTATTTGAAAGTTTCTCCTCTTTAAATCTTGCCTCTGACATATACTGTCTATATGACATTGGACAAGTCACCTAACGTATTGATGCTCCAAGAAACTTTCTCATGTGATAAGTTACAAAGCAGGTGGAGATTAGCATTGGTGATAGAATTTCTTTACTGGGAATTCCCAGTACTAATGAAATCTTAGGTCCTGAATGTTTTCTCTGCCTTTCTTTTTAAAAAAAATCTGATCTTTTTCCTGTATTCTTGATATGGATGATGAGGGGAAGGAGGAAAAGGAACAAGCATTTATTAGACTCCTACTAAGTACCAGGCACTGTTTAAGCACTTTGAGACCACAATTTAACCATTGGTTTAATATATTATTTCCTGCCATGTTTTATGGGAGACTCTCACTTGGAATACTTTCCAGAATAACTTAATCCTATGAACTTGCCATAGGAGATCCTCTACTATCTTGGAAAGAGTACTTCATTGGGAGAAAACTTGGCCTATGGTTCTGGCTCCGCAACTAGCTAGTTATTTGAACTTGGGTGTGTCAGTCTCTTTGAGTCTTGATTTCCTCATCTATAAAATTAAGGAGATATCACCAATATTCTTTCCCACCCTCTCAAACATACAGATAAATAGGAAAGGAAATGCACCGGGGCTGGAGTGCTTAGGGAGGGGAAGCATTGTAAATGTTTGAGTACCATAAGATCTTATGTATAGAAATCAGAGGCCATCCAGGACATCTCCCCAATTTTACAGATGAGGCAACTGAGGCCCAGGGAAGATAAGTGACTATATGTCCAAGATCACACAGGAGATTCATGGCTGTAACTAATGCCTATGCATACGTACAACTAGACGAGGGTTCACTGTATAGTTTCAGGATATAAGAAATTAGGTGTAGAGACCAAACAACATTTTTCCCATTATCGTTTTTAAATATGGCTATATGACAATGAATTTGTGGTTTCATCCATGTCTGTATCCTCATTGATTATAGAGATAGCCTCCCCCCATCTTATGTGTCATTCAAATCCTCCATTAATTTGAGCATAAGGAAGCCACTTAACATCTTTTTAACATAAAAAAATTATAACATGTATCAAAGGAAAAATACATATTTGGACAAAGAAGTTTTCAGCATCCTCCCCCCCCCCCATCCCCACCCCTTCTTTCATGCCCTTTAAAATAAATAAAGGTACTCATGGGCTGACATGTTTTGCAGTTTGTTTTTTCAGTCTTGTCATGGTTTAATGATTCTCTTTCAGCTGTCTTTCTATGACAGCCTTACTCAGCTGCATTGCTTATAGAGCACAAAAAAGAGAAAAGATTATATTGAGCTTGAGTTTTCCACTGGGACAGTCAATTCCACAGTTCTAAAATAATGGATGTAATTCCATGTACCCTCTGTAGGGGGAGTCAGTTGCATCCAAATTAAGTTAAATTCTTGAGGTTGTGCCATTGTTTCTAAACTAGTACCCTCTGAGAGGGGCAGTATTTGTGCCTGGTAAGTGGCCTCTCATTGTGGATCAGGTCATACATCTGAATGAACAACTTCTATGCATTCCCACCCTTCACATCTCATATTAAAAACTGTCCATTGTCCTGTATGTTTGTTGCTTATAATGTACTTATCTTGTATGATGCCGTCATTTTTGGATTATCATAATGAATTAAGATTTCAAAATACAATCATGGGGAGCCTTTCCCATGTTGGGAGAGATGTTCTACTCTGCCACACACCTCATCACACAGTTGTATCAATTCATAAGACACATGCATTTGAGTGGTGATAGTGAACTCAGAGAGATCCATGTCGATGTCAATAGCTGAGAGTGGATTTGCATAAGATATGCATGTAAATATACTCTTGGTTCCCACATTCATCATGCCTCAGTTCAGCTGTTAAAGAGCTGTTTGTAATATATACTGAGACCTGCCATCATTATTTTTAATGTTCTGCCATCAGAACAATCACGATGCATGTACACCTTAAGACCAATCCAATAGAAGAATGCTACTTGCATATAGAATGAGAGTGGTTCTGTATCATTTCATTTAGCATTCAAGGAAGAGGGATCTAACTCATACACACAACTAACTTACACGATAAGAGTCTATTGATACTCAAACAAAGAGTACAGTGAGGACATGTGCCATTCTGTGACATATATCCCTTTTGCCCTGATTTAGGACAGGTCATACAACATACAAGGTCCAAAATTGGCAGAGGGTGGGTTAAGGGGGAGGTAACAAGCACTTAGTAAACCCTCACTATGTGCAAGGCTGTATATTAGCCACTTCGCAAAGTGATTACAACAACCTTGAAAGGGAGATGCTATTATTATCCCCATTTTATGATTGAGGGAAATGAGACAAATAGTAAGTTAGGGTCTCATAGCTAGTGAGTGTCTGAGATGAGATTTGAACTCGGCTCTTCTTGATACCAAATCTAGAACTCCATCATTTACCCAGGAGATGTCCAGTTCTTCCAAGAAGATAGGCTGACCAGGAGTGGCTCCAGAACAGGAGAACCTACACAGTTTTATATATGAGAATAAAGAGCTGGTACCTCTAACCTTTTGTAAGTACAATAGTATAGTGTAATAAAACCCTAGACAGACACCTTTGAATATGCCAATTATAAGTATGCCAGATAGGATTGATGCAATTCTTTTGGTGCTCCCTGGTCGTACCTATATATTTGCTGGTCAGTCTGGCTCTTCCTGTTTAGCTGTTCCCCCCACCCCCATCCAAACTGCTTTGGGTTCACAGTTAATGAAATTGCTACCTAAATCTGTTGCTATCACATGCAGAGTGTGATGTTGAGATGTTTTCAGTTTCTGTGTGGATTGGCATTACTGAGGTTAGGGGACAGGCAGCAGAATCAGTTATTGTTTTCTAACTTTGTCTTTAGCTATTTTCCCCTTAAGAAAAAAAAGGGTATTTCTCCCTAAAGCAATTTTACTTTCCTTTAAATTAATTTTAGTAATATCTTTAATGTTATCTACTTTTGCTAGTGAATCCCTCTTCCCTTCCCCTCCCAGAGAGCTATTCCGTATAACAAAGGATAAAAAAAAGAAGAAAGTTCAATAAAAAATTATCATGGCACCAAAAAATCTGACATTAACTATAGAATTTCACAACCATAGTCCCCTACCACTGCAAACAAGGAAAGGAGGTTCTAAAGCAGTCTTTTAATTTTAAAAAATCATTTAATTTTTTATTTTTAGTTTTCAGTATTCACTTCCATAAGATATTGGGTTCCACATTTTCCTCCTCCCCTCCCCTGTCCCAAGATGGCATTCAATCTGATACAGGCTCTACATAGACATTTGTATTAAACATTTTCATGTTAGTCATGTTGTAAAGAAGAATTAGGACCAATGGGAGGACTCATAAAAAAAGAAACAAAAAAATGAGAGAGATAGCAAATAGTATGCTTTGGTATCCATTCAGACTGCATAATTCTTTTTCTGGATGTGGACAACATTTTCCATCATGAGTCTTTTGGAGTTTCTTAGATCCTTGCATTGCTAAGAAGAGCTAAGTCTATCCAAGTTAGTCATCACACATTGTGGCTGTACTGTATACAGTGTTCTCCTGATTCTGCTCACTTCACTCAGCATCAGTTCATGTACATCTTTCCAGGTTTTTCTGAAGTCTGCCTGCTCATCATTTCTTATGGAGCAATAATATCCCATTGCATTCATATACTGCAACTTGTTCAGACGATTCCCCAATTGATAGTCAATTTCTAATTCTTGGCCACCACAGAAGGACCTGCTATAAATACTTTTGTACATGTGGGTCCTTTTCCCATTTTTATGTTCTCTTTGGAATACAGATCTAGTTGTGATATTGATGGGTCAGAGGGCATGCACAGTTTTATAGCCCTTTGAGCATAGTTTCGAATTACTTTCCAGAATGGTTGGATCAGTTCACAACTCCACCAACAATGAAACAATCTTTCTAAGGGGCAATTGTGATCAAGTCTGATTTGGAAAATTGAGCATCAGACCCCCAAACAGCTTGGAAGTTCTTGTCTTCTTGTGTTATATGAACTATTTGCTGAGGGATATTAGAAAGATTTGGAGCTGGAAAGGTAGTTCCCTCATTTAGAGATGAGAAAATCAATGCCCAGAGAAGTTTAGTGAGTTTACCAACATCTCACAGGAAATCAGTGGCAGAGCTGGGATTCAAATGTAGGTCTTTGGACTTTAAATCAAATACTCTTTGAACTCCTTGAACAATGCTGCCTGACTGCCTTTAAAGTTACCTTTCAGTAAATATAAGCTTCCATACAACAGAAATCAGAGAACTTGTCCAGGGAACTTAAATCAAACCAGAGCTGAAACAGAGATGTTGCATATGCATATGCTTTCAGTCATTGAGGAAAAATTCTTCACTGAAGTCCCCAGTAGAAGTGATGTCCCTGTATGTGTGCTTGAATGGTGGTAGTCCATGGGTGTTAGAAGATGCTAAGTAGTTATATTTGGTGAAATTTAACAGAGGAATGCCACTTTGGAATTTACTTTGGAAAGCTGGGTAAAATACCATTATGTGATGACTCAACTTAAGAGAACAAACTGGAATATTTAGTAATTGACTAATTGTTTTAGATACTCTTAGAGAATTAAGGACCATAGAATAGAATGTAAGACCCTTGAGGGCAGGAACTTTTTCATTTTTGTTAAAAATCTAAAGGAACCAGTGGAGTTTAGGACACATTTGTTGAATTGAATATGAGACAGTTTCTACATGAAAAGGGGGTATGATACACGTAGTAGACATTTTGTAAGTGCTTGCTGATTTAACTTGAAGGAGCTTGAAATAAGTTGGAAAGATACTTTCCATGTGGAAGTGCCATGTTTAATAGTAATTGACCCAATGAGTAATTAAAATAAATATATCTCCTTCATTAGTTATAGTTAACTGCTATAGACCTATTCATTCTCTGCCTTTGCAGGCACATTAATGTTTTCTGTCAGTTTCACCTATCTCCTCCCACCTTATTTAGTGACAGGACAGGTGGAGAGTCCTAAGAAAAAGAATTCTTTATTACAGTTCATAAATTGCAAGAAATCTAGGACTCCTATTCTTCGATGGGAGGCAAGGGTCTATTAATATAACCTGCAATAACTTATCTCATGCAGATTTTGAATGAAGTAAGAATGATTTTTCTTCTCCCTTATTACTGCAGAACCATCTAGAATTACTTATACAATGGACTCGTATAAAATAGGAGCTTTTAAGTAACTTTTGTCGATCAGAAACATGAAGTGAACTACTCTTCAAAGAATGAAGATTAAATATCATTATCTATAGTCGAGTAAACATCACTGTAAAGTGTGCAGAGAGCATCTTTTAGCTGAAATAAAGCTGCAGGTGGCTCAGAGGGACTGCTGTTCACAATCTTGCCAGCATTTTATATGGGCAATTTCATAGGTAGGGAACTTAGTTGTTTCTAGTCTGTCCTACCTTTTGGCTTCAGGGATTTTTTTTTAATGGTGAAAAATAGCCCCTCTTTTTTGACCCATTTACTAGAGGTGATCCTCAGAGCTCAGCCCTTGACTTTCTGACCATTTTAATGCTCTCTTTCTCTAAGAATTCAGGTATGACCAGATCTATACCTTTAGAAAAAGGGGTTTTTTGTTTGTTTGTTTTTTGTTTTTAAATTTTAAAACCCAGGGAGCTGGTAGGAAACGGGGAGAGAACTTTTCCTAAGGTGGGTGAAATAATTTTTCTCCTGATTAGTGAGTATCTTCTCTGAACCTGGCGCTGTGATCTTCTACCAATCACTGCCACTACATAGAGTAGCCAGCCTGGTGGTTCCCACGGTTCCTTGCTCCCAGGGCCAACCTTCCCAGACTGCAGGGAAAAGGGGCAGGGAACTAGGCTGCCCCTTCTCCTGGTGGGACTACATCTATACTTGGGCTGCTTTCTGCCACAATCCTCACCTAACACTCAAATGTTTCCCTCTGATAAACAAACAGAATCCTAGTTAAGCCTCTATTGCTGACTTAAGCTATCACCTTGATTCTGATGACTCCTATGAGTATTTATCACTCCAGCCCTGACCAAATTCCAGCTGCATTTTTCAAACTGCCTCCTGGACATTGTCATTTGATTATATTGATAGCATATCAAATCCCCTATGTTAAAAATCAAATTCAGTTGGTCCTGGTGGGTCATGCCTTTAATCCCAGATAATGAGAGGCTAAGGCTGGTGGGTCACTTGAAGGAGAAGGGAAAGGAATAAGCATTTATTAAGCACCTACTATGCATTAGGCACTATGCTAAGTGCTTTACAAATATCTTATTTGATCATTGCAACAAACAACAGGCAGAAGCTGTTGTTATCCCCATTTTACAGTTGGGTAAACTGAGATAGGCTAAGTGACTTGTAGGTCCTGCATCTATATAGTGAAGCCCCAGAAGTATGGGGGGGAGCAGAAAGGGGAGATCAATCAGGCTATATAAGAATGAGTGAACTGACCTAGATCTGAAAAGAATAGGTTAAAGCTTTCTTCCCTGTCAGTGATTATTGGGGTCAGGCATGTGAATGAACACTGTACTCCTAGCCTAGGAAAGATAAATTAGACCAATTCTCAATAAATAAATAAATATAATAATTTCCTAAGAAATTGATCCCTAATCTTGATTATTCCCAATTTTTATCAATGGCACCAGCCATTCACCTAGGCTAGAGACCTCATTTCTTCCCTCTCTAATATCTCTCTCTCTCTCTCTCTCTCTCTCTCTCTCTCTCTCTCTCTCTCTCTCTCTCTCTCTTTCTCTCTCTCTCTCTCATAAGCAGTTCATCACCAGTCTGTCTTCTTTTATTATTTCTCACAAATTACATATGTTCTTTACTGTACTAGAATCCAGCCCAGATCTTTATTATTATCCGAAGCCTGAGTTGTACATACATACATGCATATATGTGTATATATGAATATATAATTCATACTTACATTTTTGAATGATAAATAATATCCTTTACCTTTTGTCCTATTTTTCTTTCTACATATATATATTTTATAAGAGTAATTATATGCAAAGGATTGAATTAAAGGCAATTTGGAATTACTTCATTTTACATAGAAAAATATCTTAGATCTTTTTCCCTCCTTCTCTTTTCTTCCTCCTGTCGAGTCTAAAGAGACCTGGCAAGCTTCAATACCCTTGGGTGTTTAAGGTAGATCAGTCTGAGGCATGGTTGTCTTTGATGTGTTCACCTACAAAAATGTCACATCACAACTGGTTCTGTTGTTTCACATTAAATGTGAAAGATTCACTAAAAGGTTAATTTCGAATCTTGTCAAATTTTTATAGCATTAAAGGCATTGCCTTTTCGAGGACATAACTAGAAAAATATCAGGAGGGCAAGAGGGAAGATTGATGCAAAGGTTGAACAAGGTAGCTACTTTCTCCAGCCCTTATAGAGAGATATATCAAGATATTCATAATTGTCTTTCTTTGTTGCTCCACTGAAGAGCTTTATATGTTCCTATTAATTAAAAAATGATTCCTATACTCTGAGGGTGAAGTTGGAAAGACAGTGTTAGGTTATTGTTTCTTTGTTTCACTATTTATCCTAGTAATTTTTACCCCTATTTTTTGCTTTATTTCTATCCTGAGGTAGGAACTGTCCTGTGTGTGTGTGTGTGTGTGTGTGTGTGTGTGTGTGTGTGTGTAAAACTTCTAAATACAATTTTTTTCTACAACTATACTGATATAACCAATGGCCAATTTTTAATGGTTCATGTGGGGATGTTATAGCTATTAATAATTTATTGGAATCACCTTGTAATTATTGATCCATTCATGAACTAAACCCTCACACACTGACCTTGAAATATTTGATTCAAGGACTCTATAATTATGGCTTGAATATTCAGGTGGTAGTACTATCTTTCTAAATTGCTTCCCTTTCCTTCTTTTTCAGGTTCTCATATTCCTGATCAACTTTTCTCCATTTACTCTCTATGAGACCCTTGACCATTCATTTCTTTTCCAGTGGTTTTCCCCTCTAGTTCTTTTTAATAAACTATCAATCAATAGCAAATATTTACTAATTATAAATTAATGCCATGTGCCATGCTGGACGTTTCTGAGTGGGAAGGGAGGGGAGATGACATGGTGGTACCCATACTTTAGTAAAAATCAATTTGGTAGCTGATTGGAGAATGGATTTAACTGGGGAGAGACTTGAGGCAGGTAGATTCACCAGCGATATTGCAGTAGTCCAGTTATAAGATCATGCCATATGCCATGATGTTTGCTAAACATTGAAGATGGAAAGAGAAGAGTGAAATGGCCCTTGTCCATAAGAAACTTTTAATTTAGTAAGGGGAGATATATAGATATAGATATTATATTATAGATATAGATATTTAAAGGTATGTTACCAAATAGATACAAAATAATTTGGGGGTGAGAACACTAGAAGCTGGTGGTATCAGGAAAGGCTTAATATAGAAAGTGGTATTTCAATTAATCAATCAGTCAATCAATAAATATTTATTAAATGCCTATCATGTGCCTGGCACCATACTAACCTCTGGGGGTACAAAAAGAGACAAGACATTCCCTACCCTCAAGGGTGATAATGGGGTGATAACAAGCAAACAAGTATATCTAAACCAAGCTATGTACAGGATAAAGAGGAAATAATTAGTGGAGGGAAGGCACTAGAATTAAGAGGTGTTGGAAAAAGGCTTCCTATAAAAGATGAGATGTGAGTTGGGCTTTAAAGGAAGCCAGGGAAGTCATTAGACAGAGTTGAAGAGGGAGACCATTCCAGGCTTGGGAGACAGACAGAGAAAATATCCAGAGCTGAGAGATGGAGGGTCTTTTTCATGAAACGGCCAGGAAGCCAGCATCACTGAACTAAAGTATATGTGTTGGGGAGTAAGGGTATAAAAAGACTGGAAAAGCAGGACAGAGCCAGAGTATGAAGGGCTTTGAATACCAAGAAGAGAATTTCATGTTTGATCCTGGAAACAATAGGAGACCACTGAAATGTTTTGAGTTGGGCAGGTGAGGGATGACTACTTTGGCAGGACCATAGTGTATGTGAAGGAGAATAATTGTGTAATTAATAATAATGTATATTGTATTAATTAATTGATAATTGTGAGTATGTATAATGTAAATAATAAATGTATTTAAGGCTGGAAATGTGGAATAAGACCATGCTGCAAATACTAAATTAGTTTAAGTACTAGAGTTAAAGAAATTAAACTCTTCAATTAAATACTTAATTTAAATACAAAATAAAGAGTTAATATTTCATTCTACAATTAATGAGTCACTTGAGTTTACTGAGTAGGGGAAAGACATGGTCACAGAGGTACACTTTAGAAAAATCCTCATGGGAACTGCAGGGAGAAACTTGAAATGGAGAACAATTAGGAGGCCATCGCAGTAGGAAAGAGGAGAGGTGATGAAGGTCTGTACTAGGGTGGTAGACCGCTTGTTGAATATGTGGGATAAGTAATCTTAAAAAGTTGAAATTGACAATGAAGTGGCAAACCTAAGTGATTGGAAGGAGGGAAGTCTGAGAGAGGTGGTGTTGGGGGCAAAAAAGGTAATAAGTTCTTTTCAGAGAGTTATGTTAGAATGAGGACTGAAAAAAAAGCCCTGAGATTGAACAATTAAGAGCTCATTGGTAAGTTTGGAGAGAGTGGTTCCAGTTGGGTGATACTATCAGAATCCAGATTTCAAAAGATTGTGTAGACTGTGAGAAGACAGAAAGTGAAAGCAATCACCTTTTTCTGAGAGTTTAGGTGTGCTTTAGATGAGAGATAGAGGACAATAGTTTGCCTTAAAGGAATGGTAAGATCTAGAGAATTTTTTTTTTTTTAAGGATGAGAGTACCGGGGCGGCTAGGTGGTGCTCTGAGTAAGAGCGCCTCGGAGTTGGGATGACCCAAGATCAAATCCGGCCTCAGAAAATGAGCACCCACACACAAATAATGACTAGCCGTGTGACCTTGAGCAAGTTACTTAACCCCAATTGCTTTAAAAAAAAAAAAGGATGAGAGTACCTTGAGAATTAGGTAGAATACACACACACACACACACACACACACACACACACACATCTTCTAGTAGAAATATTATTAACTTTCTAAATGATATAAAATTTTTCATTATTTATTAATTAATTAATTTACTCCCTTAAAATTTATTTTCCCAGTATACTCCCATCTCCTCCAACATGGGACTATCTTGCATTTCTATTACTATTACATTTATATTACAAAATGGTGTTCTCACAGTGACTCTGTGAAGTAATATGTTTCCAAGTGTCAGTTTCATCCTACATAAAATGGAAATAAACGACTTTTCCATGATCATACTATGATCATAATGTTAGAACCATGACTTGAATGCAGATCTTTTGATTCCAAGTCTAGTGTCCTTCCCCACAATATAATGCTGAACATCTACCCTTAAATATATCAGGATTTCCAAAAAGTTTAGTGTTGTTTTAAGCTACTATATAATTTTTATAAAATGTCATATTTGTAAATATGTGTTTATAATAATATATTTGCAAATATTAACATTTAGTGCTCAATATTGTTAATTGAAACAAAGACTTTTGGGATATCCTGTATAGTATTATTGTTTGACTTTCATTCTTGAAAAGGACCATGACATCAGGGAGGTGATGCCATGATGTGCAAGTGAATTGGATTTAAGTGAGGGAGGGCTGTGCACTTTCTCCTTCAGAGCTACTTGGGTCCAGTGACAAGATATAGATCAGGATTACTACAGATGGCCCTGGATGCAGTGAGAGACATTGGCCTTTTTAAGCTACTGGTCATTAATAGGTGTGAGATTGTCTGAGGCAATGCCTCATTCAGTCATTAAGGCTAGGTAAAAATAAGGCAGAGAATGGCAAATAGTAGGTAATTAATAAATATGTCTGTTGATCCTTGGGAATGCCACTTACTATCTTTGTGGCATACAAGTCACTTCACCTCTCTGCCTCAGTTTCCTCACCTATAAAATGAGGAGTCAGACTAGGGGATTTCTTTTTTTTTTAAACAAATGCTTTATTAACTTCTGTTTTACATCATTCATTTCCGCCAGATTTTGAGTTACAATCATTTTCCCCCCGTTATTCCCCTACCCAACCTCCCAGAATAGTAGTCCCACAAGATATCGCTTCCTCCAATCTGCTCTCTCCCATACCTTCTCCCATACCCCCTTTGACTTTTCCATTAGAGGAAGGTGAATCTTTGTGTCCCAATGCCTGCACATCTTATCTCCCAATTACAAGCAAAAGAGTATTAATAATAGTATTTATATATATTTGAAACATTTAATGTTAGGACCTCGAATTTCAGATCCATTTCCTTCCTCCCTTGTCACCCATTCTCTCTGGGGAGATAAGTAATTCAGTATATGTTGGACATGTCTAGCTATGCAAAACATTATCATAGTAAATATATTGTACAAGGCTGCTTATAATTCCCTCCCACTCATCCCACCCCCACCTGGTCCATTCCCTACATGATCCTGTCCCTCTTCTATAGTGGGTACTTCCAACCTCCCCTCCCCCCAAGGATGCCCTCCCATCCATCATCCCTCCTCTCATCCCCCTTCACCCTATTCTTTTTTTTTTTTAAAGCAATTGGGGTTAAGTAACTTGCTCAAGGTTACACGGCTAGTCATTATTTATGCGTGGGTGCTCATTTTCTGAGGCCGGCTCTGATCTCGGGTCATCCAAACTCCGAGGCCGACGCTCTTACTCACTGCGCCACCTAGCCGCCCCTTTAGGGCAATTGGGGTTAAGTAACTTGCCCAAGGTTACACGGCTAGGTTTTTTTGTTCGTATGGATTAAGTGTCAGAGGCCGGCTCCGAACTCAGGGCCTTCTGATTCCAGGGCCGGCGCTCCTTCACCCTATTCTGCTGCAGGTTGAGATATCCCATTTAGTATGTATGTCATTCTCTCCCTGAACTAAATTCAATGAGAATGTGGTTTTGCCTTTTTTGCCTCCCTATTCTCCCCCTCCCTTGCAACCTCTTCCCCTTGCTTCTTCTACATGAGATAGTTTACCCTACCCTGTCTCTCCCCATCTCCTCTTGCCACTTTACTCTCTCACCTCATAATCTCACCCCTTGAGTATTCTCCCTTCCCAACAAATTCAACCTATGCCCTCTATCCATATATAACTGTAACCATATACACACACATTCACATATGTATTCATATGACCACACACCCTTCTTCCATTATTTTCATAGTGAGAAAGATTCATCAGTCACAGTTATTGCTTTTCCATATAGGAATGTAAATAGTTCAACTTTGATAAGTTCCTTTTGATTTCTTTTCCCTGATTACCTTCTCAGGCATCTCTTCCTTCTTGTGTCTGGATGTCAAATTTTCTATTCAATTCTGGTTTTTTCCTCAAGAATGCTTGAAAGTCCTCTATTCCACTGAATGACCATATTCTCCCCTGAAACAAAATACTCAGTTTTGCTGGGTAGGTGACCCTTGGGTTCATTCCCAGTTCTTTTGCCCTCTGGAATATCATATTCCATGCCCTTCGATCCCTCAGTGTAGAAGCTGCCAGGTCCTGGGCTATTCTGATTGTGTTTCCACAATATTGAAATTGTTTCTTCCTGGCTGCTTGTAGTATTTTCTCCTTGATCTGGGATTCTGGAACCTGGCTATAATATTCCTGGGAGTTTTCTTTTTGGGATCTTTTTCAGGAGGTGATCTGTGGATTCTTTCAACCTCTATTTTGCCCTCTGGATCTAAAACATCAGGGCAATTTTCCTTGAGAATTTCTTGAAGGGTGATTTCTAGGTTCTAGGTTCTAGATCATGGCTTTCAGGTAGTCCAATAATTTTTAAATTGTCTCTCCTGGATCTATTTTCCAGGTCAGTGGTTTTTCCCATGAGATATTTCACATTGCCTTCTAATATTTCATTTGTTTGGATCTGCTTAACAGCATCTTGATTTCTCATAAAGTCATTAGCTTCTATTTGCTCCAGTCTAACTCTGAAGGAATGAATCTCCTCAGTGAACTTTTGAGATTCTTTTTCCATCTGGCAAATTCGACTTTTTAAGGCATTCTTCTCCTCATTGCCCTTTTGGGCCTCCTTTGCCATTTGAGTTAGTCTATTTTTTAAGGTGTTGTTTTCCTCAGTCAGGCTGTTGACCCTCATTTCATACTTTTCCTGCATCCTTCTCATTTCTCTTTCCAATTTTTCCTCCACTTCTCTTATTTGATTTTTAAAGTCCTTCTTAAGGTCCTCTATGGCCTGCAACCCACTCATGTTTTCCCCTGGGGCTTTTGGAGCAGGACTTCTGACCTCACAGTCCTTTTCCCGCTCTATGCCCCCAAAATAGGAGTCTAGGGTTGCATTTTTCTGTTTCCTTTGCCTTGGCATGTTGCCACTTAATTACTTGACTTTTGGGCTTGTTGCCACACTATGGCTTTAAGGCCAAATAGAGGAATTTTCGTCCCGAACGTGTGGGGGGCAACTTCCGTTTCTGGCAAGCTGTAAACCCACCCACAACTTCCACCCTAGATCACAATCCAGATCCAGGGAGGTTAAAGCAAGAGCAATTACCCCCCCAAGACTGATCGCTGGATCTCCCTACAGTTTGCAGGCCAGGAGCTGGAGCTGCCTCTGAAAATTACAAAATGACGTGTCTCCTCAGTGGCTTCTAGCCCCCAGGGGAGGGAGCCGACGCATTCCCCAAACACTGGTCCCAAAGTCCACAGGACACTAACCTCTTACTTTGTCCTAGGCATGTCTATGTTGATAATTCTGGAATTGCCACAGCTGCTGGTGTTCTGGGGTCTCTCCAGCTGCTGCTGGCCCTGCCGCCCTGGGGCTAAGACCTCGGCTCACGGGGACCTGGGCTCCGCTCGGCTCGCCTCCCCGCACTCTGCGCACTGTGTGCTGCTGGCTCCCAGAGTGCTGCGCTGGTCCTTCCTGCAGGGCTGCTGGGCTGTCCTCAGCGGGAGCTTAGCTTCTCTGTGTCGTTCTGTGGGTGCTGGGGCTCTAGAAGTTGTTCAGAGTTCCCTTTTACGTAGTTTGGGGGGAATCTGGGGGCAGAGTGGCTTGGATGAGCCGTTTCTACTCCGCCATCTAGACTAGGGGATTTCTAAGCCTCCTTTCAGATCTGTGTCTATGATCCTTACCTGTGTCTTTATCTAAATTTGGAATCTCCTTCAGTAATCAACATAGTGCCTTGCAAATGGCAGCCACTTAATAAATGTTTGTGCAATTTAATTTAAGGAGAATAAGTGGATCAAAGTTAGAAGAAAGGAAAAGTTTCCAAATAATTATCGCTGTCTAAAAACAGAATGAGAGATAATGAGTTCTCTACTAGAGGATCACGGGGCTGGAAGGGACCTTAGAATGTCTATCTAGTCTAATATCTCCATTTACAGATGAGGAAATCAACAACCTATGTAGTATAACCTTGGGTGATATAGTCATTCTCTGCCAGGTGACTGTCTTCCCAATAAGAAGTATGCCATGAACAAATAATTTAAGGCATTTCCTAAATGATTCAGTAGAATCCTTTGTATATCTGATACTTTCCATACTGCTTTTTTTGTTTTTGTTTTGAGGTCTTTCTAAAAATGTAGAAAAGAGTGACTGAGAGATTATGAAATTTCACATAAAAGGATACAATTAAAATTCTTATCAGTATTTCTTCAAAATAGTAACATAATTAATGAGTGTATTATTAAGGAAACCAGAAACATGTCTTGTTTGTTCATTTCTCAAATGAAAACCTTGCACTGGCTCCTCACCTCCCCGTCTTGGAATCCCTATTTTCCTACAAAACACAGCAGCTTAGATGCTCCCTTAGGCCTTTTCAAAGCCCTGAAGTACCTAGTGTTCTTTCCCTTTTGAAATTATTTTGCATTGCTTTTTATTTCCCTTCTCTTTGCTTTGTAAATGTTCTCTTCTCCTAGGAGAATGTATACTCCTTGAAGGCAGGGACTCCTGTTTTTGTCTCTATATTCTCAGCACTTGGCTCATAGTAGGTGTTTAACAAATGTTGATTTTAATTCCTTCTGAAAAAATGAAGGTTTTTTTTTTAAAAATAGGTACATATTAAATATAAATCCTCACAACTCTTCTGGAAAGTTGTAATGAAATGTGAGGGAAAACTTAAAACAAAATGGATGCAAACAGCAAGTTAAATGCCGCTAAATTATGTTCCACAGTTGTAGGAGTGGTTTCATTATCAAACAAGGGAGAAGAAATGGCAAGTAGTAAAAAAGCAAAAACCCCCCACCAAACTTCATTCTTTTTTTTTTTTTTGGTGGGCAATTGGGGTTAAGTAACTTGCCCAAGGCCACACGGCTAGGTTTTTTTATTTGTGTATGCGTTAAGTGTCTGAGGCCGGATCCGAACTCAGGTCCTTCTGACTCCAGGGCCGACACTCTACTCACTGCACCACCTAGCTGCCCCAACCAAACGTCATTCTAGTCAGAGAAATGTCCCTTCATTTCTAAACAGTTTTGTTGGCAGGACTAGAGTAGCAGAACTGTAACTGGCAATCATTCCACCCAGGGATAACATCTCTAAATGTCCTTGGGATAAACAGCTCAAAATTTCCTAGGTAAACTGCAGATAATCATGCCTTCAAATCAATTTTATAATTCCTGATATGAAAGTAATATAAGAAGTTATTAGGATAAACAACTTGAGTGGAAGGGGGAAATAGTTACAATAGTGGCATTAGTGTTGCTCAAGGAGTGTCTGTTTTCAGTTTTTGCACCCTCTAAATTTTGGTTGCCTGGGGTAAAACCCTCACCACCCCACCCTAGTTATTGCCACATAATGAGGTGGTAACCCATCTTCTTTCTCTTTGCCAGACATTGTCCTTTTCACAAGTACAGTAGATTCCAAATTTAGTCCTTTTTTTTTCTGTCTCACAAATATGCCATTTGATGATGTCCTTTGATGATATTGCTTTGCTTGGTATTCACCAGTTCTCTTATTTTTCCATTTGCCTTTGTTTCTTCATTTGTAAAAATGGAATTTTGAGTAAAGAGTATGGATACTGATTACCAATTACATTGAACATGAGAGAGAGAGAGAGAGAGAGAGAGAGAGAGAGAGAGAAGGAGAGAGAGAGAGAAGCGGAGAGAAAGAAGGGGAGAGAGAGAGAGAGAGAGAGAGAGAGAGAGAGAGAGAGAGAGAGAAGGAGAGAGAGAGAGAAGGGAGAGAGAGAAAGACAGAGAGAGAGAGAGAGAGAAGGAGAGAGGGAACAGAATGAGAGAGAGAGGGAGAGGGAGTGAAAGAGAGAGAGGGAGGGGAAGGGAGAGGGAAGGAGGGAGGGAGAGAAAAGTATCTGTATTCTTGGGATGAAGTACAAATAAAAAGATAATGTGTCTCCGAGGACTCAAAAGGCAGGAACTGGGCATTCTAGTACTGACAATAACTTGCTCTGTGGACGTTGGGAAATCACTTCCCTGTCTATGCCTTGGTTTTCCCATCTGTAAAGTGTGATAAGCATTTTGATATAGGTCTTAGGATCCTAACTAAAAAGCGTGAATCATTTTGTAAGTGTTGTTATGCTAGATGGTAATGGCAAAATCCTATGAGACAAACTGAAAAAATCATTATTCAGAAAATCAGTGTTATTTCTATGTGTTTTCAGATCCATCCTTTCCCTTGTGCACATTTTCAGTTTCTCACTCTTCCTATTGTCTTCAGTCCAAACTACATGCATGTAAAAGGTGCACAGTCAAAATAAGATGTTGGAGGGAATATATCTTTTTAATCATTTGTTATCATTCTTTTTAATTTTCTTTGTCTTCAACTCAAGCTCCGTGGGGCTGTATGAAGGGAATTGTACATTTCTAAGCCTCTCATCTGCTGTAAGGCACCTAGATGCGAATGAAATGTGGTAGATTTTACTTTGAAATGATGTCTATTTAAAAAAAATTCAGACAAGAGAAACACAAATAACAACAGTAAATTGGATTTTTTTAAGTACTGAATTTTCTAAAGGGATGCTTCTGTCAGTAAAGCTATAAAAATATTATGCTTTAAGGATTGTTAAAGGAATGGATGTTATTTAAGCATACTTTACCGTCCTGTAGATTCCAATGATGCCTTGAAGTGGCTTCTATTTATCTGAATGTGTGCCAAACGCAAATGCTATTTTTTTCTGCATACAAAAATAAAATTCAGCTGTGCATTTTCCATGTAGCTACTCATAAAAAGGACAAGTGAGTGTTTTTTTTCTTAATTTCAAGAGGCATTCTTCAATATTGTGCGTCCTTGGGTTTGTTGCTGGGTTTTTGCCTGTTCCTGCCTCTTACTATTCGTACCTGGAAACAAACTCTCCAGGAGTGCAGTCACAAATCAGGTGAGTTGTACTAGTGTCTGCACATTTGCAACAGATCAGAGCTTCAGTGGCAGGATGTTGTCAAGCTGTGTTCACAGAGCTCTACCACCATTAGTAATGCTTTGCAAGGGTGCTCGTTCTCCTACTAAGAAGCTTACCTGTTCTACTTCAAATTATGCTGGTGAAGGGAAAGGGGAATTGAAGCACTTTGCTACTTTGAGTTGCTAGGATTATGGTACAAAAATCATTGGGCCAGGAGTCAGGAGATTTGGCAGCTCATCCTGATTTTCCAGTTTACTTGCTGTGTGATCACGGGAAGGTCTTCAAGCCTCTCTGGACCTCAGTTTCCTTACCTACAAAATGGAGAGGCTTTCCTTGCCTACTTCATAGGGTTGCTATGAAGAATAAATGAAGTATGTGAGAATGCTTTGAAAACTATAAAGCACTATAAAAATGTAAGCTATTATTATTGTTAGGCCATGATTTAGGTTGAGTGGGAACAAAAACCCGACTTCTTCTCCAAAAAAAATGTTTCTACAGCTGACAGCTGTATACAAGCACTAAGAGTCCTTGGTGGGATGCATCTTAAAGTATGGGAAATCAAAGCTTATGAATCAGGGCAAAAGCCCTATGTTTTGGTGCCCAGGAAGTTTCTGTTGTGTAGGTCACTGTCTAATTGGCCAGTTCCAATAGGAAATGTTTTTGTTTTCCTCTGAAACCACAAGCATTAGTCATTTCAGGGACAGGAGCAATCCAGTTGGATAAATCTCGTATCCTTAAAAATAAATTCATAAAAGTGAACATGCAGATCCTTTCTCAGAATTCTTCCATTATAATATATTTTCTCAAAGCCTAATCTTGATCTTTTCCCAGTTGGGTTCTCCATGTTCTGGCTGTGCTTTCACTGTCCATTGAAAGTCAAGAGAGAGTATGGGGGTGTGTTTGACCCTGGTTTGGAAACAGTAGGGAAATGGTGTGTGTACCCTTTATGGTATATTTAGAAAACTTGATATAGCTTACACAGGGTGCAAGATAATGTGTAGAAATATACTAGCTTTGATCTTACCATCCTTTGTTGTACTTATGGTTCGTGAAATAAATCCATTTTCAAAAGACATAGTCTGATAAGCTGAATTTAACATCTACATCTTTCATGGAATAGTTTTCTGTTTTTTTGGTAGAGAAGACCCAGTAATCAGTATCATAGGATTGTGGAATGAGCACTGAATTGGAAGTCAAAACCCAGATTCTCCTATCTCAGCCATTAACTTTCTTTGTGACTGGAGCCTCTAACTCCTCATCTTTTAATTATAATGGTATGACTAAATGGTTTCTAAGCTCATTCCCATTTCTGACTTGCCATTATTTTGTGTGTTCCATTATCATTCTTCCTAGACACAAAAAACATAGAATGCTTTTTGGGTGGTTGTTTGTTTAATCTTAAGGCTTTAACCCTTTATCCATGAATCTAATGTCATCTAACTTTTGGATTATTTATGAGCTGCTCTGTGAATCTCTTGACACAGCATGATGGCCAAATCCTGGAAATGAAATCAATTTGAAATTTATTTAGCAACTATTCTATGTGAGGGATTATCATAGGCATTGGGAATTAAAAGACAAAAATTAAACAGTTCCTGACCTCAGACAGCTTACATTCTTTTACATTTTTCATGCTTTTGGGAACAGCTAGGTGGCATAATGAATAGAAAACTAGACTTAGGAAGGCCTGAGTTCAAGTCCAGCCTCAGACACTTAGTAGCTGTGTGACCCTGGGCAAGTTACTTAACGTCTGTTTACCTCCATTTCCTCATCTGTAAAATGGGGATGATAATAGCATCTACCACCCAGGGTTATTATGAGGATCAAATGAGATAGAAATTGTAAATCACTCAGCATATTGCCTGGCACATAATAAGCACTATATACATGCTAACTGTTATTATTATTTCAGAAGGAGAAAACATGTATGTAAGCAAGTAGATAGAAAATAATAAAAAAGGAATTTTGAGAGAGAGAGGGAATGCATCGTCATGGCTGACATTTTTATAGGATTTAAGATCTTTGATTCCCACATCAGCCCTCTAATTTCATAGAGGCCCAGAGAGCTTAAGTGACTTGCCTAAAGGCACAGAGCAAATTTGTGTCTGAGCTAGGGATAAAACCTCATTCTTGACTCCCAATGGAGTAGGGATGCAAGCATTATCATAAAACTTTTCTATGACCTGGATGCAGTTCAAAGGATCCTCTTGGAAATGTTGAAGGATGGTCCTATATTATAAGAATAACAATCTATGTTGCTATGAGGTACCTACATCTAAATAACACTTATCATTGCTGCTTGGTGCCCTTACAAAGGTTTTTCAAAGGATTCTGTAATGCATATCTTGGGCTGAAAACCTTGAGACACTGTGGTACTATGAGGGCAAATGCTAAATTTAGAGTCACAGGACCTGAGTTCAGATGTCATTTCTGCCCTTTACTACCTCTGTGACCTTGGGCAAGTCACCTTCCCTCTCTAAAATTGAGTTTCCTTCTCTATGACATGATGAGGTTAGACTACCTCTCCTCTAAAGTACACTTCAGCTCTAACTCCATGAATGTAGTTATATATTAAATATGGGAAATGCTTTCATCTGGTAAAGTAGAGGTTATTTGGAATAAGAAAACTTTGACCGACATCCCAGCTTTTCCACTTACTACCCAAGTGACCCCCCGGGCAAAATATTTAATAATCTCAGGGACTCAGTTTCCTCAACTGAGGAATTATTCTAGATGCTATGTAAGGCCCCTTCCAACTCCAAATCTAAGATCCTCTGAATATTCTTTAGCAACTGTGGGTACCAAGGGAAATTCTCTTTTTCAATCCTTTGAATGAGACCAACTTTTTATTTCTGGATTCCCTTTGGAAAGCTGGTGAAGGAAGGCTCAAGGTCTAATGAAAACACAGGACTGAAGCAATCCAGCTTGCTAAACTTTGGAACACTGGTCAGCACTAGTCCAGAGTTCTCTGTAATGAGGACAGTACATTGCAAACAGCACTAGGTGGCATAGCCACCCTGGTGTATTATTCCTGGGAAACCGCACTTGTAGCTATTGTTGGAAGTTTTGATTATACACCCTGATAGAAATCCTGTCCAGAAAGAGTTGATAGGATACATTCTGATGGAGTGAAGAACTCCATTAACAGGGTATCACTGGATTGACTCCAGAATGAAGAGTTAATCACATGTGAGGCCCTGTCCCTCCAAACCACCCTATACTGCAATGAAGCCATCAAAAAACCCAGAATTGGCAAACAAAATTATTGGCTTTCTGTATTATGAATCACAATACCTAAAAGGCACTTAAAAATAGTAACAAGAGTTTACTGGTTCCAATAAAACTGAGACAGTATGGTTTAGTAGTAGATAAAGTGTTGGATTTGGAGTTAGGAAGATCTAGTGTTCAAATTCAGTCTGTGACATTTACTGTGTTATGTTGGGCAAATCATTTAATCTTTCCAAGCCTCAGTTTTTACATCTGTAAAATGAAGGAGTTGGACTCAATGACCTATAGGTCCCTTCTAGGTCTTAATCTATAAGCCTACAAGACTTCCTCTGTCCTCTCGCTCTTTAAAATTCTTATTGATCCCTTATTGATCCCCTATTATAAATTCTATTTCTAATAGACGTTCCCTGATTGCCCCTAGCCAATAGTGCTTCTCCTCCAGTGAACTCTGACAGTCCTTATTGGTAGTACTATTCATTTGGCACCTATTATATGCTATTTTGTATTTTCACTGACCCCCAAACTAGAGAGTAAGTTTCTAGAGGGCAGGTATCATACTTAACACTCTTTCATATCCCTCCAGAGCATCTAGAAGCATATTTTAGAATAGAATTGTGGGTATTTAATAGATTCTAGAATTAATAAGTTCTATTCTACTTCTAGAATAGAATCATATGTAATAGGTATTTCTTGGTTGATTGTCCATGAAAAGATGCTCAGCATTCTTTTAAAATAAGTGGAGGGATTGGCAGTGGGAATGGACGATGTACTTAAATCATACCTGTGTTCATTGTTTAATCAGAAGATTTAGCAGATTCAATATAATTAAAAATACGTTTATTAAGCATTGACTATGTATAAATATGGTGCTGTGTTCTGGGGATGTGAAGACACAAATAAGTCAACCCTTGACTTCAAGCAGTGTATAGTTTCAATGGTGACAAGGACTTGTATGATGGCAAACTTCTATATTTTCAAGCATATCCATTGAAATAAATGTTTGAAATAGAAGAGGATGAGAAAAGGAGGATTCATAATATGTACCTCTAAAATATAATACAAAGTGAATTTCTTTGAAAGAGTTGAGTTGAATACATGTGTCCTGGACTACCATGCCAGTTTTTCATGACAATGCCTTTCGTTATCTGGAACCCACCACTGCTTTTAATAACAAGAGAATTTGTAAAAAAGCAAACAAAAAAAACCCATATCCACATCTCCCCCAAAACAGTGGGTGCTTCATATTCAGTTGTTTTTAAAGGATATTAATGTAAGAGAGAAGAACATGAAGACGAAGTGGGCAGTCAAGGAGAGACCATTTATATATTCTGGCTAACTCACTAACATACATTTATTCATTTTTAACTTTCAACAAGCATTTATTAAATGCATGCCATGTGCCAGGTACTTTGTTAGACTGAAAATACTAAGACAAACATTTTGAATACAATGATCCTTTGAAATAGTCCCAGTCCTCAAAGAGTTTACAAACCATAGGAATATAATAGGTATGGTTGTCACCTAGAGAAAGTCAAGGAGACCAGTGTCAAACACATAACAGACAATTATTATCTGTGTGATTCTGGACAAATTACCTATCCTCTTTCAGACTCAGTTTCCTCATCTGTAAAAATGGGGATAATAATACCACTTACTTCACTTCCCGGAGTAGTTTGTGAGGATTAAATGAGATAATCTATGTAAAGTGCTTTGCCAAGCTTGAAGAGCTTTATAAATAATTAGCTCTAATTATTTTCAGGGAATAATTTTTTTCTTACAAAGTAGATCCAGACATGGTCAAAGTGTTGGTGGAAAATAGCAAGAAAGAAAAAATGTCAGTGTCTCTTTTTTTGTCATGTGAAATATCCTTGACCATACCTTTGGATCAGAAATGTTCTTAGTTGACCATTAAACTCTCAGAAATGACCAGGGACTGAAGAGCTATTTCTTAACTGAAAGAAACTCTAAGTACTAAGACCAAACCTCACTCTACCCAATGGTTCCTATTTAAAATCTTCCCTAAGGCTTCCCATTCAGAAAGAAGTTGTTAAAGGGGATTTTATGACTCTTGTTGGAATTGACGTCAAAGTCTCCTAGAGTCTTGAGCTTATGAAATTCTTAAAACTGTGCATGCAAGCAGATCCTTCCTGTCACGCAAAATAATCAGAAACAGGTTGACTGTTTGGCTGTGATACTTGTTGGGTCTTTCAAGCAGAGATAAGTAATGTTGAAACTTGAGTGGGGGGTAGACACCCAAGGGAAAAGGGTCTTGTTCTCTTGTTGGTGTGACCCTTCCCAGACAGTAGAAAACACTGTAACTTGATTGTCTTGGTTCCCTATCCATTTCAATGGACTCTCTGAGCTAGTGACCTCTGTAGAAAGGCCTGGCTAAGTTAGAAAGAGGAAACCAGGACATAATGCTCAGCTCTCATTTCCCGAGTTAAAATGGGTGCTCTGATAAGAGAAACTGGATGCAGCAACAACTTATCTAAAGCTTAGGTGGAAGTAGACCAATGCATAATTCAACTCAGGATCCTTATGCAATACTTCTTAAAAAAAAAAAAAAAGGTTGAAGATATTCTTTGGACTTGAGCATGTGTTTAAAAGCATTTATATAGCAAGAAAGAAATGAATTTTGGATATCCACACTGTCCTTTTCTCTTCTTGATAAAGATTGCAGTAGCCAGTCTTTAGGCATGCTGCCATATTTCTGGGAGAATGCATCATAACCATAATCCTCTGAGAATGAAATAATTATTAAAACCTGTACATATGTAACACTTTTTCAAAAATGATTTTTATAACTATCTAATTTTCTTCTCACAATGAATAAGATATGTATTGTTCCCATTTGATAGTGGCCAACACAGAGATAGAAATTGGTTCTCTTTTTTGGTCTCTAGATCATTGTAGATCTGAGAATAGTCACTGTTCATTCCATTCACTCATGGCTCTTTAGTTTTTCTTTCCAGGAGTGTTTGAGTTATTAATCACCTTGATGGAGATAGTGACATGTTTTGTAGCTATCATAGGGTCATGTGTCCAGAACTGGAAAAGAATTCAGAAATCATATAGTCTTCATCCTTCTCATTTTACGATGAAGAAACTGAAACTCAAAGAGGTTAAATTACTCATCCAAGGTCACACAGGTAGTAAGAAGCAGAGCAGACATCAAGGAAGAAGGTTTTTAAAAGTCATATTCCTGATTGCCCATGTATAGCCTAAATCACATTGTATGCCATCTTGGGGAGGGGGTGGAGGGAGGGAGAAAAAAACTGGAACTCAAATTCTTATAAAAGTGAACATTGAAAACTAAAAAACAATTAAAAATAAAAAATCATATTCCTTATAGAGATAAACCTTCAAATTCTTCATTGCAATTTTTTCTCTACTATTATTCAAAGCACTAGTTCTTATTTCAGGAGGGGGAGAGAGAGACAGAGAGAGAGAGAGACAGAGAGACAGAGAGAGAGAGAGAGAGAGACAGAGAGAGAGATTAACTAAGACTTCCTGTGATGCCATTTTGATTGTTTCAGAATACAACCAATCAGAGACTTTCCTTTTTGGAGTTTTGCTTTTCCTAGCAGGTAAAGAATTTATTATAAACTATTTTTATTGAGCTCTCTTCTATTTTTATATAGTGTTAATCTCATCATATCTTTATGCCTATAAAAAAGAAAGTTTTCTTCCTTTCCTTCTATGCGATTTATGTATAGGAGTAGGATGGAAGCTGGGGGCAGTATTGAGAAGAGACATCTTTCTTTTGGCAATTTTAAAGAATCAGTGCCTGCCTTTCTGATATGTACATTTGTTTTGTATGACTATGTTTGTTACAAAGTAGGACTTTTTTTTTTAATTAGGGACAAAAGAGGGTTAAGGCAAGTATGTAAGGGTAGTGAGTGACACTAAAAAAAAGTAAATTAAGGGAAAAATAAACAGAAGAGAACAGATAGAATTTCAGGAAAGGACATAAACAAATAGGTCACTGTTTAAACAAACATGTTAAATTTGAAATATACAAATACTTTTGAAATAAATGAAACAAACCCACAAATTATACATAGGAGACTGTTTCATGTGTAGTCCACTTTTTCTGTTCTTCTTTATATAAGGAAATGTTTGTTGGTATTTGCCAAAGTCATAATAATAAAAAGAAAATTTGCCTTTAAAACAATCAGTGCCCTTTGAGACTTTCAGCCTGGTAGAACTATCTTTTTTTTTTCTTCTTCTTCTTCTTCCTCTGTTACTTGACAGTGAGAAGCTGCAGGAGGACAAATGCTCCTGGTGATTTGAAGAGTGTGAATAGGAACCCTGAATGTCGGAGCTATGTAAGACCTCAGCCCATTCACTAAGAGACACTGTAGAAAGTACATTGTACTTGCAGGGGTGAGGTCATATGGCACCATATCTCAGCAGGCTGGAAACCCTCCAAGTCTCTTCGAGGAAAAAAAAGAAAATTCTTACAGTTTTCAAACCAAAGATTTCTACAGCATGGCTCACTTCTCCATTCATAATAAGAAATTAATTAAGGACTACAAATGTTCTGAATGGGGTTGCTTGGGCTGAGTAAATCCATGAAGCTGGCCCAAGGGGAAAGCACCTTCAAGGCCATCCTTTGAGCAAAGGTGCCCTTGAAGAAGGGCAATGAGTTGGCAGGTGTCAGCTGTACCTTGACAAAGTACATCATCTAAAAGTAGGCAGACTCTGACTACATCCAAGCATCCCCTGTGTTTCGTTAGAGCAGTCCTGAGTCAGGGAAAACAGGGATAAGTTCACTCCAGATGAGGCAGACTTCATTCCTTCCTCTCTGCCGGAAGGCGGTCAGAGTTCGGTGACCCATCTGCTTCCTTTTCTCTTATTAAAAACAACTGGGTAGCACTCTGCAGTGCCCAACCAGAGTTTATCTGGTACAGAGCCGGAGTAAGAGCCTGTGAAGGCAGCTCGCCTGGCCCTGCAGCTGGGGCTCAGCAAATGAAGGAACAATAGGCTTCACCAGTTATATAAATTGAGTATTAGCACCTGTGCTGTGTCCAGCTGTTCTCACTGTGACTTATAGCTAAGCCCGAGAGGTGACTGTGGCTCAGCTTCAGCAGCAGAACCTGGCGAGGTGCCAAGTGGCTAAGCACAGTCACCTCCCCATGTATCACACCCAACCTTTCTCTTCACAAAAGATTTCCTTGCTAACAGAGCATGGCACTGTTGGAATTGCAACCGGTTCACTCTCTGTCTGGAACCCCATAGGAGAGAACTGAGGCATGATGTAGCAGAACATAAGATTAGGAAGTCCTTGCTAGAGCAGCGGAGATCTACTTTAAAGACATCATTTAAAATGAGAAATGTGTGTGTGTGTGTGTGTGTATTGTCTATGTTATATGATATATATGTGTGTGTGTGTGTGTGTGTGTGTGTGTGTGTGTGTGTGTGTGTGTAATATATATGTGTGTATGAGAGAGAGAGTTTTTTACTTTTCCTAGTACCAACTTAAGGGAGAATAGTATGGTAGGGAAATTAGGTTTTGGAGCTACCCTCTTATTAGTTCCTTTTGCCATACCTACACTTTCCATTTCTCCCCAAACTTTCATTAAAGGAAAATATCTTTTTTTTCAAACAAAACAATTTATATCCCAATATACCGAGTATCCAATATTTTAATTTACTGCATCCATGTGACTTAGCTACAGGTAAGCTAGAAATTAATGTGAAATAGAATTCAAAACGCCTTGTACCTGTTTTCTTCCCATGCCCATTCTTCCAAGACTGCCCTTCATTCCCTTTCAACTTTTTCTCCAGCTATAGCCCACCCACTTTGGCTTTCCCTCCTTCTATGACCTACTAATTCTCTACCATAACCTCATTTAATTTATTTCTGCTTCCATTTTTCTTTCCCTAGCATCTATATGGAGTTTGGGGAAGGAGGGAAGCTAAAAGGATATTGTGAATGGGGCAGAAGAGTGAAGACATGTTGTGCAGACACTAGAATTATCTTTATTCTGAATCTCTCATAATAAGCTCACTGGACATTTTTCTTTTATTTTAAAAACTGAGCTTTCTAAGTTAACTCTATGAGAACCGAAATGACAAGACAGGCATTTGTATATGACATTGTCTTTTATGGTTTTATCTAGCATATCAAGAAATTCTCCCAGAATAGTTAAATTTCCTTTTTTCTGTTTTCAAAATCTGACCTTAGAATAGAGAAAAAGAGTCAGAGAAAAAAGAGTAGAAATGAGGGAATTAGAAGCCCTCTTCATAATGTTTAGCCATCTAGGTATAGCAATATTCTTTGGGGCCCAGCCACAGTCATGTGAGCAGATTCTCAGAGAAGGAAGGGACCCCAGTGACCAGCTCATACAACCTGTACTTGGACATGGGTCTACTCTATCTCTGTCATCCATGACAAGTAATTATTCAGCCTATCCTTGAAGACACTTAGTGAAGGGGAACCACTACCTCCCAGAGTAACCCATTTTGCTTTGGGATGGTTCTAATTGTTAGGAGGTTTTTCTTTATGCTGAGCCTAAATCTACTTCTCTGTAATTTCCACTTAAATGAAATGAATTTTTTTCCAATCTTAGACTTGCCCAGAGTTCAAGAAAGATCATGAAATATTAATTAAATACACCTTATGTGTAAAGCTCAGTGTTATGGACTGGGGACGCAAAGATGAAGTAAAACATAGCTCCTGTCCTCATGGAGTTTATGATCTAATAGGGTAGGCTAAGATATTTACAAAAGTAACTATGGTATGTTAGAAAATAATTCGATGCATATGAGCAGTCTAGACAAAATAGGGATAGGGATTGGAGCTTTGATTTCATTAATATAAGGAACTCCCACATGAAGACACCTCTGCTATTTATAGTCTTAGATGCTCAGAGCACTGAGAATTTAAGTGACTTATCCAGGAACACACAGCCAGTATGTCAGAGATAGAATTTTAACCAAGGGCCTCACTTTCCTCATCTATAAAATGGGAGAGTTGGACCAAATGATCCCTTTCGACTCTAAATTCTAAGTGTCTGGAATGTCGACAAAATACTGTGAGAAATTTTTAGAAAAAGAGAAGTTCAGCTGTAAATGATCCTTTCAGGCTTCATGGACAAAGGGACGTCTTGATCATGAAGAATTTCGACATACTGGGATATAGTTTAGGCTACCCAGGCATGATGGATTATGTAAGCACATGTGCATGAGATTTACAAAATGTACAGGTGACATACAGTGAATGTTTGGCTATACTACAGTTGGGTTTTGTTATGGATAGAGTTCTTTAAACAGAAGAGTACTTTGAGTTTGAGGTTCAAATTCTGGTTCAGAATCTTTCTGCTGTGAATTTCCATGATATTCCTTTATGATCTATCTAGCTCTGAGATGGTAACATTGTATATTAGCCACTTCTTCCATCTTCCCCTTCTATGTCCTGTTGTGGTTGTGTAGTTGTGTCCTTCATCTTGAAGAGGACCATGACATTAGGGAAATGATGCCATGACTTGCAATTGAATTGGATTTGGGTGAGGGAGGGCTGTGCAAAGTCAGCAGTCTCACTTTTTCCTCCAGAGCCATCTGGGTCCAGTGGCCAGATATTGGTCAGAATGACTGACAATTATCCTGTGCAATCAGAAGAAAGGATACTAAGCAACCCTTTTTCATCTGTGCTCTTTTTTTCTGTCTCTATCTCTTTCTCCCCCCCCCCCCACTTTTCTACCTTCATCCCATGTAAAGTGCTTGTCTATGGTCTGAATCTGAATCTGACACCTTCTACCAAAGCATAAAATCTCTCAGCTGTGGCAGTTCTAGGTAGAGAAATTGGATTTGAGCTGAAGGGTCAATTTACTTATTTCAATGTTAATCCCAGCATGTGTTCTGGTGCCCAGTTGTATTGTAGCGCTGCCCTGGCTTTGAGCTCCAAAAGCAACATGAAGAGTTGGGGTGAGCTTAGCAGACTTTGCTTAATTTGCAAGAGAGGACGAGTGTCACTCTTGTCCACTGTGGTTGCAGAGGAAAAGTCAACATTTCTGTGTTAATATTTAAAATCCTTTCCAAATCCCCTACACACACACACACACACACACACACACACACACACACACACACACACACATACACACACACAAATACTCACACACACACACATCTCTATCACCATTATCACCAAGGCACCATACTTCAATATTCCTCAGTGTGGGGGAGAGTGGCAGAAAAAGGTAAGGCTTAGCCTGCAGTTCAGCAGGAAGCAGGCTTCAGAGAGGACCCAAGCAAAGAAAGGGTTGAGAGAACACAGAAAAGCAAACTGAATATGTGCTGGCACTATGCGTTATGGAGTTTTTACTGTGACTATTCAGGCAGTGAAATACAAATTAATCTCCAGTGGCTGGCCAATTATACACACTCTTTTTTATGGAAAAATAAGTTAAAAGAAATACATTTGATAGAGATGGCAATTTGGGAAAATGGAATGTGGATGGACAGGCTCATCCATTGCCATAAGTTTTCCTTTTCACATCTGTGGTCCAGCTGGTCCTTTTCATCTGAAAGTCATCAGTTCCACCCAATGCAGTGGGGCTGTTCTCCATAGACGATCAAGCTGTTTAGGATAGGAAAGGTTATTAGCTAATATAAAATGGTTATTTTGCTATTTCTAGGATCTATAATCCTATCAATGGGAGTGCTTCCTCCACCCATGGCCATTTCACTCTTTTAATAACATATTAGATAATAACTGATAACTTATTAGTCTTCTAGAGCTGTAGCCAACCCTGATGATGAGACTCTGAACTTAGCTAGGCTAGTTCTCAGACAAAAAATACAGTCCAACAATGGGCCCACAGTTGAAGTCTTTCTAGGTTTGTATGACCAGCCAAACCTTGTTTTCTAATGGTCTAGCCTTGGAAAACCAATACTATGAAGCAAAATCTGAGTAGGACCTTAAATAGTTGTATATAATACCACTAAAGATGTCTAAAGGAGAATTATACATTTTTAAATATCACTACAGACTGAAAGGCAAATAAATAAAGGGCAGGAGAGGAAAGGGTGTACACCTTCTGGGGGACAGGGCTCAAATATGCCACCAGGTGCCACCAGAGGGTGCTTCAAGTCCTAAGTGACTAACCAGTACTGCGCACATGAATAAACGAGACTTGCAGAGACAGAGACGGAGAGACAGAGACATAGATACAGAGAGAGACAGAGACACAGAGAGACAGAGACAATAAAAGGGGGGGAGAGAGAATAATTTTAAGGCAATATTCTTTACATTAAACCTCCTGGATAATTCAGACTCTAACCCCCTGTATTTCCCATCCTTGTGTAATGCTGAGGAGGTCCAGGAAATTACTAAGGAGAAAATCCAAGCTGGATCAAATGTGGGTTACAATGATTATAAAGCTTAAATATAATTTAAATGATTACACAGCTTGTAACATAATACCCTTAGCTACCATTAACATATAGCCATATTGTACAGATAGTGCTCCCAGTTTGCATGGTTATAAGGAGGTTTGAGCCATAACTAGAACAGGTCAATCAGGGCTTTCCCCCAGGATGTCAACATTGGGAGGGTTTACTTCCCCTCTGGGAAGGCATACTACTTTCACACAATGACCACCAACCCTATATCTTACCTAATGTCTTCCTGTCCCCTTCTTTCTGTGCAGCACAGATGCCCTCAGGCTATTACCCCTAACCCTCTTTCCATTTATTACCCTCTTCTGGGAGCTAGCTGTCTTCTTCTCCAGCCCCTCCAGCTGCAATGCCCAGGGAATCCCATCTCTCAGGCAAGATTCCACCCAGAGTTGGACCTTTCCCTTGCTGCTGCTTACCACCACCACCCCCAGCAGTAACTATTTTTTGCCCTAGGTGGCAAACTCCCTAGCTATGGTTATGCTGGGAGAAAACATAAATCAGAATCAAGAAAGGAACCCCCCATCCTCTCTGGACTCTCATTAGTTAAACCTCCTGCTGGGCAAAGAAAGAATCCACTAAAATGAATGTCAGGTTTCAATGGCTGGCTATCCAAGCAAGCACCACAGAAAGTAATAATGTGTGAAACTTAAAAAAAAAAAACCTAAAATCTTTTTATAGAAAATATAAAAGAATCTTGAGAATTGTTGATCTTCAGGACCAAAGCAGTATTTGCAGTGCATGACCAAACCTAGCCACCTTTTAGGCTCTGAAAAAAGTCCGAATCTATTTTTCTAATGTTTGGGGTTTGGCAAAAAAGAAAGCAGTACTTTTCCCCCCTCCATTTTTATAACCCCCGTGCATTTTTAGGGAAATTAAACCCATGTGTTTTTGATAGTTCTACACTAAACTCATCAAAAAGTCATTTTATAACAATGATTTGGTGACCATAGAGCCCTTTAAAATCTGTTTTCATTTTTTCTCTTAGAAATAGGGAGTTGCTAATTCAATTCAATAAACATTGCTGAAATGCCTACGACGTGTACGGAAGGAAGAGAGGCTTGAGTTAGCTTCCAAACACAGAAGGATTTGGATGTAATCAAGTAGGACTGTGGGATCTGGATCTAGAATGGAATTTTAGTGATAGTTACATCCAACCCCTTCTTTTTATAAATGAAGAAATTGAGTCAGAGAGAGTTTAAGCAACTTGCCTAAGTTCATGCTAGTAGCTACATAACAAAGCCCAGCTTTAAGTCCAGGCTTCTTTACTACAGAGCTAATGTGTTTTTTTAAAGCAATACAACACTTTCTTATGCATCCTCTTGACCCTGTTCCATCTAAATTTTGAAGGCAACCTATGAGTAGCTCTAACTACTGGCCTCTAGGTCTATTCATGATAACAGGATCATAGAGTTAGAAGAAATGTCAGATGCCATCTATTACAACTTTCTCATTTTATAAGATGAGGAAACTGAGTCAGAAAATAGAGATGACTTCTCCAAGGTCATACAAGTTGTAAAGCATCAGAGGCAGAATTTGAACTCATGTCTTCTAATTCTAGCACCAATATACAGCTAGATGTATCACACACACACACACACACACACACAGAGTGGATAGAGCACCAGGCCTGGAGTTAGGAAGACCTGAATTCAAATGTTGCTTTAAAGGGACAGCTAGGTGGCACAGTGAATAGAGCACTGTCCCTAGAGTTCAAATCTGACCTCAGACACTTAACAGAAAAACTAGCCATGTGACCTTGGGCAAGTCACTTAACCCCAATTGCCCTACCTTCCCCCCTCCAAAAAGCTAAAAATATGTTGCTTTATAGTATACACTTATTAGAAGTGTGAGCCAGGGCAAGTAACTGAACCTCTATTTGCCTCAGTTTCCCCATCTGTGAAATGTAGGTAATAATAGCACCTACCTCCCTAGGCTGCCATGAGGACCAGATGAAATAATACCTGTAGAGGACTTAGCACAGTGCCTGGCACAGAGTAAGCACTTTATAAATGTTACCTATTATTATTTCTCTGTACCACTCTGATTTCACCCAAGAGCGTTGGATGGAGAGGGAGGATGTCTGGACTCTCTTATCTCAGCTTCTAACTAGCTCTGAGACCTGAGCAACGAAAGTCAGGAGGAAGGCCTTAGTTCTGTCTCAGATCCACATTTTACAGGCTGGTTCAGCATCTGTCTTGAGGACCCACAGCAGGAGGGATTATTGCCCCGAGTTTTCTGCCTACAGAAGTTTGTTTGCTCACCCTCTCTGTTAATTGCCTGAATGCACACAAAGCATTGCTCTTCCTTCTGCTTTCTGCCAGGGAAGACAAGCCAGCTCGATCATGTTGCTTCTGGATGTCAAAACATTCTCACCTGACCGTGCCACAGAAGAAGTTTGTTGAAAGTGGGACTGACTGACATAATGACTGATTGGCTGATAACGGCCGTTGACAGTGACTGATTGAGTGTAAAATTATCTGCTCTCATTACTTCTGAAATTGAATTCAGATTGGTTCTATCAAGGGGTTGCCATGGAGACCATACCCAGCTGTAGCAGGTGGTTGTAGATGGGCTGGCTCTTTTGTGATCAATACCTGCTTCCTGTGCTAGTCTGAAGAAATTATTAGCAATTGTGGCCAGGTAGAAAAAAATTCTTCTTTTTAAAAGCAGAATCCCCCCCCTTTTTTTAAGGTACTTAACAATGGAAGCAGGGCTTTACCAGAGTTTTCTTTTGGTCATCCAGCCCACTAAGCCTTTAGGTAATGCCCTTCTGGATTTGTTCTTTGCCTAAGAAAATTCACTTTTTAAACAAGAGGACTATCTCAGGTGTATGCATGTGTTTTTCATTGACAAGGAATCCTGGGAATGATAAGCAAGTTTGCACACGTGTTTAACAAAATATGGCATATCATAGTTCATGACAAGTTCCTTCTCTAGCCTCACAATAATCAGAAATGGGCCTATTACTGGACTTTTGAGAAGCTTCTGTTTACTATTTTGAAGGATAAAAATCATATTTTTTTCCTTATGGGTTTGACTTTTTCTTCTCTAAACACTAGAGATAAAGACAACTAAATCTGTGGATGCACAACATGAGTTCAAATCCAGACAGCTGTGTACCTGTGTGACCTTAAGCAAGTAATTTCACCTCTTCAGAACTCAGTTTCCTCATCTATGACGTAGTGAATTAGACTAGATGGCTGACCTCTAAGGTCCCTTTCAGTTCTAAATCTATAATTCTGTGTCTTTAGTTAAGTGGAATTCCCTCCCAGAGAACTTAGGTATAATGGAAAATATAGTCAGCGTCATAGATTTATAATTATAAATTGCCTAATAGGTCATTTAATCAAACCCTTTATTTTATATTGAGGAAACTGAGGCCCAAAAGGTGATTATTTGCTCAAAGTTAAATAGGTAGTAAATTGTCTGAGCTGGGATTTGAATTCAAGACATGCGGCACCAAATTCAGATTTCTTAAACATTAAAAATATTAAATTAGATTCTAAATGAAGCCTAACCATCTTATGGGGGCTAGGTGGCACAGTGGATTGAGCTCTGGGCCTGAAGTAACAAAGACTAGAGTTCAAATTTACCCTTAGACACTTACTAGCTGGGCCAGTTAGTGGGCCCTGCTTGCCTCAGTTTCCTCCTCTGTAAGATGAACTGGCAGAGGAAATGGGAAACCACTCCAGTATCTTTGCCAAGAAAACCCCAAGGGGCATCACAAAAAGTCAGTCACAACTGATAATTGAACAACAACCATCTTAAAGGTAAAGTAAGGGGAAAAAACACTAGGCAACATTCTCAAAATCAAATCATCTCTATACTGCCAAGTCACTTTCATTTATAATCATTTATCTCGATCACCCCTCCACCCAGAGTCAATGACTCTTCCTGCAGAGTTGACATTATTTCCAAGCCTAAATAAATTGCTACAGGATATCACACTACCAGAGCTACCGATTGGATGAAATGGAGAGACACAGTGTATACTTTTCTTTCAGACGAGGTCTGACTATACTAAGAGGATGATGGGTGTGTGATTGATAAGGATTCAATTTCATGCTTTGTTGCATGCATTCATTGGTTTCAGTTGGACTTGGCTCATCATTCCCAAATTTGGCTCATTAGTTATAAATTCCTCTGGGATAAAATCCACCAAGATACTATTATTCCTCTAAATATTTCATCAAGTGCTTTTTTAAACATTGCAGAAATGATTATTGGAATAAAATCAAATTTAAAATCCCTACTCAAATGCTGTACTTAGCAAGATATACTCTGAAGATTTAGAGATGGTTGCCATATTTTGGTCTTCTTTTCTCTCTGCAATTCTTTAGACAGAATGGGAAAGCAATAATGTGAAATTATCAGAGGAAAGGAATAGAAGCTCTTTGCAGTAATTATTATTAGCTAAAGCAAGAAAAATTCTAGAGAATTCCATGAAAGATTTTCATTAGAGAAAGTTCAGGAATGCTCATGCTAAGCAGGGGAAATGATAAAGAGAACATTGACATTACCCTCTAGATCAGAAGTTCTTTTTATTATTTTTAATTTTCAAAATTAATTTTTATAAAATTTTTGAGTTCTAAATATCTCCCCCCTTCTCAAGATGGCATGCAATCTGATATAGGCTATATATGCACAATCATTTTAAACATTTCCACATTAGTCATGTTGTGAAAGAAGAATCAGAGCAAATGGAAAAAACCACAGGAAAGAAAAAAAAACTCCAAGTTCCTTCTCTGGATATGGATAGCATTTCCCATCACAAGGCTTTTGGAATTGCCTTAGATCATTGCATTGCTCAGAAGAGCTAAGTCTAATAAAGTTGGTGTTTATACAATGTTGCTGTTACTGTGTACAATGTTCTTCTGATTCAGCTCGCTTCACTCAGCATCAGTTCAGGAAAGTCCTTCCAGGTTTTTCTGAAATCTGCCTGCTCATCATTTCTTATAGAACAGTAGTATTCCATTACATTCATATACTACAGCTTGTTCAGCTATTCCCCAATTGGTAGACTTCCCCTCAATTTCCAGTTCTTTGCTACCCCAAAAAAGGCTGCTAGAAATATTTTTGTATTTTTTTTTATTATCTCTGGGTTCTGGGTTACAGATCTAGTGGTGGTACTACTGGATCAAAGGGTATGCAAAGTTTTATAGCCCTGGGCATAGTTCCAAATTGCTCTCCAGAATGGTTGGATCAGTTCACAATTCCACCAACAATGTATTGGGGTTCCACTTTTCCCATATCTACTCTAACATCATTTTCCTGTTTTGTCATGTTAGTTAATCTGATAGGTGTGATGTGTTACCTCAGAATTGTTTTGGTTTGCATTTTTCTAAGCAATAGTGATTTAGAGCATTTTTTTCAGATGACTTCATATGGCTTTAATTTCTTCGTCTGAAAACTGCCTGTTCATATCCTTTGACCATTTATCAATTGGGGAATGATTTATATTCTTATAGATTTAATTCAGTTCTCTTCATATTTTAGAAATGAAACCTTTATCAGAGACACTGGCTGTTAAAATTGCTTCCCAGCTTTCTGCTTCCCCTTTAATCTTGGTTGCATTGGCTTGTTTGTGCAAAACTTTTTAATTTAATATAACCAAAATTATCCATTTTGCATTTCATAATGTTCTCTATCTCCTGTTTGGTCATAAATTCTTCCCTTTTTCATAGATCTGATAAGTAAACTCTTCCTTGCTTTCCTAATTGGCTTATAGTTTTGCCCTTTATGTCTATGTACCCATTTTGACCTTATCTTGTTATCCAGTGTAAGATGATGGTTTCTTGCCATACTGTTTTCTAGTTTTCTCAGCAGTTTTTGTCAAATAGTGAGTTATTATCCCAGAAACTGGAGTCTTTGGGTTTATCAAATAGTAGATTACTCTAGTGATTGACTACTGTGTCTTATGTATCTAACCTATTAGATCAGGGATTCTTAGCCTTTATTTGTGAGTTACAGACCTCTTTAGTAATCTGGGGAAGCCTATGGACCTCTTCTCAGAATAATGTTTTTAACTGCATAAAATATAATGGATAGGATCACAAAGGATTTCACTTCTATTGAAATGCAGCTACAAGGTTAAGAATCTAGACTGACAAGGAAATAAAAATACATAAAAGATGATAAAAAGAAATTTTAGGCAATAATTTCAGTAATTTAATCATTAATAATGGGGGTTAGAGAAAAACTTGAAGACAGCAGTGAAAGAAATCTTCATTTAGGAAAATCAGGATTTTTTTTCTTTCTCCTGGCATGCCTTATCATTTGTTTGTATTGCCTCTGTTTATTTCATTGATGTCCTAAAAATGGAACTGATTGCCAAGGAAGATAGTGAATTTCTCATAGCTAGAAGTATGTAAGCAAAAACTAGATTATCACTTGTACGTGCTTTAGAGAGAGTGGGCACTTCAGTTAAAGACTGGCCAAGATGATTCCTAAGGTCATTCCAAAACTAAGATTATTTTCTTTCCACTGACCCCAACCCAGAATTCCTTTGTCCATCCTCTCTGCCTACCTAAAATCCTCCTCATGTCCTGCATCTTTTACAAAATTATTTCTAAGCAACTTTAGTCCACAGTCATCAATTCTTCCTTCAATCTTCTAGAGTTTGTATTGTCTCCATCACTCATTTAACTTTTTATAAGGGGACAGCTCGGCAGCTGCCTCAAAGTCACCAAGACCTGGGTTGAAGTGTTGCTTTTGACATATGTTGGTTATGTGACCCCAGGCAATTCTAGAAAATCATACATTGTTCTACAATGGTAAATGGTCAGAGTTTCCTTATGTTACCAGTAAGTGGCTACACCCATACAATTGCGGGTCTGGGGGAAAATGCTGCTTTTTGCTTTGGCTACTTCTTGAAGGCAGGGATCCATTCTCCTTTGTATCCCCAAACCCTTATACCTCAAATATTAAATCAGCCCTCAGGATTTTGTACTTATTAGTTGTCTCCCTCAGCTCCCTCACTTACTTTTTCTGCTTGCTGGTCTTTTTAGCTCTGTGTATATTTGCTTGCTACAGAAAAGCCATGGTACCTATATTTTATCACTTTCACTGGGGTTGCAATTTAATGTAAAGGATTTTTTTTTAAATCCCAGACATTCTGACAATGAAAATTCACTTTTAAGCAGCATGGCTATTCAAGGAATATCAGGCTTTTTGTTTTTGTTTTAATTTTGCTCTAGCAGCACAATACAATTGAAAGACCTCTTGGAGGCTTGCCCCAAAGGTCCAGAGTCTCTCTGCCACCTAGGAATGCTTTTTGATGACCACAGCTGTGGCCACTCTCCTTAGAACTATTTATTGAAATAAAACAGAAAATTGCTTGATATATTTTTTTGCCACATGAAGTACATTTAAACTGCCACTTGGTTCTTTATACCCTTTCGATTAAGAACTCTTCTCACATTGTGTGGGTAAGTGAAAATCCTCTTTATTCTTTCTGTTAAAAAAAATTGAGGCATTGTCAAAATATTTGCTTAATCTTGCGATTTGGAAACTTGCATAGCCCCACTGACAGACCAGAACAATGGTCGTTAAATGAGAAGCAGATGGAATAAAGTATGCAGTAAAGCCTTCTATTACAGTCTGTAAAGGGGAAGGTGGGGGGAAGGGGGGAGGAATTAGTTGTTAACAGAACACAGTAAGCTTTATGGAATAAATCTGAACAAAACCATTCCAAATTACTGTACGGAGATAATTAAAGTCTACAAAGATAATTAAGGTCTGTTTAGATCTATTTCTGTGTGTGTACAAACATATGCACGTAGTTAAAAGATTTTTCAATTGTGTTTTTTGTGCTGCTGACTTCAAAGTTGAATATGACTTTCTGGATTTAAACTTTTGTTTTCCTATCACCAGGAAGTAAGATGTCCAGAAACTCAAGATCTAGCTTTTGCAGCTTGATTTTACTTTGCCTAATTTTCTTTTCTGGCAGACTTGGGAAAATTCTTCAACTATGCAACATGACTTCCTCAAGTGGGAAGCTTGAGATACTACTGTGTTTTTAACAGGGATTAGCTAATGTTACTTCTTGGTACTAATAATAATAATAATAATGTTTTCTATATATTTGGCCAACATGCTGACTCATAGTCACACATTTGATTTATATTGGCTCAGAATATGTCCCTTAAATTTGAATCTAAAATATAAATCTAATTTAAAGGAGAAATGGATAAATAATCTTAATTGGCATTTTCCTAGTTTTCTTTATTTTTCAAACAATTAAAAGTTTTAGTTATAGGTTGTTGGACTGTTTTTGTTGTTTTTACATTGCTGAGAATCTACACCCCAACCACTACTCCCTTTCCTTGTAATAAAGAATTATAAGTAAGCAAAATAAAGATATTGGTTATTTCCAGCAAGGTATGTCTCATTCTGTACCTGTAGTCCAGCATTTATCTGCCAAGAAGAGAGCAAGTAGCATGTTTCCCTCTCCTTCTGTCCTCTTGGAGTCAAAATTAGTCACTACATTGATAAGAATTCGAATGTCTTACAATGTTTTTCTCTCCTTTATATTATTATACAAGCTTTTTGTGTGACTTATGCTTTTAGTTCTGCTTGTTTTGCTCTGAATCAGTTTATCCAGGGCTTCCTCAATCTTCTCTGATTTTTTTTCACATGTGCTCTTTACTATGGCATGATAATATTCTAATATATTTATATGCCCCAATGCTTTTTTTCATTGAGTATCAATATCACACTCAGTGAACTGTGAGCTATAAGTTATAAGAGGATTATCAATTTAAAAATGACCCACAATGAGCTGTAATTATTACTTCTTTCAACAGATAGTCAAGAATAGCATTGGGGACACTGTGCCTCACACTAACTTGAGAATGAAGATGAAGACAATTGCAAAGCACAGGAAAGAACTTTCAAAACATTATCAAAATATTTTCTTGGTAGTGTAGACTAGAAACCTAAATTCCAGGCCCATGTCTGTGATAATTAATCAGCAGTGTTATCTTCACCAAATCCTCTTACCTGACTGGGTCTCAGTTGCCTCATCTGTAAAATGGATTTCAGTCTATAAGATCCCTTCTAGTTCTAAAATTGGATGAACCCATTTTAAAAATGTTCTTAAGAATTGAATTTTTTTTTATTTTTTTTTAAAGCAATTGGGGTTAAGTAACTTGCTCAAGGTTACACGGCTAGTCATTATTTATGCATGGGTGCTCATTTTCTGAGGCCGGATCTGATCTCGGGTCATCCCAACTCCGAGGCCGGCGCTCTTAACTCACTGCGCCACCTAGCCGCCCCTTTAGGGCAATTGGGGTTAAGTAACTTGCCCAAGGTTACATGGCTAGGTTTTTGTTTGTGTGGATTAAGTGTCAGAGGCCGGCTTGAACTCAGGTCCTTCTGACTCCAGGGCCGGCGCTCTATTCACTGCGCCACCTAGCCGCCCCAAGAATTGAATTTTTCCAATGAAAGTGGTCATAGTAAATCCTTCCTGCCAAGATTAAATCACATCCCCACCTAGATGTGATGGGAGTTACAAAGAAAAAGCTTAACTGGGGGTTGGGGGGGAGAGAGGGATAGATCTGAGCACTTTACAGTCTGAAGTGGTATAGAACCATCATGCCTTCATTTTAGGGTGCTCTACCCCTGTACTACCAAGATGAAAACCTTTAGTTTCTTGGGAATTTCCTGTTTGGATGAAACAAGTTGCTAGATGGAGTTGAGTATGTAGGAAAAAATCTTGTAGTTTCCTCTTAGTTAAGGATTTAGGGTTTTAATTTAGGGGAGAAATTTGCTAAATTTTCTTGACCTAAGATTATGAGTTGGGGGTTTCTGGTTCTCATTAGAATTCTCTCAGAATTACTTCTTCCAATGAACCCATGTTACCTTTTAAAGGATGGTAGAGAAAGTGAGAGAGAATTACAAAGACAGATGTTGAGGAAATACTGAGAATAGGAGTGCTACTTCTAGTTCAGATATTTGGATAGAGGAAAACATGATGATTGGGAGTGATTTCCAAATTCCTTTCCCACTACTTGCCGTGGGCTGCTACTAGTGACACATTGTTTCTCCTCTTGACTTAAATATACTCCTAAACTAGAGCCCAGCTCCATGCCTAGTTTGCTTTGGGACATATGTAAAGCAGTAGGTTGGGATAAAGAAATTGGTTTTGGATGCTTGAAAAGGAATAGTGAGTTGTGACCCAGAACATCTCATCCCTCATTCTGTAATGCTGAGTTTCATAGTGAAAAGCGCTTTTGGTCTTGTTGGAAAGCACTGACTCCAGAATCAGATGACTGTTTGTAGGGTTCATGATTCAAGATCTTGTATCAAGATGTTTCTTAGGTATTTGGAATGAGAACTGATGCACTGGAAATATATTTTCTAAAGGTAGGATAAGAGTGCAAACTTGGGGGCAGCTAGGTGGTACAGTGAATAAAGCACCAGCTCTGGAGTCAGGAGAACCTGAGTTCAAATCCAGCTTCAGACACTTGACACACTTATTAAAGGTATGACCTTTGGCAAGTCTCAACCCCAATTGCCTTGCCTTCCCCCCTCCAAAAAAAAGAGTTTAAACTGTTTATATTCAACGAAGCTAACATGAGGAATGGTGACATCTTTAAGAATTTGTGTTTTCTTTTACTTTATCAAAGGACAAATGATGTCAACATATATAGATCATGGGATGTGATCTCCGTGTACATCCCACCATTAGTCTCATTTATGCAGACAGATCAGTGTGCAATTATTCAGTGATGACCAGGACTAATTATGAAAATGGTCTAACAGACCAATCAGCCGTGCTGCAGGCCACATTGCCAACCAAAGGCATTATAGATGTGGCCTTTGGTCATGACTTCAGGGTCTGTAGGCATTCCTAGGAAACAGTTTTTATTCTTTCCCCAATTTTTTAAGGCCATGAGTTATAATGAAATCTCTCATAAGCTCGTTTGAATGCCCAGCAAGGAATCACTTGAAACATTCCATTTCATACTAGTATCTTCATTGTCATTCCTGACACTCTTTGCTTTAAATTATTTATGGGCAAATTTTTATAGCTCATTTTATGATCCATAAAGTGGTAGCTACAATTGGTTAAATGTGATGTGAGCCATTTTAGGGATTCTCTTTGTAATCCTTCATAGTTTCCAGCATTCTTTGTGCTATTTTTCTAAACAGTGTTTATCAGGGGCTGGAAGTGGAACTGAAGCGGAAGGCATATATGGCTTACTGGAAGCCCTGGTCTTTTCACACTGTCCATTTCCCATGACATACAAAGGCCACTTGGTTAGATAAAGACAAACCTTTTCAAGTGATCAGTGAGAAACAGACCCTCCCTTGCAGAGTTCTGAATCCTCCCAGCACTGAATTTTCCAGCACTTCAGAAACACCCAGAACAAAAGTACAAACATCTGTTTATAATATTATGATCAGTATAGGGCAACTGAACACCCAGCTTTAATTTGTAAAAGAGAGCCTTGATTTGCTCTCATAGGCAAGTCAAAAAATTGCATTCCACTCCAAAATGTTTAGTGTGAATCCAGACATTTTTCTGATCACTACGGTTTTAGAGAGATAGAGGCTGGCCCTGTGGTTTAATTAGTCTAAGCAGGTTTCACATGAGGAAAGTCTCTCTTACAGTACAGATAGGGACCTTCTCTGTGACTTACAGAGAGCTGCCCAATGAATAGAAAGATTATTGGATCACATAGCCAGTTATTAGTCACAAGTGGTACTTGAACCCAGGTCTTGGCACAAAGACCAGCTCTCCATTCCCTACTCTGAGGAACCTCTGAACAGTAAACAAAATCCAAATTAGTAGTTTCCTTGGATACAGGTCAGAATGGAAATAATTTAAAGTTAATCAATTACATAGTATCTAGAACAATTATAAAAGATGTTTAATCTGGGCATAATAAGCCAAAATGAAGCATATCTCACTTTGTACAATGAACAGCCTCCTGAAAAGCTATAAAAATAAAAGCCTTCTTTTCCATTAAGTTATATTGTAGTTAGAGATACTTTCCCTCCCTTATTTCTCTTTTATCTTCAATGAGCTATGGCTAACAGCACTTTTGGCTCTCCCTCTCTTTCCCTAAGCAGTAAATTATTTATAAACAAACATTTAAGTACTTGGGAGATGGGGGTTGGGGCTACTATTTAAAGCAACCCTATGATAGGATTTTAATACAAGTGAAGGATCTTTTCAGATAAGCCTAGTTTTCCAGTTTGGCTTTTTTTTTTTTTGGAGGTTTCTTTTTCTTTGAGAGGAGGAGGACTGGTCTCTCATTTTCATAAAAAAAGAAGCACACTTGTATGTGGGGATAGAAACCTATCATCATTCATAATTGTATTGTAGGTTTTCACATTGGAAAGAAACAAGATTTCAAAACTGATCATCAATCAGTAAATATGTGTTAAGCATCTCTTATGTGTCAGGAACTGTGCTAAGTACTGGTGATGCAAAGAGAGGCAAAAGACACTGGCTGCCCTTAAGGCACTTACAATCTAATGGGGGAAACAACATGTGAGACAATATATACAAAGTAATAAATAGGAAAATTAAAAGTGAACAGGCACTGGGAGTAAGAGGAGTTAGGAAAGGCTTCCTGTTGAAGGTAGGATTTTAGTTGGGACTTAAAGGAAGCCCTGGAGGTCAGTAGTCTGAGAGGAGGAGGCGGAGTATTCCAGGAATGGGGTATAGCCAGAGAGAATGAGATCAAGTGTCTTGTCTGTGGAACAGCCTGGAAGCCAGTGTCACTGCATCAAAAACAACAGACTCTCAAGTGAATTAAATATAAATAATCAATTTAACAGCAAAAAAGTTTCATCTTAGTTGTTTAGATAATGTCCTTCACTTAACCCAATACAAATTTAATTCACAAAAATAGGATTACTTGTATTTGATTGAATCTTTGAGTCATTGTTTGTATGACTGTCCTAGGATCATCATGATTTAGTCCTAGAACAGATGTCATTTAATCCAACTCTCTTTTTTTTTTATAGAAAAGAAAAGTGAGACTCAGAGAAGGGAAGCAATTAAAGTCACTAAAGCAATTAAAGTAGGTGGCATTGAATCCTAGGCTTTCTGCTTCCAAATACAGACATCTTTCCTATCTTCTAGTTAAACATAGGTTTGGAATGGACTTCCAGAGATTACTTAATCCATTGTCCTACTGACAGCATATTCTAAAAGGTTAGGCATCTGCTACCATTTTTCATAATCTTTAAAAAGTTATTTTTTGTATAAATTTGCAATTTGGAGGAAAGATGTAAAATCAGTTGGGACCAAAATGGATCAACATATTCAGGTTATGAATTCTAATCTAATTTCACAACTAGAAACTTCCAGGTCATTGTCAAAAATTAGATGATACTGACTTCCTAGAATAAGCATCATTTTATTTTCTATGAAAGAAAATATTATAGATGAAAAGAATGGGTTGTTATTTATTTATTATTGTTATTGTTATTATTATTATTTGCCAGCAGGGTGATGGCAATACTTCATGGCAGAAATATTTTACTTGTGAATTGGAGCATAATTAGCTTTAATATAATTTGGTAAGATATCAAAACTTATTACTATGCTTTTCAAGTCTTAGAAATTTGGTGCCTACTTTTAATCAACAGTGGAAGTGAATGCCTTTTAAAAAAATAAAACAAGGTAGGGAGTTAGGGGTATAGGGAGGAGAGAAGCTTAAAGCACTAAGAACATTGATTTAATAAAATCTTTGCTCTTAGTAGAGCATTTTATCTGTTGAATATAGAAAATGCCTTACTTATTATGTAAGAAATGTATCTGAAAAATTCATGCCCTCCCTTCAAAAGAGTTAGACATGCAATTTATCATGGTTTTCTAAGATCTGGACCAGAAACCAATCAGGAATAGAATAAGTTAAGTGGTCTAAATAGAAGAGGTAACTATGCTCAACTCCACTGATATACACACTTCTTTCTTTCTCTCTCCCTCTTTTTCTCCCTCCCTCTCTCCTTGACTCCCTCTTCCTCCTCCTCCTCCTGCTCCTCCTCCTTCTTCTCCTCCTCCTCTTCCTTCTCCTCCTCCTCCTCCTCCTCCTCTTCCTCCTCCTCCTCTCCATCTTGCTTTCCCTTTCTGCTTATACTTGCAAAGAGGTAGTTTGAGATGGAGTGGATGGAGATTTGGGTTCACATTCAACCTTTGACATTTACTAACTTTGGAATCAGACAACTTAACTTCTCCTTGTCTCAGAAAGATTAATAAAACTTACTTATTTTTTACCTAGATAAATTGTAAAATCCCAGATTTTTTTAGTATACTGCTATCATATATACTTCCATAATAAACAATGATAAAAGTTTTGACAGGACAATAAAAAATGTTTTGTTTATCTCTGATTCTGCCTAAAAGTTTAAGGTCAGGAGTACATGCCTATAAAAGCCTTCCTTACCAAAATGAAAGAGATAGAAACCAGATGATTTGGGCTTGAAAGCAAGCATAATGTCATTTGTGAATTGGGATCTTATATTAGGTCCTACAAGAAGTTATTTTCTTCCTACTACTACTTTATTAACACTACTGGGAGCAATCCATACCTGCTGGGTATCAACCACATCCAGTTTCTAGAAATCAACCATAGGAATAGAACAAGGAAGAACAACTCTAACAACAGCAGCAGCAACAACAACAACAACAACAACAACAAAACCCACAAACAAAACTCTTCTCTAGTTTGAGAGTAAACAGATGCACAAACTGCCCTATGTATTTTTTTCCACTGTGTAGGAAATGCCAATATTAAATATTCTGTAACCTAACACAGCTTGAACTAGGGATAACAGGAATGGTTAAATGATGGCACATAACCCAGACCTAGAAGTCAGGTGGCCTGGGCCTGCCACTAACTTGTTTGGGGTTAATTTGATTCTCTGAGCCTCAGTTTCCCTATGTGTATAATAAACAGATGGGACAAGATGGGTTCTAAGTCGTATTTTCAACATAATGTTCTCTGACCTGTGAAGAAATTATGGCAAGCACTGGAGAGGAAAAGTATACTTGATTTCCTTAGGAGTCACTTTACTCTTAGATAATCCAATTCCAAAAGTTTAAACAAATTTACACTCTTTCCATTGTTTAAAAAACAAGCTGAATGCCTTCCTTTCATTATAATTCTGCTGCTTCTAGCAATTCACCAGTGGAATCCATCTCGAGGTAGCAGATACACAATGCAACATATGCTTTGGCGAATCTAATAATCTCTTGAACTCCTTAGCTGCTAGGTTGGTAATCTACATAGCTGCAACAGTGAACTTTATAAAATTTGGAGCCTCATGAATCAGAAGGGAAAAACAAAAGTGGACAGTTTTAACAATGATGGATGAGTTGCTGGAGAGTAAAATTAAATGGTTGATAATAATTGTGGTAGCTCACAAAGACTGATGTTATTTACAAAAGCTCCATTTTGCATGTAATCAGATGTCTATTCCCATGAGCTGGGTCATAATTCATATTCCACTTTAATGTGCATGGAAAATGTGCTTCTCTCTGTATATGTATTATTTTTAGGATGTTATGTTTCCTTGGTGCATACACAATGAGCCTGAAATCCTTTAGGAATGTGTTTAATTTGAAAGTTTTATCCTCTGGGTCTGGTTAATTCAAATACAAGGCTAGGAACATTACAGTGGTGCCTGAAAGAATGTAGGGATGGCAAATTATCCACACAAAAGCAACCCCGGACCAGTGTTTCTGTGACTCATTTAGAGAAAGGTAGAGAGGGTTTTTGAAGTTCTTTTTCATCTATTCATTTAATTTCTGCATTAATTCTTCATCTTAATAAGCACAATTTATAACTAGAACAGTTTCCGCTTCTTCTAAACCCAGAGCGGTCTCTGGTGGCTCTCCTGAATTAAAACGGTCAGCTCTGGGTACCAGAGACTCTTTTGTCTTGAGTCGAATATCGAGCAGCCAGAGTCGAGTGGGTTCCCATACATTCTCCTCTGGCTTGCTGCCTTTGTTGCAAAGGAAGTCCAGGCAGGGTTTTGTTTTGTTTTTTTTTTTTTAAACATTTAGAAGTTAGGGCGAAAGAGTCACTGGAACCTTGGCAAATAGACTTTTTCTTCATTCGAATGACTCCAAGAACTCCACCTGCTGTAACAAACAGAGCTTTTCTCGGCCACCTCTGAGAAGTAGGGCTCGAGTTTTGTCTTTCAAGAACAGTTGTGGCCATGGAGTTGGGTTATGTAGACTGCCAGGGAGAATGACTAGCTCTCCAGGCAAGCAGTGGCACCATGCTGCGGAAGAAGAGGCGGTCCGGATACTCCCTGGGAGAGAAACTTTACAAAAGCCCAGGCGTAACAATACCTGGCTTTTTACAAATGAGCAAGTTCAACGTCAGAGATGCTTTAGATAGAATAGCTGGAACTGTGTGTGTGTATGTGTGATGACAGAAATTTAGGAACTAGAAAGTGATGAAGGCACGTCACTAGAAATCAATCTGTTTTTATCAAGTACCGCTGTTGTTCATGGGAATATTTCAGTAACCTTAGAGGCTTTATCTAGGTCTTAATAGATGAAGAGGGTTGTTGCAAAGAAAAGGTGGGACAGGAATGACATATTGTAAGTTCTTCGCAGCAGTAGAGAAGATAACATTTGGAATAAATAGGTTACTCCCCATAGAATTTTGGGAGATCAGGTTAGCAAATCACCAGTGAAGAAGGGTTGTCCTTAGGGAAAGGAAATGGATCAAGGTAGATTTGACACTCTCATTGTGGCACATTCTAAAGGATTAAATTGCCTGCTTTCACCCTTTGAATGCCAGGGACAAATAATCTACCTACTGATAAAGAGAAAATAAGTTAAATCTACTGTCAATCAAAACGGAGAGATTTATAACCTGAGAGAAATCAGTTTCCTCATCTGTAAAAGGAGGAATTTGGAATAAAAGATATCTGAGATCCCTTTCAGTTCTAAAACTGTGATTTAATATCTCTGTTTTGCATTTAAATATGGATTTGTCTTTCAAGGCTGGTTTTGTTTGTTTGCTTTCTAGAAATAAGTGAATTTACCTAGGGAAAAAAAAGAGTGTAAACTTTGTAACGACACTTAGACAAGAAAAACAATATATCAGGTGTGTAACTTCAGAATGACAGAATGTTAGAGCTAGAAGGTAGCTAGAGATTTGGGATCATCTCTACATGAGCCACTGAAGTGGTTTCCTAAAGCATAAGGTTGCCATTTCTCTACCCTAAAATGTATATTCAATTGACTCTCTATTGTTCTCAGAATAAAATATAAATTCTTTTAAACTTCTTTTGGCCTTTAAGGTCCTTTACTACTTGATCCCAACCTACCTTTCCAGCTGTATACATTATTCCCTTCCCACACTCTACAATTCAGACAAACTGATCTCACTATTGCCCATATGCTTTATTCCAAATCCCACCTCCATGCCTCTGCACTGGTTGTGCCATTTGCCAGGAATTCACTCCCTTCTCAACACTGCTTCTTTGCAGCCCTTCTTTCCCATAACACTTGGCTCAGCACTAACTTCTGCATGAAATCTTTCCTAATCTCCATCTCTTAGGGTCCTCACTCCCCAAATTACCTTTTTAAAAAATTGGTTTCATATGTATATGTTCTCACCTCTGTTAGGAAGCAAGTTCCCTGACTGTAGACTCTTTCATTTTTTCCTTTTAATCTCCAACAAATAGCACAGTGCCTAGCACATAGTAGGCATTTAATTAACTTGTTGATTGATTGATCTAGTCCAACTCTCTTCCCCTCTTCCATTTCATAGATAAGTAAACTGATAATCAGAGAAAGGAAGTCACTCTGCTAGTAAGAGGCAGAACTGGTGAAGCTGACCCCATCTCCAACACCTTGTAGTTCCACAGAAATCACTATTTTGGCTGGGCCATTGAATACTCGTTATTGCAGTATCACTGGTGCTCTTTTAAAAAGGCTCCCCTCATGTGAATGTAAACATACTCAGCAAACTTGGAAGTCCAGGTGAGTTTTCACACACAAATTGAAATTGATAATTGAGATAATCACTGAATAAGACAGGTTAGCAAACAGCTTTCTTGCTGAACTATTTTAGGGACCTGAGGGTGTTTGGAATCTTAGAATGCCCTCTAGCCCAGTTCCTCTGTTAATTATTTTGTTCTCCATTTGTATGATAGTGAAAGCATTTCTGTGATTGTTTGGTGTTATGACCCTGGCTTTAATGGTGGAAATACAGAATCATGGATTTAATATTTTACCAGATAGCATAGATTTAATGTTTTACCAGGATCCACAAAATTCAGAACAGAGTCCAATTTTATTGACTCACAGCTCAAAGCTCTATTCTTTATTTAGGCTTTCATTCTGTTACAAAAGTACATCCGGTGGGCATTTAGAATCTTTACAGTCTTTGAAGTAGATGTCTTATCATTATCAGGAGCAGGACCATAAACTTACAAAACTCTTTGAGGTTTGCAACATACTTTTCTCACAATGCCTTGAGGTAAGCAGTGTACATAGAGTATCCCCATTTTTACAATTGAGGAAACTGAGACAGAGAGCAGTGAAATGATTTGTTCAGGGTTACACAGCTAGTACATAATTGGAGTCAAGACTAGAATTGGGAACTCCTAAGTCTAGGTCTCATTCCCTTTCTTTTAAAACATGCTTCTTTGAATTAAGTTTTTGTGGAATCATCCACAATAGAAAACAGGATTAAGTCAGCAAACATTGTTTTTAAGCATTGTGCTGTTCTATACATTGAAAGAGGAACAAGGATTAAACAGATGTAGATGGTGGAAAAGGCTCTGGAGTCCCAGAACCTGGGTTCAGATCCTACCTCTGAAGCTTATTGCCTCTAGGACCCTCAACAAATCACTTAACCTGTGTGCCTTAATTTCCTCATTTATAAAGTGAGGATTTTGGACTAGATAAAACCTAGGATCCCACCAGCTCTGAATCTATGGTCCCAGGAGCCACAGAGAATAGGAGAAATCTTTACATTGCATGGAGGAATATTCTCTCTTCTAACTTCCCCAGCCTCATCCCTTTGGTTGCTCTTACCCTGTTAAAGAACCTCACCTAATTTGAAATCATATCACCTGATATTTATATAGGGCTTTGGATTTTTCCAAAACATTTTCACAGTTCATTTGATCTTTACATCCAGCATTTACAAATGTTGTTGTTGAATCATTTCAATTGTGCCTGACCCTTCATGACTCCATTTGGATTTTTCTTGGCCAAGATACCAGAGTGCTTTGCCATTTCCTTCTACAGCTCCTTTTACAGTAGAAGAAACTGAGGCAAACAGGGTGAAGTGACTTGCCCAGGGTCACACAGCTAATAAGTATCTAAGGCTAGATTTGAACTTGGGAAGATGAGTCTTCCTGACTCTGGGCCTAGAGTTCTATGTACTGTACCACCTAGTTGCCCTATTTTGCAATTAGAAATTTGCAAATAGCTGAGCAGGTATTATTAAATCTCTTAGATAGATGAAAAAGAATTGAAGCCTAGAAAAATGAAATTCATAGGTTTTTATTGGTTTGATCTGAAAAAGATATTAAAGGCCGTTGGTGAATACAGCCCTATCCTTTCTAACTGATCTCAATGGAACTGAGGCCCAGAGAGGTTATCCAACTTATTCAAGATCACACAGCTGGTAGTTGTGAGAATAGGGTTCAAAGCCAGTTCCACCATTTTCTATCTGCTTGGAAAAATTATATATCTAGTTATGACTAGAAGCCAGATCTCTTACCTTCTAGCCCAGTGTCAAATAGACTAATACAGAAATTCATTCTAAATGAATTAACAGTCTAAATTATGTACACATTATAAGGACATATAATTTTATTACTTTCTAGTACACAGAGTAATAAACTTCCTTCCAATCTCAGCTAAAACCCCCACTTTCAACAGAAAGCCTTTCCTTTTCCTCTTAATTCTAGTGCTTTCCCTCTATTAATTATTTCCAATTTATCCTGTAGCATAGCTCATTTGTACATGTTATTTGCATATTGTGTCCCCATTAGACTACTAGCTTCATGAGATCTGGGATCTATTTTTTGCCTTTCTTTGAAACCCCACCACTTAGCACCATGCATGACACATAGTAGGCTCTTCATAAATGTTCATTGACTGACTGATTGTGATTTTATCATGCTTAGTACAAGGCCTGGCACCTGGTATGTCTTACTCTTACTTACTAGTGCTTACTGACTAACTGACTCACCTATAATTTCATAATGAACTAGGCTCAAAAAGTATTACTTAGTAGAGGAACTCAAGGAACCAGCTGTCCTCTAATAATAGACAAATTATATTCGTAAATTGTACTCTTAAGTCTAGTGTGAATGTGAATCATAGGCCATAAAGATCATAACATTTTAGAGCTGGAAGTTAATTTAAGAAATGAACTAGGCCAACTCTCACATTTTATAGGTGAGGAAACTGAGGCCTGGTGCTTTTAAAGTGTTTGGAATAAAAACAAACCAAAAAACAGTTTCCTTAAAGAGGTCAGACATACATTCTGCAATCTTGCTTAATATATTCATTTACTCATCTAACCTGCCACGTAGCCCTCTCCACCAATCGATAAAACTAAGCCTCCTCCTAGCCCCTATCCAAATGATCAAAAGTGAAAATTAGGAAAATCTGAATTAATAAGGTTTTACTGTAACATCCTAATTATGAAGGAATGAGCATGTGTTTGTCTCTGGGAAGGTTAGAAATGGAAATAAATGCAAAAATATGCTTTTTCTGGCAAGTCATCATTTTCAGTGCCGAGACTGGAAGCATACGACAGCTTTGTTTTGATTTTTTGTTGTGGTTGGATTTTTTGCTTTCTGGTTTTTGCTCGAAAGAAGCTCTCATCCCATCCCCCTCCTCTCCCGTCCCCTGAAATAACTGTATAAGATATTTCTTTCAAGTGCCTAGCTTTGCAGAAGGAAGAGGGGGAAAAGAACTGGGTTGGGGTTTTTTTTTTTGTTATTTTTTTGTTGTTGTTTTTTTAAGATTGTATACTGGGATTTCTAGTCTCAATTTGTGTTGCTGAGACTTTGGAGTCAAGTTTATATATAGTTTTTGATGTAGGACCTAATTAGGCACTCTGCACATCTTAATACTTTCTGCTACATCTGCATTAAAGATAACATTGCATACATTTGCATCCCATTTACATTAAAAAGTTAGCCATGCTGTGTGTGATAATCATTTTAACCAAGTACCATTGACAGCAAATGTTATGAATAAGCACATAAAAATCTATGTCTACACAATGCATGGCCGTCGTTCTCACACTTTTGGAAAAATAGATTTTTGTATTGCAGGCTTATTCTTACAGAGCCATTGAGATTAATCCTACAAATAAACAAATCCACAAGAGGCAGAAAGGTCTCAATTTACATCATACACTCTAAGTGGGTGAGAAGCCCTCCAATGATGGATCTTAAAGCTCTTTGTGATAAGCACTGGAATAGTAGAATAAGTTTATCCTTTTTGTTAGTTTGGAGAATTCTATTCCTAGAAAAGGACATGGGTGGATGGGCTTTCATTGATTCATTCATATATATTACAGCTTGCATAGATGGACAAAACACATTTCCAGCTCCCCTAGAAGTGAGAAAGTGGATGATTCAGCACCTTGAGACCTTAGGTTTACTTTCAAATGTAACCTCTGTGGAATCATAGACTTTTAACTCTGGAAGAAACTTTAGAGACCAAAACTAATTTTCTCATTTGACAGCAAAGCACCACAGAGATGAAATGACTTGCCCAAGGTCACGGAACTAGTTTGTGGCAGCCAGTTAGCCAGTCAATAAGACATTGTACTGTCCTAGACACATGGAATGCAAAGAAAGGCAAAAACATAATCACTCCCATCCAGGAGCTCACAGTTCAATGAGAGAGATACATGCAAACAGTTATGCATAAACAAGATACAGACAGGCTAAATTGGAGATAATTTCAAAAGGAAGGAATTAGCATTAAGGAGCATTGAGGATGGCATGACACACACACATATAATTTGCACATTAGCATATATGGTATGGGGAACATACTTGAATCTTTCATCCTTGAATCATGTCTCAAGGTCTTTAGGATTTACAAAAAAGACCATTGACCTCAGAATCAAAAGATATAGGGTTAAGTCCAGAATCTGAGCTACCTGACTTTGGACAAATCAACTCCTCTCTCTGCTCCTTGGTTTTCTCATCTGAAAAATGGGGACAATAATGTTTAAATACCCTAACTCATATGATTGGTGTGAAAGAATAGCTTAACCTTTAAAATGCCACATCACTATGAATTCTTCTCTTTATATATAGTTGCACACATATTGAAGGCATAGGCAATTAAAATAAATCTCTTCTACTGCTGCTAATAATAACTATACATAAATGTAGCACTTCAAAGTTCATAGTTAATATGTGTGTATATGAATATGTGTGTGTATATACATACATATATACATATATATATATGTTAAACTCTTACTATGTTTCAGGCAGCATTCCAACCACTAATGATATAGATACAGAAGTGAAATAATCCTTGTTTTCCAGGAAGAGCTTGAAAACATTATATAGATGCACATACAAGATATTGTACGTTACAAGACTTGTACAAATCATATATATGCACACATAAGATGTAAATAAGATATGTGTGAATCATGCATATGTACAAGAAAGTATAAATAAGACATGTACAAATCATATATACACATATTAAAATACATACAAGTATAAACAAGTATATATATGCACATACATAAGCAAGACATAAAAGCATATGTATATACACCACATATACATACAGGATATAAAAAGACATGAATTACACACATGTACACAATACAAACAAGGTTTAAGCACATGTACAAATCATATATGTACATGCATATGTACCAGTATAAATAAGATATGGACAAGTCATATATGTGTGTATATATACATATATATACATACACATACAAGTACTCGTACATACAAGACATAAACAAGACACATAAAAATTATATACACATACACAAGATACAAATAGGACATATACAAATCAAATACAAAGCAAATTTGAAAGAAAAAGGCACCTGCAGCTGGGAGGAAGAATGGGCCAGGAAAGGCCTCCCACATTCATTGTTACAAGATCACCTCTGAGTTACTCCTAAGGTAATGTCCCCATTTCACAGAGGAGCAAACTAAGGCCCAGAGACTAAAGTCAGTTGGCTTTAGTTATTAATACACAATAGAATCAATATTTATACCTGTCACCTGATTCTAAGGCTTATAAATATAACCTAATCCTAGGAGATATTTTCTAGTGATCTAAAATTAAATAAATTCCTAGTTTTTATTATTTCATTTTCCTTATTCTCTTAGAAGAAGGCTATTTAAGGTTTCAGAATAATAGTGTTCTGTCTTTTGGGGGCCTTGCCCTTTCTTACATGTAACTGGAGAAAGATGAAAAGATAACATTGTGATAGTCTTGTTCTGTGTTTGAATGTGGCTGAAAACATCAGTACAATAACGTTCTCCTGAAAGACACACACGCTTTCTCTATTCTCCTCTTTGCTTTTTGTGCCCATCTGTGATTTATTTTGGCTCATGCACTGCCATCATTGAATGTATTTGAGCTACAATGGACTACCAGAGTGTAGACTTTCTATGCTACATTCTGGCCTAGGGCTTTAGTTGTGTTTGGATGTACACTTCGCCCCCAGAACAGGGATTCTCCAGTTTAAGGCAAAGGGCAATTATTAAGTGGCTGCTATTTACAAAACTGGGGTAGCTAGTTGGCACTGTAGATCGATCACCAGGTCTAAAGTCAGGAAGACTTATCTTCCTGAGTTCAAATTTCACCTCAGACACTTACTAGCTGTGTGACCCTGGGCAAGTCACTTAACCCTGTTTGCCTCAGTTTCCACACCAGTAAAATGAACTGAAGAAGGAAATGGCAAACTACCCCAGTATCTTTGCCAAGAAAACTCCAAATGGGGTCACAAAGAGTTGGACGTGGCTGAAACAAATGAATGACAACACCATGTGCAAAAACACTGTGTTAGGAATTGTAGGGAAGCATAAAAATAGAAAGGCAGGATGACATGGCCAGGAAGACATTGGAATTGAATTCAAGAAGATATGGGTTCAAGTACTGCCTCAGGAATTACTTGTTAAATGACCCTGGGCAAGTCACTTGACCTTTTTATTTCTCCATTTCCTTATTTGTAAAACTGAAAAGAAAAGCCCTACTTTCCATGACTTGCTAAGGTCACAGCTATATATCTATGATCCTATAATAACACAGTTTTTGCTCTCGGGGGTTTAAGATCCAATAGGAGGATTAAAGCTGAATCCAAACTTCACAGAACAAAACGTTTGGATTCAAAGGGCTGCACTTGAGGACCTAGAGGGCCACATGTGGCCTTGAGGCCACCGGTTCTCCACCTCCGCTGGCCTAGATTCATGTAAATCTTCCACAGAATCCAACAAACATTAAACACCTACTGTGTACAAGATAAGAGGCAATATGATCTGGTACAGTGGTTCTCAAACTTTTTGGTCTCAGGACCCCTTTACATTCATATCATATTTACATTCTTAAAAATTATTGAAGATATTTTGGTTTTGTGTATTATGTATATTAGTATTTACCATATTAGAAACTAGAATGTCTTAATATTATTACAAAAATCATTTCATCTCATGGACCCCAGAAGAGGTCTCCAGCCAGGGGGCTATACCTTTGAGACCCACCCTGGCCTACTATACATAGTACCAGCCTTGCAATAAGGAAGTCCTATATTCAAATTTTGCTTCTAACACATATCAGCTGTCCAAATATGCAAGTCACTTTATTTCTCATAATAGTCAGTTAAAATTTACTAAGTACCTACTCTGTGCCGGGTTCTATGCTAAGCTGTTGGAACGCAAAGAAAATGCAAAAAATACAAAAAAATTTGCAAAAAGACAACCAGTTTGGGAGTTTCTTATGTTAATGAAATCACACACACACACACACACACACACACACACACACACACACACACACACACACAGTGCAAGGCCCTCTGCTAGACCTGAGAATACAAACACTAATAATATATTTGTTTCCTGCCATGTTGTTCAACATTAGATGTCACTTACCTTAAGTAACTCCAATTAAAAAAAATTCAAATTTGAAAAAAAAAACAGACAAATTTAGGTGGTAATGATTTGCTTTTATTACTGCTATTTCAACAAAGGGATTTACCTCTTTATTCCTTTACACAGAGAGCTTCTCCTGGGGGCATTTAAAATATCATTTGATTTAAAGAGCCTACATATACACTAAGCTTTTAAAAAACACATCTGTTCCATGAGGCTGGATGGGCTCATAGAAACATGAAGGTTTTGAAAGCTCCCACATCACTGGACCATTAATGGTGGTCAGAGGCTTAGGGAGTTGGCCTCTCCCCTCCACCTTCAAAAATTGCCATATGGCTACCATGACTATTTTCTGAAACCAAAAGCAGGACATGTGACCCAACAAAGGCTATTCCCTTCACAAAGCCTTATTAAACATACATTTTCTTGACTTGAAATCGGACTAGCTCAGAAAATCCAGGATATGTAATCACTGCACACATGGACTATGTTTATTTGCTACATTAATGCAAGCTGAAATCCATTTTGGTTAGAGAGTTTTAGTATTTCAATATACCCATTTAATGGATCAGAATGAAGAATCACACACATGCATACTACTAGGTGGTGCAGTGTTCTGGAATCAAGAACACCTGAGTTCAAATCTGGCCTCAGACACTAGCTATGTGATCCTGGGCAAGTCACCTTACCCTATTTACCTCAGTTTCCTCATCTGTAAAATAAGATGGAGAAGGAAATAGCAAATCACTCCAGTATCTTTGCCAAGAAAACCCCAAAATGGGTCACAAAGAGTCAGACACAACTAAAAAAATGACAAAATAATAATAAAATATATAGGTATGTGTGTGTGTATATGTTTACATACACACATCCCATTCATTTACATCTTTATGCTAGTTATGTTACTTGAAGGGATTTCACAAAAGAATTAAACCAACAAGTACGACACTTGACCTTTTATTATGTCCACTTTAGATCTACAAGGAAACACTTGGGGACAGAGGAATGGGGAACCAAAGACAATAAGGGAAAAATATACCAGCTTAATCCTGGGCACTGAAACTGGTCTTTAGACCACAGGAGGATAAGACAGGGGAAGACTCCATGATAGCTATTTGGGGAAGCTGCCCTCATATGAAGCACACTTAGCCCCATGTAAGCTCTCCTTCAGGCCTGGTTACAATCACCTCCATGCCAGGGCAGATGACTGAAATAGTCAAAGCTCAGAGGTTTGTTGGTCTGGGGTAGATTCTTCCTCAGATGAGTTTGGTTGTGTGATGTCATATTGATATGACATTACCCAATACCCTAATTCAGAACCTCAGCCACTCTTGCCAGGACTGTTACAATGCCTTCCTGATTGGTCTTGCTGCCTACAGCCTCTCCCTTGTCCAATCCCTCCTTCATACAACTACTGCCCATTAGATAGTCCTAAAACACAGGTCTCACCAGGTCACTTCCAGCTCCAGCTTGACTTCCTGGGCTCTCTCCTTCAGACACTCCCCACCCAGTCCAGCCAGACTGGCCAGTTTACTGTTCTTCATACAGGACTTTCCATGTCCCATCTCCATACCTTTGCACAGGTTAAACCCAAGGACAGGAACGCACTCCCTCCTTACCTCTGTCTTCCAGAATCCCTAGATTCCTTCAAAGCCCCCTTCCCATGCTGCCTCCTACACACATTCAGATGCAAGTGCCCTCCCAGAAATTGCTTTGCATACATTTTTTATTTTGTTTTTTCTCTGTGTCTTCTCTTCCTCTAAAAAGGATGCAAGCTTCTAGAGGTTAGGAACTATAGAGAGGCAGCTTAGCTTGATGGATAGAGTGCAGGACTTAGAGTCAGGAAGGCCTAAATTGAAATCCTGCCTCAGACACTTACTAACTCAAACACTTAATATTTACCTTGGGCAAATGACTTAACCTCTTTCAGCCTCAGTCTTTTCATCTGTAAAATGGGATAGTTCTAGTACCTCCCTCATAGACTTTCTGTAAGGATCTGATGAAATACACACACATATGTTTGTGTATGTATATATGTGTGCCTATATATGTGTGTGTATACACATATACATATCTTTACAAAACCTTAAAGTAATATATAAATAGTAACTGTCATTATTACAGTTTTTGTCTTTTATTCTCCAGTGTCTAGCACAGTGCCTGGGAAATAGTAGGCACTTAATAAATGCTTTTTAAACTGAATTAAATTATGGGTAGAGAGATTGTAAGTGGCAATAATAATAGCATTTATATAGCATTTTAAAGTTTGCAAATATGATTTCATCTTATTCTCCTAACAACTCTGGGAGGTGGGTATTATTAGTATGCCAATTTTATAGGAAACTGAGGGTGAGCAACCCTGCCCAGGATCAAACAGCTAGTAAGCATCTAAAATCTCATTGGACCTCAGGTCCAATGCTCTGTGCATTTTGCTCTCTAGCTTTTTAGCTGAATGATATCATAGATTGCTAACATGGAGCATGGATATTATCAGAAAAGGGTCACACCAAGTACCTAGAAAAGGCAGCCTGTTTGAGGGAGGCTTCTGGGTCTCAGAGAGGGCTTATTCATATATTTGCTTATTTCTCTTGGCTTATATATTTACTCATTCATTTGTTCATTCATTAATTTCTTTTGGTCATTTAATTATTTATTCATTCATCTATTTGTCTATGCTTGATATTTATCTATTAATTGATATTGTTATGGTGTCACCAAAACACAGGGAGAGAATTCTTGTTGTAGAATATGATATAGATGGTATAGATGAAATTATTAGTGTAATGGAATCATAGTTAGAAGGGACTTTAGATTTCCACCCAATTTAATCCCCTCATTTTAGAGAGAAAAACTTTGAAATCCAGGGACATTAAGTGACTTGTCCAAAGCCACTAGCCTAGTTTGGGGCAGAGTTGGGATGAGAGGTCTCCTGACTGTATCATTGGGAACTTGGTGATTCTCGGGAAGAGTCCCTGTTCATAATTGACCATGTGGATAGTAACACTGAACGGTATTCTTGTCAGCGCCATGAACTGCTTTCTCTACAATCTGCAGTCATGTAGTTTTCTCTACTCTTTTGTTTAAACCAATTAAAAGTATCCTCCCCCAAACAAAAACAGAATACAAACAGAATCACCGATATAATTTCATTTTCATAGCTTGGATTTGGATCTGATCTTCATATTTTGATGTATAAGAGTAACTTTGTTGTTTCATTTAATATATATGTGTATGTGTATACCTCTATCAATAGCAATTTCAATTTTGCTGTTCTTGCTGTAGGTTGTTCAACTCATTTCAAAATGCTTTTTTAAAAATCAGCTACAATTGGGAATTCTCACCAAATCCTTAGATTAAAATAAAACCTGCCATTGGATAATTTTTTTTTTGTTTTCTTATGATTGAGATCTGGCTCAGGATCTCATGCCCTAACACCATGAGTTAAGTTTTTCAAGGTAGAAAATTCTACTTAAATATTTACTGATAGACTAATTCTCTTGATGGTAGTAATTAATGAGGTGCTTATATCTTATTTTATGGTAGTTTAACAAGCTGCAGGCTAGTCGCATATCGATTCTGTGCTTGTCATAAATGATGAGAATTTAATACACTGTAGGGAAGTGCAGAAAAGAGAGAATACAAAATGAAGGTTTTAGTTGATGACCATTTTCGGCTTTAAATAATCTCAGAAGAAATAAATGATCTCAAACAACTGAACTCAGATCTATGACCTCTCTCTAGACTAGGCAAAGCTGCTGCTGGTTTGATTTGGTTTGGTCGGGTTTTTTAGCTCCTTGGATTAATTTTTTTTGGAGTTGTGTCTCATTCTTTATTATCTATTGGTCTTTTCACTTAATTGGTTTGGTCAACACTAATACTGTGAAGCAGAAAACTGGTGATCCACCGAAATTCTTGAACATTCACCTCATTGAGGTGAAAGTATTTTATGACTTGAAATAGTTGAACAATTGATTCAGATTCTGTACTTGGAATATAATGACCTGTTTGAAGGCCTGTGTTTTGCCTTACCCACCCCAGAAGATGAGGCCTGCAGAAAACAACACAAATTTTTCGGGGAATAAAAACAAAGTGACCCCAAGAACTCAAAATTAAATAATATATTCAGAATTTTAAAACAGCTAGGCTGTGCAGTATATAGGGAGTTGGACCTGAAGTCAGAAAGAATCCAGTCCAAATCCTACATTAGATACTTAATACCTACGTGACCCTGGACAAGTCACTTAACCTATGACTGCCTCAGTTCCCTCATCTGTAAAATGGGTATAATAATAATACCTTCCTCTCAGGGTTTTTGTGTGGATAAAAAGGAAATAATATTTGTAAAGTGCTTTGCAAACATAAAAGCACTACATAAATATTAGATATTATCATCATCAGTAAATACATTCACAAATATAAGGTGGTACTACAGTATGGTAGAGAGTACAGTATGGCAGGAAAAGATGAATGGGTCATAATTGGGCCATGATCTAAACATGAACAAGCATTATAACCTTGTTCTTTTAAAAACAGACATGAAAATTAAATGGCATTTAGGGGCTAAGTCAGAGCACACTGACCCCTATCTAGACTGATTAAAATTCATGAACCATGATATAGTTAAGGGAGATTTGAGGTGGGGTTTGGAATGGAAGTATTCCATTGGAAGGAAGTTTCAGGAGTTAGGATTGTTCAGCATGAAGAAAAGGCTAAAGGGTGGTAAGCTATTTGTCTTTAGACTTTTGAAGGAGGCAAACCCTTGGTTATCCTTGTCCTCAGAAGCCCAAACAAGGGCCTAATTATAGCAAGAAGGAGTGTGTTTGGAAATAAAGAACTGGCTACCTTGGGAGCAGCCCTATACATAGGACAAAGGATTCAAGCCCTACTAAAATACATCCCATATAAAAATAGCTCCCCTCTTGGCCTGCAGCTTTGTTTAAAGTTACTCCCATCCCTATTTGTAGTTTCTCTCTCTCTCTCTCTCTCTCTCTCTCTCTCTCTCTCTCTCTCTTTCTCTCTTTCTCTCTTTCTCTCTTTCTCTCTCTGTCTGCTGAAAACATTTTTTTTTCACCTGAGAGGCATAGTTTCTCTGATTAGATTACTAACATTCTTTTGCATATAGGAGGACCCATAAAGGAATGGGACTGGGGCAAATCAGTTCTACTGGAGAAAAAGATGGTAGAAAAAGATTAAAGGTCATCTGAGGTCAGAGCAGACCACCAGAGAACATAAAAGTATATACTGAGTGAGAGAATAATAATGCGACAGAGGAAGTATTGAAGGAGGAAGAATTATAATTACTATTAACTATTACCTGGCATAAGTTACCTAGGGATTGTTTCATTTTTGTCTTTGTACTCTCAGTGCCTGGTATTGTGTCTGATACATTAATAGACCCTTAATAAATACTTACTATTTGATTGATTGCAAAACACTTTAGGTACATTATCTCACTTGATCAAAGATAAATGTTGCCCAGTGCCAGGGATATGCTGGCAAATGTTTAACAACCAGCTCTCAGCACACTTTTAAGTTTTAATCTGTGTTATTAGCATGTTTTTCATCACTTTCTTAAGTATAGACAATCAACAAAATAAGAAATCAAGCTCTGATTTGTAGCACTTGCCGATTTCTGAGGTATAAATGCTCACACTGAAGATTTAATAATCTCTCATCATCCATTGGAGCCCACTTCAGCAACACCCCCTGCCCAGTTCACAGTGTGAATGAAAACCACCCCAGGCTTTCTTGAAGTTGTGGAAAATTAAACTGGAAGCATTAACATTTCACTGTCTTTGAAGAAAGAAGGGAAATGGGACTGGATGACTTACTGGAATCCTTACCATAACCATTTTCTCACTCTGAATACCAGTGCAAATGGAGGATATCTATGAAGGCAGTTTTCCTGTATGGAGTAGATCATTTCCACATAGGTTTAATGGGATGAGCTCTAGCTGACAAGTTTTTCCTGTTGTTCGTAGAAGGAATCCTTAAGTGGGCACTTACACCAAGCTTGGTTAAGCCCACTAGGCTCAGATTTAAACCCTCATAAATCAGAGTATCCAAAGTGACCCTAGTAAATGCCAGAGACTGGGGTAATTCAATCTAGGTTAAAATTGTCAAGATGATACTTAACTGTTTCTTATAGGGCCAAACTCTCAATCCATTGTGTTATTTCTCCTTTGAAAATTAATGCTTTTATGATCTAGATACTAATTTAATTATCAATTCAGCACACATTTATTAAGCACCTACTAAATGCAAAGCAACACCATGTCCCTTTCATTTTAAACTACCATCTGATAGGAAGCAGTCAGTATATAATCCAAAGCATATGTAGTAAACTTGTTCCTTATTGTCTAAATATGTTTAACTGCTATTTTTTTTTTTTATTAAACTCATGTGTTAAAAATAAAGGAGTACAGTTAGGGGCAAAGAATGAAGGCATGGCACAACTGGTTATTAGTTATGTTTCTCATTTACACGTTCAGGGTAATTTATATTCTTAATACACTCTTTAACTAGCTAAGAGCAGTTATGACCAGTTACATAGGCAGTTTGGGTTGTTTACTATAATAAATAAATGGAAGATTGGCTATAGCTGTTTTAAGCTTTCTCAACCTATAGCTGCAGCAAAGAATAATTAGTAAGCACATGTATTAAACTCCTATTTCTGCATTTGTCATTGTCTTATAGTTTCCTTTTCAAAATAAGAATCTATACATTGCTAATAGATTTTCTTGTAGGAAAGCATTAATTCAGCTTGGCTTCCAGGATTTAAATTTAAGATATGTGAGATTCAATATGATTATGGAAAAAATGAAATGCTTCCATTGATTCCAGGGTATTATTGTTTTTTTGCTTTTTTTTTTTTTTTTTTTTTTGCTTTTTGGAGGGGGGAAGGCAGGGCAGTTGGGGTTAAGTGACTTGCACAAGGTCACATGGCTACTAAGTGTGAAGTGTCTGAGGCTGGATTCAAACTCAGGTCCTCCAGACTCCAGGGCCAGTACTCTATATATTACTGAGGGTTTTGGGGGGGTTTTGAGTTGTTTTTTGTTTTTTGCTTTTTGGAGGCAATTGGGGTTAAGTGACTTGCCCAAGGTCACACAGCTACTAAGTGTCAAGTGTCTGAGGCTGGATTCAAACTCAGGTCCTCCAGACTCCAGGGCTAGTGCTCTATTCACTGCGCCACCTAGCTGCCCCAAGCTTGTATTATTGTTTTTAATGAAGATAGTGTATCTGACTTAATAATTAGCCTTGGCAGCAGAAGTGTTAATGAATTTGCCAGTTGGCCTTTCCTGACACTAACCTTTAGACACTTGCCAAGTCAATGTAAAAGATGCTTGTGATTTTAATACATATCTACACTATGAAAAAGATATGTTTTAGTAAAGAAAAAGCCAGTTCCTACAGACAGAAATAAGCAAAGTCATGCCTTATCAGTTCTTTCATCATAATCACCTCTCTGAGACTTACCCTACCTTGAAGGTCTAACTTATCTAACATCATCTTCCTTGATTCCACACTGCCCTCTGCCCTCATGTGATCTTTCTCTTCTCAAATTTCTTATGGCACTTTAAATATACATGGGTTGATTTCATGAAAAATATTAGAATGAATCAATTTTTAAAAGCTAAAGTGATTATTCAGATAATGCGTAGTGACTTATAGAAATCACTTTAAGGTTTGCAAAGACTTTATGTTATTCATGTGAGGTAGGTATTGCATGTATTATTGTGCCCATTTTGGTGATGAGAAAACTGAGGCTTAAGAGAGGTTAAATGAATTGCTGAATACCATCAATTATATATTATCAATTATCAATCAAATATAAATATTATCAATTACCAATATATCAATTCCTATGTATCTGATATATCAGGACTGGAAGCCTCTGATAACTCCAGCTTATTGCTCTTTTCCATGATAAGACAAAGAAAAACCTATATGTCACTAAATGTTTCCTAAGTACTTAAAATCGATCCATAGAACAGAATCTGCTTTCTGACCTATGAGCATTTGCGAACCAGTAAAGATGAAACTTATATTCATGGAGTAAATTTCTGAAAAAATAAATCTTCTGTTGATTGTAATAGATTTAAATATACTCAGTTATCTTTTAGAGTTCATTGGTGCTTGGAGGTGTGTGAAGTGGTTTAAATTTTTAAAGGAAAAAAAAAGAATGTAGCTAGTAAAAAGGAGCTATTACTAGTGTACTGTAAGAGATAAAGTTGTCGTTTAGTTGTGTCTGACTTTTCATGACCCCCATTTGGGGTTTTCTTGGCAAACATACTGGAGTGGTTTGCCATTTCCTTCTCTAGATCATTTTATAGATGAGGAAACTGAGGCAAACAGGGCTAAATGACTTGTCCAGGGCCACCCAACTAGTAAATGTCTGAAGCCAGATTTGAACTCATGAACTCAGTCTTCCTGACTTCAAGTCTGGCACTCTATCCCCTGTGCCACCTAGCTGCCCTAATAGATAGACACTTGGTCTCAGAGTCAGGGAGATCTAGGTTCAAGTTCAACAGCAGAAACATCCTTGCTTCTCAATGCTCTAGGCCAGGGCTTCTAAAAGTTTTTCTACTCCCAATCCCTTTTTGTGTTTTGGCAACTTTGGTAGTGATGGTGTTGCATGGCCTGAGGGCATGCACAGTGCAAAGTGCACATGCTTTGTGTTCAGAACTGAGGCCCCAAGGCTTCAGTGAAATTGCAGGATGCAACACAGGCAGGTGCTGCCAGAACACCTTAGCTACATTACATGTTTGATTTTTTTTTCTTTAAACAAATACTTTATTAACTTCTGTTTTACATCATTCATTTCCGCCAGATTTTGAGTTACAATCATTTTCCCCCCATTATTCCCCTACCCAACCTCCCAGAATAGCAGTCCCACAAGTTATCGCTTCCTCCAATCTGCTCTCTCCCATACCTTCTCCCATACCCCCATCGACTTTTCCATTAGAGGAAGATGAATCTTTGTGTCCCAATGCCTGAACATCTTATCTCCCAATTATAGGCAGAAGAGTATTAATAATAGCATTTATATATATATTTGAAACATTTAATGTTACGACCTTGAATTTCAGATCCATTTCCTTCCTCCCTTGTCACCCATTCCTTCTTGGGATATAAGTAATTCAGTATATGTTGTACATGTCTAGCTATGCAAAACATTATCATAGTAGATATATTGTACAAGGCTGCTTATAATTCCCTCCCACTCATCCCACCCCCCACCTGGTCCATTCCCTACATGATCCTGTCCCTCTTCTATAGTGGGTTCTTCCAACCTCCCCTCACCCCAAGGATGCCCTCCCATCCATCATCTCTCCTCTCATCCCCATTCCCCCTATCCTGCTGCAGGTTGAGATATCCCATTTAGTATGTATGTCATTTTCTCCCTGAACCAAATTCAATGTGAATGTGGTTTTGCCTTTTTAGCCTTCCTTATTCTCCCCCTCCTTTGCACCCACTTCCCCTACATGAGATAGTTTACCCTACCATGTCTCTCCCCATCTCCTCTTGCCACTTTCCTCTCTCACCTCATAATTTCATCCCTTGAGTACTCTCCCTTCCCAACAAAATCAACCTATGCCCTCTATCCATATATAACTGTAACCATATACACACACATTCACATATGTATTCGTATGACCACACCCCCTTCTTCCATTATTTTCATAGTGAGAAAGATATCATCAGTCACAGATATTGCTTTTCCATATAGGAATGTAAATAGTTCAACTTTGATGAGTTCCTTTTGATTTCTTTTCCCTGATTACCTTCTCAGGCATCTCTTACTTCTTGTGTCTGGATGTCAAATTTTCTATTCAACTCTGGTTTTTTCCTCAAGAATGCTTGAAAGTCCTCTATTCCACTGAATGACCATATTTTCCCCTGAAACAAAATACTCAGTTTTGCTGGGTAGGTGACCCTTGGGTTCATTCCCAGTTCTTTTGCCCTCTGGAATATCATATTCCATGCCCTTCGATCCCTCAGTGTAGATGCTGCCAGGTCCTGGGCTATTCTGATTGTGTTTCCACAATATTGAAATTGTTTCTTCCTGGCTGCTTGTAGTATTTTCTCCTTGATCTGGGGATTCTGGAACCTGGCTATAATATTTCTGGGAGTTTTCTTTTTGGGATCTTTTTCAGGAGGTGATCGGTGGATTCTTTCAACCTCTATTTTGCCCTCTGGATCTAAAACATCAGGGCAGTTTTCCTTGAGAATTTCTTGAAGGGTGATTTCTAGGTTCTTTCCTTGATCATGGCTTTCAGGTAGTCCAATAATTTTTAAATTGTCTCTCCTGGATCTATTTTCCAGGTCAGTGGTTTTTCCCATGAGATATTTCACATTGCCTTCTAATCTTTCATTTGTTTGGATCTGCTTAACAGCATCTTGATTTCTCATAAAGTCATTAGCTTCCATTTGCTCCAGTCTAACTCTGAAGGAATGAATCTCCTCAGTGAACTTTTGAGATTCTTTTTCCATCTGGCAAATTCGACTTTTTAAGGCATTCTTCTCCTCATTGCCCTTTTGGGCCTCCTTTGCCATTTGAGCTAGTCTATTTTTTAAGGTGTTGTTTTCCTCAGTCAGGCTGTTGACCCTCATTTCATACTTTTCCTGCATCCTTCTCATTTCTCTTTCTAATTTTTCCTCCACTTCTCTTATTTGATTTTTAAAGTCCTTCTTAAGGTCCTCTATGGCCTGCAACCCGCTCATGTTTTCCCCTGGGGCTTTTGGAGCAGGACTTCTGACCTCACAGTCCTTTTCCGCTCTATGCCCCCAAAATAGGAGTCTAGGGTTGCATTTTTCTGTTTCCTTTGCCTTGGCATGTTGCCACTTTATTGCTTGACTTTTGGGCTTGTTGCTACACTATGGCTTTAAGGCCAGATAGAGGAATTTTCGTCCCAAACGTGTGTGTGGGGGGCAACTTCCGTTTCTGGCAAGCTATAAACCCACCCACAACTTCCACCCTAGATCACAATCCAGATCCAGGGAGGTTAAAGCAAGAGCGATTACCCCCCAAGACTGATCGCTGGATCTCCCCACGATTTGTATGCTGGGAGCCGGAAATGCCTCTGAAAACTACACAGTGGCTTGTCTCCTCAGCAGCTTCTAGCCCCCAGGGGAGGGAGCTGACGCATTCCCCAAATACAGGTCCCAAAGTCCATAGGACACTAACCTCTTACTTTGTCCTAGGCAAGTCTATGTTGATAATTCTGGCGTCTCCACAGCTCCTGGTGTTCTGGGGTTCCTCCAGCCGGCTGCTGGCCCTGCCGCCCTGGGGCTAAAACCTCGGCTCACTTGGACCTGGGCTCGGCTCGGCTCCTGCGCTCTGCCGGCTCCCAGACCACTGCGCTGGTCCTTCCTGCAGGGTGCTGGGCTGTCTTCAGCGGGAGGTTAGCTTCTCTGTGTCGTTCTGTGGGTGCTGGGGCTCCAGAAGATTTTCAGAGTCCTTTTTTACATAGTTTGTGGAGAATCTGGGGGCAGAGAGGCTTGGATGAGCTGTTTCTACTCCGCCATCTTGGCTCCGCCCCCCCACATGTTTGATTTTTAATTAATTTTTTATCACTGTGCATTCAGAAATCTTTTACTGTTACCAAATATTTCACAACCCCATATAGGGTCTCAACCCACAGTTTAAGAAGCATGGCAGCTATTCCTTAAGACTACCAGTTGCTAAGAAGATGCAGATCTGAATTAATAGAAGCAATTTCTTCATGCAAGTACAGCCTCTATGCCCTAAATAGGGGACCGTTAATTAGGAGACTTGGGGAGGAAGAGGTAGATCTTCAGATGTATCACCTGGACATTGATAGGACTCTCTACAGGTTAGAAAATGCATCTCACTTATTTCTAGTGAATAATCTTCATAAAAGCAATGTATTAGCAGGTTACAAAGCCTGAAAGCAGTCAAGATTTATTTGGATGTTCCACAAACCTCTTTATTTCTATAGAGGAAGAAGGGGTTGAGACAACTTCATTGGATGAGCACAGGGTGAGAGGAATCTTTTCTCCCTCACCTTGCCCAAGGGCTGAGTGCCACTGAAATTAGGATTCAGTGATTGTCAAAATAACAATGTTCAGGTTATTAGCCATTTCTTGTCTATGTTCTTTGGACACTTTTTGCCAGATTTTACCCTTATTTTGTGGGAAGAGCAAAAGTATGTTGTTTAATACTAAAGACCAGTTGTATCTCTTTCTCTTTTCTCTTTTTTAGACCTCCTATTGACTTAAGGTTTTCCATGTGGTTGCATATGCATAAGGAGAATTGATCAATAATTGACAAGAGAATTTGTGAGTTTAAAGGGCTCTGCCAGATCCCTGAGAATTCTTTCTCTTTGAATTGGCCTGTTCCTTCTCTGAAAGATGTACATCTTAACTCCAGGGAGTTGTAATGGACAGTTTCTCAGTTCTCCTTCCCCCTGACATGTCTTTGGGGACCCTGGAATTTGCTGAAATATAAAGGGCCTTGAGAAAATGAAAGGTACAAGCCTGCTAGTGGATAGGAGAAAGATCAAGGATTTCATGTGAAATATAAAGAAACTTATACATACTAGGATATACTTTTTGCTCCATTATTTTATATTCTGGGTATTAGCTTATGTTTCCTGTTTTTTTAAAAACCAAATTAATCTTTTCCCCTGACAAGAAATGTTGTCGATAAGAAAGCATAAAAGTAGCATATAATTTAAATAATAGAAGAAATTGTAAAAAAAACCTAAAAATTCTTCTTAGTCGCAAATTGACAGGGTGAGAAGGATTTTTCTCACTTTGCAGAAAGCTGAAACCTCATCTCATCTGGGCTCCTTTATCTCTGAGATCTGAAGCCTGATATTGTAACTCTCAGGCCTGTATGTAGGCCCGTATCCCTCATCCCTTCCATGTTCTGGCCCTACTTGGAAGCTGCTGCCTGGATGGTCAGAAGAGCATGTTCTCCATAATGTGACAGGAGAAGCTCTCAGCAGGCCCCATGCTTCTCCCTGCTGCTGCCTCTGCTACATTTTCCCCTCTGAGGGAAGGCCAAGGCATTATTAGCTGCTCCTTGAGTGAATCAGGACTGTTACCTGCAGCTTTTCTCAGAACCAGCTATGTTTTTTCCTCTCAAAACTAGCTCAGCATCATATGACTTGTTTGTAACCCTGGACCTTTTTTTTCTTCTTTATACCTGGGCAGATAAGAAGTAAACAAACAGGAAAAGAAATCAAGAAACAAAAGCACAGGTAGATGAATGAGTAGTCACAGTCACTGCATAGGCATGCGGAACCACATGGTGATAGTGGTTGTGATGAATGGGAGGAGGGGGTTAGGATGAGCCCAGTGTGTGGCATGTTTATGCTCATCCCAGCTTCCACTTTGCTAATTGCCTCGTAACGCTGTCTAATTGCAGTGTCTCCTTTGGAAGCTCCAAAAAAAGAGATCTTTCTTTCACAGCTTAAAGATAACCTACAGCCCTGAGAAACAGTTACTGGCCATAGATTTTTCATGTTTATGGACTGAGCCAGGGCTGCTCAGCAAGCTGTGAGCTGATAGGGAGAGCCATTAATGGAATTCAGGAGTCCACTAGCCAATGATTTTTCTAGTGGCAGTTTTAAATCTTGAAAACTGATTTTTCTTTTTATTTCAGACAAAGAGAAAACAGCTATGCTGTGTCTGTACATGCTAAAGAAAAGTGGGAAAAAAAACTATAGCTATGATTTCGTAGTCATAGAACTCCAGAACTAGAAGGGATCTTAGGGGTCATGGAGTTCAACAAAAACCTAAAGCATAAATCCTCTCTGATAAAACCTTGATAAGTGGTCATACAGTCTTTGCTAGAGAGGGGAAAGGAGGAAGGGAAGGAGGAAGAATGGTAGATAAAATGTTAGACTTGGAGTCAGGAGGACGAGTTGAAATCTTTCTTCACACACTAACTAGGTGGTCCTAGGGAGCTATCTTAAACTCACTTTGTCTCAGTTTCCTTATTTGTAAAATGGGAATAATAGGATCATGGAATCACATATTTAGAGCTGGAAGGGAACATAGAAGTCATATAATGCAGCCCTCTCATTTTTACAAATGAGCAGACCCAGTACCCAAGGTCTGTGACTTACCCAGGGTCTCTCAGGTGACCAACATGGGGTAAGAGCACCTACCTAATAGCTTTTGTAGGGAGTCAAGTGAGAAAATATATGTTAAAGCATTTGCAAACTTTTGTGTTTGTAAATTTAAAGTAGCATATAATTTAAATAATAGAAGAAATAGAAATAACTGTTATGTAAATGTGAATTATTATTAATAACTACTGAGTCTCTGTTCCATGTTCATACTACTCTGATTATTAGTTTTTCTTTGAATTAAGCTTTATAGTAACTTATAATTTATTATCATAGCTAGAAGTTCTATAGTTTACAGGTTACAATTTATATTTATGTAGTTTATGTTAAAACTTATATAGAAAACTTTGTTTTCCAAAGCACTTGACAAAGTGTTTAAATATCTCATTTTATCTTCCTAACACCCCTGTGAGGTAGATGCTATTTGTTATTCCAATTTTATACATGGAGACTGAGATAGATATCAGGAAATTTGACCATGGTCAGGGAGCTAATGAGTATCTGAGTTCAGATTCTAACTCAGATCTTCCTGAGGGGGCAACTAGGTGGTATGGTAGATAGAGTGCAGAGTCTGCTGTGAGGAAGACCTGAGTTCAAATTTGGCCTCAGATACTTACTAATAGAGTGACCCTGGGCAAGTCACTTAACCCTGTTTGCCTTAGTTTCCTGATCTATAAATTAAGCTTGACAAGGAAATGGCAAACCATTCCAGTGTCTTTGCCAAGAACCCCCCCTCCCCCAAAGTCACAAAGTTGGATACAATTGAAAACAACTGAACAACAGATTTCCTGAGTCCAGGATTCTATCCACTGTAGGCTAGGTTCCTAGCTTCCCCCTGCCTACTTGTGATTATTCCCTCTCTTTGGGATCAAGTTTAGAGTCTGTCTGTCTTTCTCTCTCATAAAGACATGGGAAGGTGGTTAGGTGATACAGTGAATAGAGCACCAGCCCTGGAGTTAGGAGGACCTGAGTTCAAATTCAGCTTCAGACACTTAACACTTACTAGCTGTGTGACCTTGGGCAAGTCACTTAACCCCAATTACTCCTACCCCCCCCCCAAAAAAAAAGACATGGGCATATTTCTAGGTATCAGGTAAGATGCCGATAGATAAGATCAAAGATAAACAAGGATGATTGTAAGGTCGTTATCTTTTCTGTTAGAAAAGACAAGAGAGGATGGTATCTCTGGAATGGATGGTGCCTATAGAAGGGTTGGTCTTGGCAAGAAGGGTCACCTCTTTATCCAAGACTAGGGAGGAGGAGGAGACAATGGGAGCAACTATCTGAATGTTGTAAGAGGAAGAAGAGGGGGGAAAGTGGGAGCTTTCAATGAATGGCCTTAATTTTTTCAGTGTAATAGGTTTTTTCAGCAGAGGTTCTCAGCTGAGACAATGGGTTAGAGTGTCATGTGCAACTTGAAACAAAAGGCAAGAAATTTTGGAATAGCTGCTCTAAAGAGTGGAATAGGAAATCAAATAGGGAGAAACAGAATAATTTCCTTGCTGTAGTGAGAGCCCCATTGAGATTAGTAAATACATACCGTAGTGTGCTGAATCCTAATGGTTTCTTGATATTCTCCATTGCCATTCAGCAGCTTAAAGGAATTGAGTGTTGGAGTAATCCATTATTGGGGTTTGGTGAGATGTGATCTATAAGAGGATAAGGGGTGAGGGATTCAGGAGTGAAGGATAGAGTTAAATTGTTTCGCCAAAAGATCAAGACAGGGAAGGGAGGAAAGTGTAGGCATTGCAGGGGCAATCACCTGAAAAAGAATTGAAGCCTGATGGATTGCAGGTCATGGTGAAGGTTAAGGGCTATATGGCATAGGGAAAGATGGAAAAATAAAAAATTATGATCAGGTAATTTAATTTTGAGTTTATGAATATGGAAGTGGAATCTTTAGAGTTAATGGCAAGATTGGGTGTATAGTTATCTCTTTGTGTAGCTGAGGTAGAATGGATTTAGTCATCTACAGTCAATATGTTGAGCAGTTATTGGAGGAAGCTTCAGTAGGTATGATCAAGTCCCCTAGTATGAGCGTATGGTATGTTTTTGTTGTTTATTCATTTGAGTCATGTCTGACTCTTCCTGACCCCATTGGGGATTTTCTTGGCAAAGATACTGCAGTGGTTTCCCATTTCCTTCTCCAGTTCATTTTATAGAGGATCTGAGGGATATAGGGTTAAATTACTTGCCCAGGGTCACATAGCTAATAAGTGTCTGAGGCTGGATTTGAACTCATGAAGATGAATTTTCCTGACTGCAGACCCAGCACTCTATCCACTGTGCTACCTAGCTACTCCAGAGTTGGTATAGAAATTGTGAATCAAGCACTGAACACATTATGTCATGGTTCCCCTCTCAGGTTTATAAATTTCTGCATAGGATTTCAATCCACCACCATTATGTTCCTTTTTTAGTAGGAATAATGTATCTTTGTATTGCCACATTACTGACATAAGTCTCATCCTATCTCATCTCAGTCATACATAATATAGCATTTCTTTTAACTGAGATCTCTATATTTCTTTATAATCTCTCTTTTGTGCATTGGCATAATAGGATCTGAGGCTGGCAGTATTAAGTCAAATCAATGAGTATTAATTAAGTGCTTACTACACGTATTTCTCAATCAGGCACTATGCTAAGATACAGCGAAAAGTAAGAACAGCCTGTTTCCTCAGGGAGTTCACATTCCAACAAGGGAGACAGCAAGGAACCAGATATTTACAAACAAGATAGATAAATTGGAGGTAATCTCATAAGGAAGATGATAACATTCAGGTGAACTGGAAAAGGCCTTTTATAGAAGGTGGGGTTTTAGCTGAGTTTTGAAGGACACCAAAGAAGGCCAGAGATGAATATGAGCAGGGAGAATGTTCCAGGAAAGGGGGATAACAAGGAAAAATACCAAGAGTTGGAAAAGAATGTCTTGTTCGAGGAAAAGTAATTGGAGCAGCTAGGTGGCACAGTGGATAGAATGCCTGACTTCTCTTCCTGAGTTCAAATCCCGCTTTAGCTATGTGACTCCAGGCAAGTCATTTAACCCTATTTGCCTCAGTCTCATCAGCAGCAAAATGAGTGGCAAACCACTCCAGTGTCTTTGCCAAGAAAACCCCAAATGGGATGACAAAGAGTTGGACACAACGGAAAAACAACTGCACAACAACAAGGAAGGCCAATGACACAGTATAGTTTCTGTCCTTTCTGGTGATTTTCTCCTCTACATTGTTGAGGCTTTCTATTACTATTCCTGTTGTGTCTTTCTTCTTATTTTCTTTGGTATTTGCTGTGGCAAATTTACCTGGGAAGTTTCCTCCTTTTCTAGTTCAAAGCCCTTTGAATCAGATCAGCCAGTATCCAGCCAAATGCATTCTTCCTAATCCTTGTTATAGGAACTCTGTTCCTGGCTAAAAGCCCACCAATCCTGTCTTTTCAGCCATGGTCTAGAAAGCCAAATCCCTTTCTCAAGCACCACCATTGTGGACAGCTGTTCACTTGCCATGCACTGCTTTCTTTTTTAATGCTCTCCCACCATTTAGTCAGCTATCCAGATGATTCAGGCCTAAAGACGACCACTTCTGCTTGAAGCGTTCCAGTGTTTGAGACAAAGTTGTTATTGTAGTTGCTTTGGTTTCCTGGATAATCGCCTTCTCTTCATGGCTATGCTTTTCTCAGTTGTTGGTTTGAATTCTTTTGATTGTATCTTTTTGATGATCCAGGTTAGGGGACCATGACTTTGGTGAACTTCCAATGTAGAGCCTGTCTCCATTGATATAGAATGGCGAATCATCTGTAGGTTATAGTCTAGAGAGTTACCTGGAGACAGAGAGTTTCATATACTTGCCTGTGGTCACACAACTAGTCGGTATCAGAGACAAGACTTGAACTCAGGTCTTCATAGCTGCTGACTAGTCATTTCGCTTTAAACCTGTGGCCAGGCTTGTGTGTGTAAACATGAATGATGTATAGATTCAGCCTCAGAGTTCTCTAGCCACAGCTTTGAAGGCATGCCAAGCATTCCATAGTTTTCTGTAGAATCCCTTGTTCCTTCAAAACTATGAGGATGACCCCTTTTTTAAAGACAAAAACTGAGCCACATATGATAAAAGGCTTTTCCATCATTATCTGGGACACTCACTAAAGCCCCAATTTGTGATAATATCTGTGGCAAATTAAAATAATTAGGAAATTCAAGACTCAGGGACTTGTTTACAATTCACATGTCAAGTCAAAAAATCTACCTGTGTTCACTGAACTATTCTTCCTTCCATAAGCATATAAATACATTTCAATAAGTGATAATGTATTTAACTTTTATAAACCTGTATTTCCTCCTGGTAGAACTTACAGGAGAATGACAATATTACAAATATCAGTATTCAATATTAATGTGAATGAGACCCTATTTGGCAAATTTGTTCATTATTCTTCCTAGTTAGGGACATGAGCCATTGTTTAGTTGTGCGTCTTGGGGGCACCATATGTACATAAAATGAATTTGGAATACCAGACTTTAAAATTGATTGTAAACTCTAGATTATATGGTCTCTCATCTCTTTTATAGATTGAACAAATAGAAATAGCATTGTAATTCATTTTATAATAACTAATAAGTAGGGACTTCCTTTTGACTTGTTCGCAAAGTGTATCCCAGTATCAGAATTTGAAATTCAACATAGCTTAGCATATTTCTTGGGTTATCATGTGGCTTTTGTATATCAATTTTATTACAATTGGAAATACAATGTACTTAAATTCCCAGATTCATTGGATCCAATAACTTTGTTTAAATTGGAGATTCAGACCTAAGGATGACAGGATTGTCTCCTGTAGTTTAAACCCTAAAGCAGTAACATTCATGAGAATTATTTGCTTAGAGAGATTAGCTCTGAATAGATGATACCTTTGGATAAAGTAACGAACAGGTTGACTAGCTCCTAAATTAGAGGTAAGCTGTGTTTGGAAGCTCCAAGGTATCCGTTCTTTATGATCCAAGCCCCTTAATCTCTTTGTATGGCATTGTTTTAAAACATTCAGAGGCCCAGCAAATGCCCAAGATTAAATTAGAAGAATTCCCCCTGCTGCTTCTATTGAATTGAGTTAATATAATGAGTTTATTGTTAAATTAAACAAAATAAAACTTTGCCGTGTGGAAGTAATACTACTGAGAGCCAACATAGGGGGTATTTTTCCCCATTTTTACCTTGGTTTACTACTCCTTTAGGGTAGTTTATTGGTTCAAACTCTACAAGTCCAGAATATAAACTCGTATTGGTTCAATGGTAGGGGGTTTTTCATTGTGGAACAAAATAGTGAGGGGAATAGGTAGGTTAACACAAAAGCCAATTTTGTAAATCATTGGGGGACAGTAAGAGGTTTTGACTAAGGCAAACTTCTCTATGCTGTGACTAACTCCTTGGTGAATGTGATAGCTAGTGTAACATGTATATTGATTTTTTTCCCTCCCGTTGCTTTTGTAAAAAGGCAAAGGCTGAAAAGTGTTGACCTGGGCTGCGTGTGCTGCAGACACAAGTGCATGTTAGACTGTATCTGGTTTCCTAGGAGGCTCTACCTTCTTCCTGCTGTAGTTCTGTCTACTTTCTGGCTAGATTCTTTAAGTCAGTCATGAATCTCCTCCTCTCCCCACCCCTTCCAAATACATCTGCTGTGTCTGTAGCCTCTTAGAGGTGTGTATGACCCTCCAACACCATATTTAGGGGGATGAACCATTATACTCTGTGGAAAGTTTGCCATCTGATATTGAGTCTTTAAAAAAAAAAAAGAATATCTCCTAACAGTTCATGAGCTAGGTAAGAAGTTAAGTATAGGGGTGGCTAGGTGGCACAGTGAATAGAGAGCTGGCCCTGGAATCAGAAGGACCTGAACTCAGACACTTAACACACACAAACAAAAACCTAGCCGTGTGACCTTGGGCAAGTTACTTAACCCCAGTCGCCCTCCAAAAAAAAAAAAAAAAGAAGAAGAAGTTAAGTATATCCAGGAGAGAAAGCCAGACGTGGGTGAGAAAAGAAAGTTGCCTTTGGTCAAGTCAGTGATGGCACATCCAGATTGCTCTAATGGACCACAGGAGACCATCTCATCTGGTTCTTTGTTTTCAGGAAGGTAGTCATCTAAATTCTCAAAGAAAAGGTATGTCTATTTTCCTCTTGACCTCCAGGAATGGAGACCCATACCACCCTCCTGAGTAGTAGTGTTTGTAGTAGTAGTAGTTGTAGTGTTTTATGTTCCTCTTAATTCTCATAATTGAAAAGTCTTCTATTAAAGAATTATTAACTTCAGAAACTGAAAGACCTAAGAGTTGGTGTAGTTCAATTTGCATTTCATAGATAAGGAAATTGAGGCAAAAGAGAGAAAGAAATGCTTTTTACTCAAGGCCATACATTGTGACTAGAATTGGGGTCACTGGTACTAGAAATCAGTGTTTATCCTATGAGACCATGGCACCTTCTAGATTGCTCAACTGAAATCTCTCTGGCTTTAATTTGAACCCATTTACCCCCATCCACAGGAAAACAACAACAAACAGCCAGCAAGCATCTCCTCTAAAAAATCTCATGAATATTCCTGAAGAAAATAATCAAAACCTTCTGTTCTCTGGTTTAATCATGGTTTAATGATCTTTTGGTAACCTTTCTAGTTTCTTTCAATCTTATCTTAAAGGCTGCTGCCACATGATAGCTTCTCCTTGCTATTGATAAGAATTCTACTTATATAAGGATCCTATCTTGGCCTTCCGTGCTTGCTCTTTTAGAGTTCTCTCATTATCATCAATGAGGATTTTGGAATCATCACTTGTTTGTAACGTGTTGCAGTATGATCTCATTTACCCTATAACCCTCGTGCCAATCCTCATCTTTGGTTTTTCAGAGATGGTGGTATTCTATAATGCTTAGCCATATTATATGAAGAGAAGAATAAACAAAGTTCAAAAGGTGGACCTTTGATTCAGAGAAGCTTGTGGTCATCAAAGGAATTTGGCAATTTCCCAAAGGCAACCTAGCCCAGGACTGAGCCACAACACATAAATAAGGAATTCCAAAGGAAAAGAGGTGCAAAAGATGTCATCAAAGAAAAGTATGATGGGGAAGAAAAAGGTAATAAGTATTAAGAGCAAGGGATTGCCAGTAGGCACTCAACATGCTCCAATGGTTTTCTCCAGATGTTGAGGAAATAAATGGAAGGTCCCCAGCACACTGAAAGGACCTCCTGAAGTGAATTCTTGGGAGGATGGATGAGATTTGCACAGACTGGGTATGCAAGAATGGGCTGTGATCTGCATTAATGCATATCAGGTGCTTAATAAATGTTTGTTGATTCATAGTTAATAGAACTAACCATATCAGTGAGTTAACATCTCCATTAGAGTATTGAAATAGTCATTAAATATGTTGTTCTAAGTCTTTGGGCCTCTTTATCTTCCAGTTTAGTTTTCTCATCAATAGATAATCTGTTCTCTCTATCTGATAATCTATTACTCCTCACTAACATCACACTATGTAATACCTTTGCTAATCTTAGATGCAACTGAGCTAAGACCTTTCCTGATGCTACTCTAAATCAGACCTTAATAATCCAAAACTTTAAAAATTCCTGCCACCATCATCATAAAGATTTCCTTTAGCTAATGAAAAACCCTAAATGCTAAGTATATCCTGTAATTTTACATCTGCTAAGTGGCTTGAACTGTGAAATGTTAGCACCAAAAAAGTTTGCCTTTCCAGCTGTCTAACTACTCTAAACATCAAACATGTTGTACAGGAAGTCTCCTTTCCAGCCATTTAGTGCTTCTAAATGTTGGAATGCTTTTTAAATATATACATGTATATTAATTTCCCATCTGCAGTTCAGCTGTTCTAATTTTCATTTAACATACTAAGCCTGTTTTGACTTTTCTTATGAAATTAAGTGCAAAACTAAGAGACCATAATGGCCTTTAAGTTCATGGAGGACTGAGGATCTACCAGGAAGCTACCAGGAGGAAGGAAGGACAAGGTTACCTTCAAAGCTAACTGAAATGTTCCTCTTCTTGTCTCTTCAACACCTCGTAAGCCTTTGAAGGCCTGTGGATTTGAAGGCCTGTCTAGAATCTGTGCAAATGCAAATGTAGTATTTTGTCAATCTCATAGGCACATGGCACATTCATATGGGCTGTTATACAAATAGGACAACTGAATCCGTGTTTGAGCACACGCATGTGGTTTTAGGACTAAGAGCCTGTGTGAAACAATGAGTATATGCGGCTCGTTTTGTTCTTAGGAATTTTTGGAGCTATGCAAAGAAAGCCATTTCTAATGCAGGCTTTTCCATGACCATCTTCACACTATGGCTCTGTGTTCAGACCCTACTTCTATCCTACCACCCTGCATCTCTGGGTTAGTCACTGGTGAAACTTCATCATTTTGATCCTAACCTAGATCCCTCACTTGCTGTGCCGGGTA